>JARFJB010002033.1:532500-617500 GCA_036346205.1 Vesta saturnalis
GTGAACCCATCGATGCTCCTTCGATTTGTCTATACCTATGGTTTCCAAAGATGAAATAAGTGTTTTTCACGCTCTTTATGTCAGACGTGTTTCCGATAAGGTAGATCTTGTATGTAAAATATTTTAATTATCATTTTTTCCATTTTCAATAACGCCTTTTGACGTTTAGGCTTGTTTAAAGATCGAGGGCCCTTTTTGGGTTGGGGATCTTGCGATAAGCCAGATCTTGTGTCTAATATTTTAATTATAAACCCTTACGTAATGTATTTATTTACTTACACCACACTTCAAACCAACCGAGTTAAATCAATTAGTATTTTGGAATTGTGGTTGGTTTCAGCAAGCTTTAATTTAAACCAAACCAGTATTTTTGAGTTATAAGTTGGTTTTCGCAAGCTGTAAGTTATGATTTGATTGAGATTGAATTGATTGAAATTGATTTGCGGGTGATCGACTATTTTTCCACGCTTGTGCCCTCACGTTTAGAGAGTACACGGCTCTGAGTGTCGGTTAGTCTTATCTACAAAGTATGGGACCGCTCATAGGAACTAGGTATTTACAGTGTACAATCTAATTACGCTGGTTTTTACGTAAACAGGTTTAGGTGAGAAAAACAAGCCACAAATCAACTTCGACGCAACTACTACATTTCAGATACAGTAATCTGATCAATCTCATTTTATACGACTTAGCGTGTTTCTTATGAACATTTGAATTCAATTAATCAAAAATCTGAAATTCTTTTATTACAGGATGGAATTTGATTCAATCGTACATTAATCGTAACAGATATAAATTTTGATATATATCTTTTAGGTAATACTAATGGGTTCTTAATGATTTGTTTATTTTTAAAATCTAATTTTGTATGTACGTAAATACTATCAAAGGACTTGACTATCTTGAACTAAAATCAAAGTAGTATCTTTTTAATTACATTGTTTTAAGGTCAATCAAACAGAAATCTTAAATTGTTTTACTACAGATGGGATCTTTGTAATCTGAATCAAAACTATTGCTTTTACCATTTGGAAGCAAGATCAAATAATGAGGGATTTAAAATTGAAATGAGATGTAATTAAAAAAGTTCTTTATAAAATTCAATCTAATTACATGACTTAAAACATTGTATTTGTATTTCAAACACAGCACACCTCTTTACGTAATTAGATAATTAGTGAGTTTTCCCAAGACAGGTTAGAGCTATTTGAATAGTGAAAGATTGTTATTGTGGTTACATAACCGGGAATCCGGAAAATATTGGAAGCAAAAGGCCACTTGTTTGACTTTTTTACGTGGTTAGGTGATTAGTGGGTTTTTCTCAACACGCTACAACTAGTAAAACAGAAGTGAATGTACTTTGAGTATGTAGGTAACAGAAAACCAACAGTTCTTCACTCGTGTGTCAATCTCCCGAGAAGTTCTTTCAATACAGTGCTGGTAAGTGATTGTTTCTGGCTTTAACTGTTATCTTATTTATTTACTTTATTTAATTTTCTGTACAGATTTTAATGTTATGCTACAATTACAGATATGATTTATCTGTTCTAAATCCATCAACGTGCTTTAAACCATTCAAACACATTAAGTATTTGGAGACCGGAGTCGAATACAGGATACTCAATCTGAGCGTCATATCGACAAAGTATGGCGAAATCGCCGTTGTGGAACTGGATGAGTTTAAATGCGTGTTACCTGACCGTTTCCACAAGTTTTCAAAGCCGAGGACCAACGTATACATCAATTTAATGAACAGCTGAAGGGTAAAGATGTTTCAATACGATCTTTAGGACCAGTAGGCAAAAGTACTAATTTAATATTCTTTTAGAAAAAGGATGTTATAATTGTTATGTTATGTAGTGATGAGATTGACTTAATAAATAAAATCACTTTTGACTCGTACTACAAAAAATCTTTGTATTATCAATAATCGAACTCTATTACAGAAACACTATTTTCGAATTTCCCGCCTATAGCTAATTAGTGGGGTTTTCCGCGGGGCTTGTGACGTCACAAAAGACAAAATGGCGGCGGAAGGTGCCCCACTACTACTCTTAATATATTAAGCAAAGTTCATATAGTGTCCAAAATTTGCAACCCGCTGCAGGATAAACGTGGTAAAGTGCAACTCAAATCGAGTAACATGTCATCTAGTGTCAATCAATAATGTAAATCTTTAAAAAGGTAGTAAAGAAACGTCTCCGAAACGTAGATACTACAAAATTCGTTTCATTTATCACATTATTCTATGCAGAAGCGTCTTTAATATTTGTACTTTATATTATTACGGTGCTTCTTTTCGATGTAGCCTTCACTAAAAAGAGGATGTCGCACTCACTGCGTTAATGTAGTAATCCACTTTTACGAATGTTCGATTTTTATTACGTTTGATACCGGTGATCTTTGAAATTGTTAGGATATAACAAGTTATGTCGGTAAACAATAAAATCGTCAAATTTGTCATAACTGCTCTGTAACGAGCCTCAACAGAAACCCTAATTATTTGTAATATAAATGAAATAATGTGTGTGTGTGTGTGTGTGTGTGTGTGCGTGCGTGTGTGTGTGTGCGTGTGTGCGTGTGTGTGTGTGGGTGCGTGCGTGCGTGCGTGGGTGTATGTGCGTGTGCGTGTGCGTGTGGGTGTGCGTGCGAGTGCACGTGCGCGTGTGTGTGCGTTGACAAAAATATTCCAACCCAAACCTGTATTTTTTAAATGGAACATACTGTATATTTTTACATTTTTGAATTCACTGTTGCATTTAGAATAAGAGTATAGAAATTTGTATCTGTATTACTAACCGTTCTGCAGATATCGTCACTTTGATACCAAAATAGACTTAACTTTGGAACCACGATGCGAGCGTTGTAAATCTGTTTATACCACCGACTATTAATAATAGTCTACTAATAAACAAACTTGAAAATTGTTAGAAAACATGTAAAACTATACAGAATGATTAACTTACGCGAAATGTAATTTTTTTCAATTCTTTGAAATGCAACACCCTGTATATTTTTTACATTTCGATTCCCCGTGAAAAGTAGATACTAATTGATACAGGTTTCATAGCCATAAGACGGACCCTTCTTGAGATATTGACGCTTTATTTGAAAATATTCTCTACATCTAAATATAAGTTGAATAAGTAAACATAAACGAATAAAACCATAAATTCAAATTAAATGTTCAAAATGCTGACCACGCCTAGCTAAACACTTTGCAATTCGCTCGGTAAACGAAAGATTCACTCGCAACAACATTAGAGGTGGATGGAAACGCAGCTCTAATCCTATTTTTGATATCTTCGCTTGTGGTGGAAGGATGTTGGTAAACTTTTTGTTTCACGTAGCCCCAAAGGAAGAAATCAAGGGGCGTAAGATCCGGTGATCTGCCTGGCCGGTTTTGCACACCACCTCGTCCTATCCACCTCATTGGATAATTCCTATCGAGATATTGCCTAACGTTGATTGTATAGTGTAGAGGGGCGCCGTCCAGTTGAAACCTCATCGTACGAATTTTATCTACCTCGATATTTTCTAAAATCTTGGGTAAATCATTTTCCAAAAACTGTAAATACATTTCTCCAGTAAGACTTCCATCAAAGAAAAAAGGACCAACCACATTAAAATTGATTATACCACCCCACACATTAACTCACCATCGATGCTGGTGATCAACAACTCTTAAGATGTGTGAATTAGTATCTGAATAGTGATGATAGTTATGTGTATTAATATTGCCATTATTGTGAAAGTTGCTTCATCCGTAAATAGCGTTATTAACAAAATTGGGTTCTTCTTTGACTTTAGTAGTTGCCCATTGGCAGAAAGATTCACGATTTTCAAAATCTATTTTACTTAAAGCTTGTTGTTTTAATACAGCTGCGAACTGTATTTTCTATAAGAGATGCCACAACTTGAAACTCAATTTTTTCATTTGGACTTGTTTTTGCGCGTTTGGGATAACACACACTTCCAGAATTCATAAATCTCTCAGCTATATTCATAAACGATTCTTTCCGAGGCTGTCTTCTCTCTGGGTATC
Source organism: Vesta saturnalis (assembly GCA_036346205.1). Classification (NCBI taxonomy): domain Eukaryota; kingdom Metazoa; phylum Arthropoda; class Insecta; order Coleoptera; family Lampyridae; genus Vesta; species Vesta saturnalis. The sequence continues at coordinate 536,546 of JARFJB010002033.1, forward strand.
GTTCACAGTACCAACGGGTAGCCAGCAAAGTATTTCCTTGCGCTTCGCCGTAAATAAAGATCATATCGACCATTTCTTCTTTGGAAAAATTCATTTTATACGAAAATTGGCAAAACGACAATCCAAAAACACAAACTAATGGAACAAAATTTAGTGATTATACAAACGTCAAAACAATAGATGCAATTTTTCCTCTTTATTACGAGCGGCTAGCCTACCTGATTTGCTTTGTTGAATTCTATTGTCATAGTAAATTTGTATTTTAGAATATTTTTACGTAATAGCGTCAATATCTCAAGGGTCCGTCTTATGGCTGTGACACCTATTATCAATTAGTATCTACTTTTCACGTGGAATCGGAATGTGAAAAATATACAGGGTGTTGCATTTGAAAAAATTAAGAAAAATTACATTTCGCGTAAGTTAATCATTCTGTATAGTTTTACATGTTTCCGAAAAATTTCCCAGTTTGTTCGTTAGTAGACTATTATTAATAGTCGGTGGTATAAACAGATTTACAAAATCGTGGTGATAACGCTCGCATCGTGGTTCCAAAGTTAACTCTATTTTGGTACTAAAGTGACGATATCTGCAGAATGGTTAGTGATACAAGTACAAATCTCTATACTTTTATTCTAAATGTAACAGTGAATCCGAAAATTTACAGGGTATTCCATTAAAAAACACAAGTTTGGGTTGGCATATTTTTGTCAATCACTCTGTATATACCTAAATAGTTTTAGAGTGTTGGTCTAATGATCGTGTTGTGCCACGCCAAAATTGGTTTTGGTATCTCTGATAGTTAAGGAGCAAACCTCCGTCCGCGCAGTAGACACCCACCCTATAGATATATTATTATATATATATATATATATATATATATATATATATATATATATATAGAGTTTGTGGCTTTAGTAATATGCTTGACCGTTTGTATCGTTGTGTGCACCAACTATCTCTTATCTGTTAAAAATAAAACCAAATTTGACATTCAACGGTATCGGTGCAAAGTGGCTACAAATTTGCGACTTAGTAGGACCACTGCGTTTTCATAACTGAAACTTTTTCTTTTAACACATTATAGTACTAATATTTCTAATGTTTTAGAAAGGGAAGATGCAAATGTATAACTTGGGGCAACGCTTTCAAGAGCTCTATTCCAGTTTCTTACCTGAGGGCTACGTTGGTGACAACGTTTATGTTAGAAGTAGTGAATTTAACAGATCCATGATGAGTGCGCAAACATTATTGGCCGGTATATTTCCACCCAAAAAAGAACAAATTTGGAATCCTGACTTACTATGGCAGCCTATTCCCATTAGATACGTTCCTATAAGTGAAGATAATGTAAAAATGTGTTTTGTAGCGTTTCTCTTCTGATGAACTATTTTAGGTTCTTGCGTTAACGAAAAAATGTCTAGCGTATGATATTGCCGTAAGAACAGCATACAAGTCTTCTAAAATTAGGCAAATAAATGAATCTAACAAGGACCTATACCTATATTTATTATCTGTTAGTGGTAAGACAATTGCGGATATTTTATGGATTGAAAAATTATATAGTAATTTGGAAGCTGAAATGCAAAATAACATTACATTGCCCGATTGGACGCAAAATATTTCCATGGATCAATTACATGCACTTGCAGATGTAAATTATCTATTTCTTGCAGATACTGTACAATTAAAGCGCCTTGCAGGAGGTACATTTTAAATTTTGTTAAATAATAATAGTTTGTTTTGTTTTAGGTCCATTTTTGAATTATATTATTTCAAACATTCAAGCAAAAATTCAAGGAAGCTCAAAACTGAAAATAGTGTTACTTTCGGGACAAGACATAACCTTCATCATTACCTTTCAAACATTAGGCTTTCATCAGTTAGTAAAACCGGACTATGGAGGGTTTCTAGTTTTTGAATATCATAGTAATAATGAAATCAAACTATTTTACGGTAATAATTATGAAGCTGTTCCTCAACAAGTAAATTTAAAATTTTGTCCCATACCATGCATGTTCCAAGATTTTGTAAATGGATTGCGTGACGTTTTGCCTACCAACTGGGATGCTGAATGTTCAGAAGTGTAAAGTATTTAATATAATGTAACTGTTATAAGAGTATTGTTAAGTCCACATAATAATTATATTTACCGTTTCATCGAATATGAAGTTTTAGGAAGTTTGGATGTATTAGGGGGTCAATTTCATTTAACCAGTTAGAAAAGACTACATAATACTAAAATAAAAATTCAATATTGTGTAACCTACATAATAAACTTATTGTATTAAATATTTCTAATGGTCACCAGATGTAGTTAAATTGTGTGAAAAGTAAATAATTTTTCTTTGAAAGCAGTATCAACAACAGAAAATAACTCAATGTTTGATCTAAGGTAGACTATAGTCGTTTACAAATAACTTTTTCTAAACGAAATAGTAAGAGCATGAATAAATAAAAACTCGCTCACATACATTATACTTCATACTTGCTTAGGGCTTGATGTTTTTATTTGTTTTATCTTATATATATATATATATATATATATATATATATATATATATATATATATATATATATATAATTATTATTTTCAGAACTTGAGGTTGCAGTCAATCTTATTAAGGCTTATTTAAATAATAATTTTATATAAATAAGTACAGTCAAGATCACCTATCTCTGGTTATATATATATATATATATATATATATATATATATAATCTTACATAAGTGGCAAGTTCAGGGACGGTCTCAAACTTTCAGTCCTCAAACTTCCCACTTCTTCACAAAGAGTGTCTCCAAACTTCCGCCACTATATAAATTGCAGAATACGTATATATAAAGTGGTAGCTTTGAAGACATGTTTAAATACGAAAGGGGAAGTTTGAGTACATTGCGGAAGTTTCGGGACATTTAATAAAAATTTAAATTGTCTAAACATTTTATTAACTACAAAAAAGAAGAAACAAAGTTGGATAAGATGCAGCAAATTTAATTACTGATTTACTTTTGACATGTAATTAAAAAAGCTTCTGATGGTAAAAACTGTTATGTGGTCAAATCAATTTTATTGAACTTTGGAAAGATTTCATTATTTATGAAAGATTTCGTGTTGATCCCGTAGTCAGCAGTCATTTATGTTGGATTGAATTTGTTTTCTTTAAGTGCGACAATAACTTCTTGCGTGGGGTTTTGAAAGATTTTTTTAATCCTAATATTATCTCTCAAAAATGTTATTTTATTGATTTGTACACACAATATCTTGCGATATTGGACCAATATTAGATTAATAGCTATTATTTTGGATAGTTAATATACAATATTACTTAGTTTTATAGTTTTTCAATTTGACTGGATTAGAAAGAAAATATGTTTTAAAATATGTTTTCGGTCTTTAAATGTACTTATTCACCTGCAACAAAAATTAAACGAGACACCCGTTAACCTATTGTAATTCAATATTCAACTTTTGAATTGGAGTTTAGACTAACTTTCCTTTTTATTGTTAATTAGATACAAAAGTTGATCGCACATACAATTTTCATAATTTGATATCGTGTGACAGACTTAGAATATGATTTTTGTTAATCAGTTTTTAAAAAATATTACTTTTGAAAATAAAAGACCTGTTTTAAATTGTGCTTTAAAGTGTAATCTTAAGAGGTATCTAAAGAGAAAGTTCACAACACATTATACTTCCACAAGAACAATGTTAACATTTTTGCGGTTTTTTTAGTTCATTTTAAATTTTAAAGAAATTTTCTACGTCAATATCATGTGCTTTTACAATTGTATGCCTCTATGCTTAGATTTTTTTGGTACGAGTCATGTGTAACTTGATATTAACCATTAACTGCTGACATCTCATTTTATGACTATAACGCTGACATGGAGTCTGGAGGACTCCACAAAGAGAAAAGCTACTTTTTCCTTAATTTTATAAAATTTAAGAGTTCACATATAAAAACAACAAAGTTTATTGCTTAAACAGAAACATTTTTACAACAAAAATTCAAATAATATAATTTTTTTGAATCATTCGAGCAAAAACGGAAGGTATCTACAATAAAACATTTAAAAAAAGGTATTTATTATACAATTAAAATTAAGCAAAAATGTATCTGAAATTAGTTTCTGTTGTGCCAAAATGTAATAAACAAAGTTGAAACTAATTCATAAAACAAAAATATAGTTCTAGTATTATAAAATAAAGTTTGTGCTGTATACAAGTAACCATATTGACCTATTTATCATAGTTGCAGCATTGAAGACAACATTTTCTAGAGCATTGCAGGCATATTGGTTTTTTACAGCTAAAGCACATGTAAGCAGTTTTTCTTTTTAATTCAGCAGGACATATATAACAATATTTACGAATTTCCAACTTATCTTCTATTTGCTCAGGTATATCTTGAATTCGATGGATGATATTTCGTACATCTTTGTTTAGGTTTGGAACATTAAGCCGTCTAATCATATGAGATTTTACTAACTCATCGAAAACTTTCTCAACAAATGTAAATCTAGCCTCAGGATTACAGTGAAAAGAAGCATATGTAATGTACGAATTGGCACTGCAAATTCCGATAACTCTGTAAAAAATAGCTAAAGACCATCTTTTTGTTCGACGACTACAACTATATTTTGCACACTTCTCATCCATCGAATCTACTCCACCATTTGTAAGATTGTACCAAAATCATTTCAGGTTTTCCAGTATCAGGATCTTCGGTTTTGGTGTGGTGCATGGAAGAAATCAGTAAAACGGCTTTATTTTTTTCGGCACATGATAATAGGGTCATTACATTTGTAAAACCATACAGTGCTTCAGCTACTGGTCTTTGTTTTTAAGGAAGAAATTGTGAATTGTGTTTTTCTTCAACGTTCCTACATAAGTTAGGTTTTTCTTCAATAAGTATTCTGCTAACTCTACAAACGAAAACCAATTATTGGCTGTTATATTTCTGTTGGAGCCATATAAGGGTTTTGTCAGACGTATGCCAGCTTGGGATGGCTTTGCAAATTTCTTTTCATTGTTGTCTAGATTGAATCTTTTCCGACATAGAGGTAAGCGTTGTACAAATAACTTGTCCGCGCATCATATAAACACATTATTTTAGGCCGTATTTACAAGGTTTATTAGGTATAAACATTTTAAATGAACATCTACCGCGAAATCCCACAAGCATCTCATCTACACAACCAGATTCACCAAGAACATAAGGGTTTTGTGTATTTCGAATAAACATTTCGAAAAATTCATGTATTGCAGCGCCAGCATGAATCTTTTTTCTTTTATCCCTGTCTTCAGGATTGTCAAATCGTAGAGCAGTTAGAATTGCCAAAAATCGTTGCACTGACATAACTGCCCTGAAAACATCTCTTCCTTTACCATTTGCAACGAAAAGACTACGTACATCTTCATCATTCGATTTGAATATGGATGTATAGAGCAACAATCCCAAAAACGCTTTGAATTCCACTTCATCTATATTTGCTAATTCTGGTTTATTTTTTCTTTTATATTTATTTCTCATGTTTTCTAGTTTTTGGTTGGTCCACTTTATGACTAACTCTCATCCTGAGAAAACTGCATTTGAAAATAGGTGGAAGCATTATCTTGGACAGGACGACGTGCCACAGGCAAATGCGTAATATTATGTTGTGGAGTTCGTACATCTCGGGTTGGCTCTATTTTATTCCATTTATATCGATTTTTTCCGTAAAAATAAGCCTTTTTTGTAACTTCCAAATTTTTACCTGAAGCACATTCTTCTTCCAAATTGTTTTCAGAATCAATTTCTTGCTGAAAATCGTCCTCTTCAGAATTTAATTCTTGCTCACTACAAGAGTCATGTTCACTGAGTATAACACTCTCGTCTTCGTTCTCAATATTACATATGTCACTATTCGCCTCGTCATACCATTGATTACAAATTTCCTCGAAATTTTGGTCTAAAATATTCACGGATCGTGAAGAACTAGCCATGATAATATATTCAATTATATTACACACACTGACTTGGAGTCTCCCAGACTCCTTAACGACTATAATTCGGAAACCGAAAAATTTAAAATAATGTCTTTTAAGGCGTCAAACTAGACTGAAAGCTAAGAAGGTATTGAGACCCAGGCACTTGTAAATGCATTTGAGTGGGCGTTACAGATCAAAGTACAGTGGGCGGAGTCTGATAGACTCCATGTCAGCAGTTAAGGGTTAATATTGTTTGTGGAGTTATAAGTGTTCATGTATAATAATGAATAACGATATCACCAAAATTTCAGCATAGATTTAGCTGTGTATTTGGATTTCAAAATTTGAGAAATTTGTGGAATTATAATTTAGTATCAAAAATGTGAAAAAAATCATTAATTTTTAATTGACTGTACAGTTGAAATTTGATTGCAAACTTATTCTAAATAGATTACTCTCTCGACTTTCAGGTAAAATCCATTGCATTCCCATGTAGATATGGTTTATAATAAATGCCATAAACGAATTTACATAATTTATGAAACAATAGAAATGACCAGTCTAATACTGATGATTTCGCACTTCAATTAACGTTTCTTTTTTATTATTATGGGTATTTGTATTGAAAGAGTGTGAAATAATAATGTGAATAATTTGAAGTAATTTAAAGTAGTTAGATAGGTTAAGTAGGAAATGCCATTAGGTTAAAGATTGGGACTTCTTTTGTAAATCTGGGTTTTGTAAATGGGGATCGGATAAAAAACAAAATAAAAACCAAATTTCACAGTTTTCATGATGATAACACATAAAAGTTACCTAATAGATAATAAAATATGCAATTACTAAAACTAAAAAGTAAATAATACTAATGATGACTTGATGACATTAGTTATTCATCCCTATACATATAATGCAATTAATTAAGATAAATCATAATAAAATAATTATATGAAAGGTGTTTTTTGTGTATAAAATATTTTTCTATAATTTTGATTTCGTAAAAGGTAATGTTACGCTACGCCCTATAGGCGGAGCTTAGCGTGACGGGCTTACTCGGCGGGGATTCCATTGTTCAAACCCTTTATAAGCAGCAGCAAAATCCCATAGAGTTCATTCCTGTTCTGGTTTCCGATCAGAGCAGGCCGTTAAATTAGAACTAATTACTCTGTAATTAACTAGTAATTTAATTAAATTCGATTTATCGGCCGGTATCAACGCAACGATGCCGCGCCATAGACCGGGCCGAGAGGTCTACGACGACGACGGGTGCCTCTGGGTCAACACCGAGGATTTCCAGGGGGACGTCAGCGACTCCAACGAGATATGGTACGGTTGCAAGCCAGGCAACCTACCATCAACAAGTACCGCCAGCCCGATACCGTCGCTTCTGTCCCTTCCGTGGAAGGGCGCCAGAAGCGACGCGCCATCCGCCGCCACCGCTCAGGAGAGGAGAAGGCCGAAGAAGACACCACCGCCCGCAGAAGACGTCGCCCCGCCAGCCGAGGCAACAACAAGGGCAGCACCGCCGCCGCAATCCGCCACCGTAGCCGCCGAAGAGAGAAGAAGAAGTGAAGACCCCCGTCCTGGATCCACCAGCCCCGATGGCTTCGTGGCGCAGAAGAAGAGGCCGAAGAAGGAGACCGTCCGCCCGCCTACGCCACCACCGACGATCAACGTGTAGCAAGCCCTGGAGCAGTACACGGACACCGCCACAGCGATGGGCAGAGACCAGGGAGAAAGTACCCCCGGTAATCCTTCGTCAGAGGGAGAACTGGGTTGCTTTCTCCCGCAAACTCGACCGGAAGAAGATCGCCTTCACCAGGGCCAAGGCGACCTTCGAGGGAATCCGGATACAGCCCGCCTCACTCCAGGACCGAGACAGGCTGATGAGGTATCTCGATAAGTGTGGTACGCAGTACCACACCTATCAGGCAAGGAGCGAGCGTCTTACCAAGGTAGTAATACGTGGCGTGCCCGTAGGGTTATCCAAAGCGGATGTAAGCTCCGATTTGACGACGCAAGGGATTAATACAGTTTCTTGTTTTAGGATGAAGCAGCGAGGCCGAGCGATCCCCCTGGTTTTGGTACACCTACCGAGCGAGGAGGACAAGAAGAGGATTTGGGAGGTGAAGCACGTCGCCCGCCTCCGAGTCACCGTCGAGGTCCTGAGGCGGAAATTCGACATCGGGCAGTGTCACCGGTGTCAAGGTTTCCGCCACGCACAGCGTTGCTGCAGAGCGGCAGCACGCTGTGTGAAGTGCGCCGGTGATCACCACAGCAGTCAATGCACTTTACCCCGTACCGACCGGGCTAAGTGCGTTAACTGCGGTGGGGACCACCCCGCAAGCTACCGTGGATGCCCGAAGTTCCCTCGACCTCCGCAACGGAAGAAGATGGAAGCACCGCATCGACCGCCGAAGAGGACACCGCCGGCGCCCTCCTCGACTCGGACCGGAGTCAGCTACGCCCGTGCGACGGCAGGCAAGGCTGAGAAGGCGGAAGTACCGAGAGTGGCTCCCGCCGCTACCGTTACTCCGCCCGATCAATCTGCCTTAGGGTTCGACTCCCTATTGACCTTCCTCAATATGAAGAAGGCCCTACCTGTCATCCGTAAGGTGGCAGAGGCACTCGCTAAGGTGGAATCTGCGACTGACTTGTGGGGGGTTTTCCTCTCACACAGTCAGGAGGTGGCTACCCTTTTAGGGTAAACACGCCGGTCCGGATCGAAGTCTGGCGCCCGAGATAAGTATTTAGTATCGATTTTTTAATTACTTAATTTCTGTTCTGTAAATATCGATAGTGTTACACTTCACTAACACATATTTCTTTTATTTCAGATAAGCAACCTAGCGACAACAGGACAGCCCACACAAGGAAACACACCAATCCAAACGCAACACCACACAAAACCCGCTTTTTTTTTAACAACCAACAACAACGCACTCAACACCGCCATCAGGCGTTCCAAACACACGAAAACCAACAATCCACGCACTTCCACGCGCTGAAGAGGACGAAGACTCCTGAGCAGCGCACCACCAACACATACACGTTTTATATTTAGTATTTTATATTGTATATAGTATTAAGTGTAAAATGTAATATCCATAAATTGTTAATATCTAAAATCTTTAATAAACGAGTTAAAAAAAACCCATAGAGTCAGTCGAACATTGCGCTTCGACCCAAAACGAGCTTTAGTTGTAGTAGTCTCCATTCTACCTAGCGGGCCGCTGAGACTGGCGGTTTGGCTTCAGCTCTCATCACTTCCTTCGGGTGTAGTAATTTAGTTTGCTACCCCAAAAGGCCATCCGTATCACCATCCAGACAACACTTCCTTCGGGAGTAGTAATTCCGATTACTACCCCAAAGGCCATCCGCATCATCATCCGCACAACACTTCCTTCGGGTGTAGTAACCTAGGTGACTACCCCAAAGGCCATCCGATTCGTCACCACCAGGAGTAGGCAGGTTGAGACCTGGTGCGACCCGACGACGAGTATCGTATTCGTAGTGGTGCTATAAACATTGTTTAGTTTTAGTTCGCACGGACGATTTAGACTAGTACGTAGGTTAGGGTTTGTATTATTTTTCTTACATTGTATTCATTATTATTAGCGTAGGGATTTGTATTATATTCGTTTATTAACTACTTTTGTCTTGTGTTTTACCATAGTATTTGTGCTATATTTATTGAACAAACTAGTGTCATAACAATTATTAGACTTCGTGGTGTACAAACTAGAGGTAGTGTTGTGTTTGTTTATTCGGAGTGCGCCTCCGTGTAACAATTGGCGGCCCGAACGTGGGGCCTAGTGAAGTGTGCGCGACACCTACGAACTCCACCGCGACTAGCCGGAGGAAACCAACATGCCCGTAACTACACGCAACAACACCGGACTGGACCCCGATAACTCCAGTGGCGCCCAACCCGAGATGGCGGAACAGAAATACTCGCTGCAAAACTTCGCCGACTTCATCTACGGAAAACAAGTATCCATCAGCATGAAAACCTTTGGAGGCGACACATTCGAGGATCCGTCAGTGTTCTTCGCCGACCTCGAGAAGCTCTTCCGGGAGAATAACATCCCCGAAGACCAGCAGGTGCAACAGGCAACCAACCAACTCCTGAGCAACGCTACTAAATGGTGGAGCGGGTACGTGGACTTCGAGCCCACCTTCCGCGACATGAAGACGATGTTCCTACAAAAGTACAACGACACCCGCAGTTTGGCGAAGCTGAAATCAGAATTCTTCGGCAGGGAACAGAGGTCTGAAGGTGGTCGTGAATACCTCCAACGGAAAGCGAAGATAGCACTCAGGCTCGGCATGAAGATTAACGATCATGTCGACCTGGTGAAAAGCATGCTGGCCCCGAGAATCAGGCCATTTCTGATTCAGTCCTCGCCAGGCAATATCTTGGAGCTGACACGGTTGGTGGAACAATATGAAGGGTGCGTAAAAACCGAACCAGAACCGAAGCCAGCCACTACCATTCCCAAACCACAACGTCCTCGCTGCCACTTCTGCCCAGGCCGCCATTTTCATCGGGATTGTCCGGAGCTACAAGACAACCGGGCGGGAAACGGACCAGCGGCCGAACCATCCTCCCGGCCGTAAATTTAATCCGCTCTGGAACCGACGACGGACTACCCCGGATCAACATTCGATTCAAGGACGTCATGTACGCAGCGATCCTGGATACAGGATCCACGCATAACTTTGCCACGGCACATCTTTTCAACGACATGGAACAGCCCACGCACGGGATGGCCCGCCTAGCCAGTCGGGATCAACACCTATCAATACACGGCCGTGCCAACCTGTCATATTCCGTGGGTAACCAGACCCACATAAGCGAGTTCCTGGCCGTCGACCATCTCATTGCACCTATCATCCTCGGTCAACCTTGGCTGCAACAGCACAAAGCAGTCATTGACTACGACCGAGGATGCGTCCACGTTGGCGAGCGACTACGCCAAACATTCTATTGGACCAAACCTGCGCAGACGATCGACACCAAACCGTTGGACCCCAGTTCGCTCAACCACGGGTTCCCGGAGGAATTCCTGCCTCAACTAAAGACGCTGCTCGAAGACTGCCAAGCTGCCCGACCACCAGGCCCGTCCACCACGACATCCACGTGCCACCGCATACGCCTACGACACCACACTCCGTTTCGGTTACCGCCCTACAAGTACTCCCCAGCTAAAAAGGAGCTTATAGCAACCGAAGTCGAGGCTATGATGGCGGAAGGCGTCATAGAACGGAGTACGTCCGAGTACTGCTCACCCATCGTTATAGTGGACAAGAAGGACGGCAGGCCGAGGTTCTGTATAGATTACCGCCGGCTAAACCAAACCACTGAAGACGAGAGCTCCAATTTACCTATCATACACGAGACCTCGGTACGGCACGTGTATTTTCGACTCTCGACCTGAAATCCAGGTACTGGCAAGTACCACTTGACCGAGAATCTCGGCCACTAACTGCCTTTTCTACCCCCGATGGGGCCACCTACCAATTTCGGGTGATGCCGTTCGGGCTGAAAAACGCACCCGCAACTTTCCAGAAGTTAATGACCCAAGACGTGCTACCGGGCTATCTTCGGAAATTTGCACTGGTGTACCTGGACGACATAATTATTTACTCCAACGGTTGGACGGACCACGTGAACCATCTGCGCCTGGTACTAGAGCGGCTCCAACAGCACAACTTAACGTTGTCTCTGGACAAGTGCAGATTCGGGGTCACCACGCTGACTCATCTGGGTCACCAAATTACCACTACCGGGAACGCACCACGCCCCGAGCATGTGGAGGCCCTACAAGCTGCAGATACACCACGAACGAGGAAACAACTTCGAAGTTTTCTTGGTCTCAGTAATTGGCTCCGGGATTACGTACCCGATTGCGCGGACATTCAGGCGCCTCTCAACGAGCTACTAAAGGGAAACCGACGATTCCAGTGGACCACCGAGGCCGATCGTGCATTCCACCAACTCAAGGACGCCCTCACGCGTCCCCTCCACCTATGCCGACCGGACTTCGAAGTGCGTTCACCCTCCAAGCTGACGCCAGCGGGAAGGGCGTTGCCGCAGTACTGTTTCAAGAGCCCTCACCGGGACAACGAAACATCGTCAGCTACGCAAGCGCCAAATTCTCGGCGGCCGAAGAACGCTACCACATTAACGAGCAGGAGTGCCTGGCCGTGATCTGGGCGGTCAAGAAGTATAGACCCTACCTAGAGGATCGGCGTTTTACTTTGAAGACCGACAGCCGCGCGCTTCTGTGGCTGGATCGGATCAAAGACACCAGGAGCAAATTGACTCGCTGGGCCCTCCTGCTCCAAGAATTCAACTTTGACGTAATCCATTGCCCCGGTAAGAATAACGAACTACCGGACCATTTGTCCCGCACCCCTCCGGGACGAGCGTCGAACCGGAGGCAACCAACATCGACCGCCTGCTGCCACCACCCCCGCAGATCAGGGACAACGTTCCTCCACCACCTACACTAGCCGTCATTACGATCAGCAACCTGCCGGATCGGATCATGGCCGCTCAACAAGCCAACAACCACGCCCGTAACCTACTTCGCGCTTGGGAGGATATACGACAGGAGGGGGCTGATACCCCTGGTCAACGAAAGATCCTGCATGAGTACGAGGTTACGGACGGACATCTTTACCGCCGCAGCCCGCAGGGTCCCCTGCTTGTGGTTCCCGCAGAAGCCCAGACTGCCGTCATGTACGCATACCATGACGATCCTACGGCTGGACATCCAGGCGCGGAAGAGACCACCCGAGCCATCCAGCAACGGTACTATTGGCCGAAACTGGAAGACGCAGTACGCAGCTATTTACGTTCTTGCTGGGCATGCACCGCCGTTAAGCGTGGCCCAGTACAAGATGCCACCATTAGACCCCGCCAGCCCGCGCGACCATGGGAGGTCGTATCCGTGGATCTGATGAGTCCATACACCACCACCCACATGGCCACCGCCAACTCTTGGTCATCACGGACATATGCAGCCCCTGGGTCGAGGCGTTCCCTATCGGACAAGCGACTACAGCCGTGATAACCAACCGATTGGAATACGAAGTATTCGGGAGGTACGGTTTCCCAAAGGCGATAATCACGGATAACGGCCCCCAGTTTACGTCCGCCATATGGGATACGGCACTACGAAAATGGGGATGCCTTCACTGGACAACTCCGGTGTTCCATCCCGTCGCCAACCCCGTAGAGAGACGGAACCAAGAAATTAAGAAGGGGCTGCGTATCTATACAGAAGGGCGCGATCCGAAAACTTGGAATCGGGTCCTACCGATTATACTATACAATCTTCGCACGCGACGAAACGCAGCCACCAACATGACCCCAGCCATGGCACTTCTAGGATACGACCTATGCAAACCTGGGGAATGGAGAGCACGTAACAATGAGCCAGCCGTTGAAAACCGGGGCACTCAACGAGAAGAGCGGATAGCACGCGCCTACCGAAACCGACACCAATACCGGTCCCGGTACGCCAAATATGGGCCCGCCCGGACGCAATACCAAGACGGTGACCGCGTGATGGAAAGGAACCACAAGCGCCAGAAAGGCGAGCTAGAAAGGAAGTGGAATGGGCCGTATACGGTAGTAACGACAGCCGGTACAAACGCCTACTGGGTACAGCGCGCCGCCGGTGACTTAGCCAAGGTACATGTGCACGACCTTCGTCCAGCACCTACTCCACGACAGGAAGGGGCATTCGCCGAACCACCACCCCAACAACCGGGCCCAGAGGATGACCCGCCAGAGGCACCGCCCGCCCCAGCCAGCGCACCACCTAGGACAATCAGTCCCACGCCTCCCCGTTGCCGCCGCCAACCACGGCATCGCAACCTCGCCGCCGCCTGCGCCGTCCGCCACCGACGTAAGCCCGTCTTGAGCGGGGGGGAATTGTTACGCTACGCCCTATAGGCGGAGCTTAGCGTGACGGGCTTACTCGGCGGGGATTCCATTGTTCAAACCCTTTATAAGCAGCAGCAAAATCCCATAGAGTCAGTCGAACATTGCGCTTCGACCCAAAATGAGCTTTAGTTGTAGTAGTCTCCATTCTACCTAGCGGGCCGCTGAGACTGGCGGTTTGGCTTCAGCTCTCATCACTTCCTTCGGGTGTAGTAATTTAGTTTGCTACCCCAAAAGGCCATCCGTATCACCATCCACACAACACTTCCTTCGGGAGTAGTAATTCCGATTACTACCCCAAAGGCCATCCGTATCATCATCCGCACAACACTTCCTTCGGGTGTAGTAACCTAGGTGACTACCCCAAAGGCCATCCGATTCGCAACCACCAGGAGTAGGCAGGTTGAGACCTGGTGCGACCCGACGACGAGTATCGTATTCGTAGTGGTGCTATAAACATTGTTTAGTTTTAGTTCGCACGGACGATTTAGACTAGTACGTAGGTTAGGGTTTGTATTATTTTTCTTACATTGTATTCATTATTATTAGCGTAGGGATTTGTATTATATTCGTTTATTATTAGTTAGGGCTTGTTTTTATATTATTGTTGTACATTATTTATTCATTATTAGTTAGGGCTTGTTTCTACATTCTTGTAACATTGATTTATTCGCCTGTACTTGTGATTGAGTGTTTTCAATACACAACTACTTTTGTCTTGTGTTTTACCATAGTATTTGTGCTATATTTATTGAACAAACTAGTGTCATAACAATTATTAGACTTCGTGGTGTACAAACTAGAGGTAGTGTTGTGTTTGTTTATTAGGAGTGCGCCTCCGTGTAACAGTAACTTTCAAACTCCGTGCCCTTCTTACTAACAAATTACGAAATCAAACTATTGAGTTTATACATAATGTACAGGGTGGCCAACTAAGAATGCGAGGTACTGTATCTGGGAAACTATCCATCGTAGAGACTTGCGCAAAAAAAAGTTATTACTAAAACGGCCAATACAAAAACCTGGAGAATATTTTCAAGTTTCTGAAATGGCAGCTAGGGGGCGTAACAGCAATCTTGAATCTAAAAAAGTGATATTTCTGTGAATTCTGCTACATTAACCTAATAAAAAAATAACTGATCTTTAAAATCGAGGAACTTTTTTTGTTTCGCACTTTTTGACGTATGTCTAAAAATAAAGTGGGGGGGGGGGTATTTAAAGGTTTCCTTAAATAACCCCCTGTATCTTCGAAACTGCTAATCCGATTTTAACAAACTTGGGCGCGTTGAAATGAGCTATTCTTGTGCTACAAATATTATAATATTTGAAGTTTTGCTAGTTTCACATGTCGTCGCTAGAGGGCTTTGTTTGGCATTCCGACAGGAACGGTTAATTTTCGCAAAAAAATTAAATGCATTGGTATGACTTTTTTTTCATGAACAAGTAGCTAAATGATGCCTAAACAAGCTTGCGAAAACCGCATCTCGATATCTTGTTCCTAACCGAAAATATCGGCCAAAGAAAACTTTATACGAAAATCCTTAAATTTTATTTTTTAACTATATTTTCTGGAATTGTTTCTATTATGTAAGTTGTGGCCCTAAAAGGACCGATTTAAAGGAGGAAGGTTTTAATGCCCCATAAATGCTCGAAATGCTGACCATCACTCTGTGCATTGCTGAGGCCTCTTATGGGTAGACAAAACTGCAGCTTCAATTTCGGCTCTGAATAGGTTACCTAGAAATTACGATTTTAAATGTTTGTAAATTTATTCAGAATAAAATCACCCTTTTGAAATTACTACGGGCAAGTAAGCAATGCTAAAAGTTATACGAAAGGCCTATTTTTGTTTGTTTAAATGCATATTCACTATGGATTATACGAAAATATAATTAATAGAAGCAGGCAATGGAAACAGATACCTAAACAAAACATACATAATCCTCAAATTGTCAATAGTTGTCAATACTTTCACGTTACTTTGAGCAATTTTTGTGCTTTCAAAATGCGTTTTACGAATAATGAAGCTGTTGATATGCTTGCGGTTTATTTTGAATATCTTCAGAATGCCGCAGTATTTAAAAGAGTTTACCCGGTTCGATATCCAAATAGGCGTCCTTGCGATTTAAGAGTTTTTCCCCGATTAGTGGCGAGCTTACCAGCCAATGGTAGTTTTCGGCCTACGTTTCAACGGCAAAGAATTAGAGGAACACAAGAAAATATTAACCGTGTACTTGGCTATATTGAAGAAAATCCTCATGTTAGCACAAGCGCATTATCCACTGAGTAGGACATATCACGGACAACGGTTCAAAATATTTTGAAGGACCATAGGTAAGTTCTAATGGCCATCAAAATATATAGGTATTTGTTTAAACTTTTTTTAATTACTTTAAGAATGCACCCATATCATGTCGTTTTGTATCAGGCCTTGAAAGAGGAAGATTTTGATCGAAGGTAGACTATTTCCATTGGATGTTAGGCATGATACGCGAAAATAGAGAATTATTGTTTCAAATTCTTTGGACCGATGAAGCCACCTTCAGTGGAAAGTCAACGGTAGAGTCAATCTGCACAATATGCATTATTGGTCTGCAGAAAATCCCCATTGGTTGCGTGAAGTTCAGCGCCAAGGACGTTGCAGTTTAAATGTATGGTGTGGCATACTGGGAGGCAAAGTTATTGGGCCATATGTTTTCGAGCAACTCCTAAATGGCAATGTATTTCTTGACTTTTTGGCCAATCAATTACCGTTGTTATTGAACGATGTGCCTCTGGAAACAAGGCAATAATTGTTTTTGCAGTTGGATGGTTGCCCAGCACATTTTGCTATTAATGTGCGAGAGCATATTAATGCAGTATTTCAACAGCGGTGGATTGGAAGAGGAAGTCTGTCTCCATGGCCTCCTCGATCGCCAGGCTTAACTTGCCTCGATTTTTATTTATGGGGCGCTTAAAGGACATCATGTTTCGGACTCAACCTACTACTAGAGAAGATATAAAAAAACCCGGATTCGTAACGCAATACGTAACATACCGAAAGCCGAAATTGAAGCTGCAGTCATGAGAGGCTTCAGCAATGCATAGAGCGTGATGGTCAGCATTTCGAGCATTTACGGGGGCATTAAAAACCTTCCTCCTTTAAATCGGTCCTTTTTAGGGCCACAACTTACATAATAGAAACAATTCCAGAAAAATATAGTTAAAAAAAAATAAAAATTTAAGGGATTTTCGTATAAAGTTTTCTTTGGCCGATATTTTAGGTTAGGAACAAGATATCGAGATGCGATTTTCGCGAGCTTGTTTAAGCATCATTTAGCTACTTGTTCATGAAAAAAAGTCATACCAATGCATTTAATTTTTTTGCTAAAATTAACCGTTTCTATCGGAATGTCGAACAAAGCTCTCGAGCGACGACATGTGAAACTAGCAAAACTTCAAATATTATAACATTTGTAGCCCAAGAATAGCTCATTTCAACACGCCCAAGGTTGTTAAAATCGGATTAGCCGTTTCGAAGATACAGGGGGTTATTTAAGGAAACCTTTGAATACCCCCCCCCACTTTATTTTTAGACATACGTCAAAAAGTGCGAAACAAAAAAAGTTCTTCGATTTTAAAGATGTTATTTTTTTATTAGGTTAATGTAGCAGAATTCACAGAAATATCACTTTTTTAGATTCAAGATTGCAGTTACGCCCCCTAGCGGTCATTTCAGAAACTTGAAAATATTTTCCAGGTTTTTGTATTGGCCGTTTTAGTCATAACTTTTTTTTCGCAAGCCTCTACGATGGATAGTTTCCCAGATACAGTACCTCGCATTCTTAGTTGGCCACCCTGTACAATTAGTAGATTTCCATTCAGATAATTATATTATATAACGTATAACGTGGATGATCGAGAACTTTATTTTTGTATCATGGTATGAATGATTGGTTTTTAGTTACACCAAGTGATAAAATCATACATTTCAGAACAAACCAAAACTAAAAGTGATCAAACTAATTGCATTATTCATATGAATGTACAAATATTTGTTATTAATTGTCTAATAAGTGGTAGCTAAATAATACATGAACAATTCATCGCACAAATAACGAACCTGGTTTTGCAACGTTTATTGTTTTAAGTAAATTGTCAAAGTTTCACGCGCGCGCGTGCGTGCGTGCGCGCTGTGTGTGTGTGTGTGTTGTTAGAATAACTACCTACATCTGAAGGCTATATAATTTGTAACAAATTGTAAAATGCCCGCTACTTAGATATTCCGTGCAAATATGCTACTAGCAATTTATTATTGCCACCTTTTATTGTAAATAACGTCTTTTTTAAAGTAATTTTAACTAATTTATGTCTTCTTTTAACTCTTTTAGATAATTACAGCGCACCAACTATGCATTTTCTGGTTAGCAAATGCCGTTTTTTAATGGTCTTCGAAGTTCGAACAGGTAAAATTCCAATGCGTTTTACTTAAACGAAAATCTTTCAAAAAAACAGTTGTGAAAGAATTTTGTGCAATAAAAAGTGAAGCCGGCGATTAATGTAAAATAAGGTTGTCTATATATATATATATATATATATATATATATATATATATATAAATTATTTTATTTATCCTTTGTTCATTAAAACCATTCTTATAGGCACTATTTTTTAAATAAAAATCAGTTGGTAAATCATTATTTTGGATGCAAAAGATCGTAGCTCGTAGTTGTAATGTTAGGGGACGAACTATTTTATGCAAATAAATAAAAAAAGCCAGATTAAACAAAGCAAATGTATGTTGCTTCTATGCTCGTTTTCCACATATATAGCACCATACCAATATTTTTTTAATATGTAAAAAATGTTGATTCAAGGAAGACCAAAGAAATTACGTGTATTACTACGATTGGAATAAAAGTTAAACTTGTTTGATCATATTGATACAATAAACTTCAAAATTATACTGTAGTTAATTCAATTACAATATTGTAACTGATGTTGACTTTGATTTATTAATGAGAAAGCATTTAATCGAAAATGTTGAAATTTAAAAATCATTATTAATTTTATTAAATAAAGGGTGATTCAAATAGCGCGCCGGTTTTAATTATAACAAAAAACAAAGTTTATTTTAAAAAAATCATTTACAAAAGACATAAAGCCTTCCCAATTTAGGAATTCAAAATCACATCGGGCATATGTCCTCCTCTACTTTGCTGGCATGCCAAAACTCTCTTCCTGAAATTGTTGATTACAGATTCACAAACTTGCACGTCGATTTCGTTGATAACTCGTCGACTTTCTTCCTTTAACTCGCGCATGAGGATTGAGGATTTTCTGATCCCCAAATACGGCAGTTTCGCTTATTGACAAATCCATTTAAATGCAAGTGCTGAAAATGATTTTCCTAGCAAAGCCGCCGTCCTCCTGTTGTCTTCTCAGAACCCAGTCACTAATTCTCGTCTCCTTTGGTAATCGGGCACCTGAAGTTCGCGGGTTAATTGGATTTTGTAGGGATGGTAATGAACATCCTTCACAAGAATTCGCCGCAGTGAAGAATACCGAATGCCCAATTGTTGGGAACGATGTCGAACCGATTTCTGTGGTCTATTATTGACACTATCACGAACTACAGAAATGTTTTCAACAGACCGGCCATATCTAGGACGACCAGAATTTTTAATGTTGAGTGTTGAACCTGTTTCAATAAACTTTGTCATAACTCTGCGCACTGTTGATCCATTCGGAGCTTCATTACGCCCGAAAATCGCACGAAGTCGAAACTTTCTCCGTTTTGATAAAACGTTTTCACGATTAACTCACGTTGTTCAGTAGAAAAGCGTTCCAATTTGGCAAACAGAATGAAATCGGAATATTAGCATAGTTATAAACAACTATGTTGCTAAGCAACAAACAACAAAATGGCGAGCGATTCAAAACCGGCGCGCTTTTTGAATCACCCTTTACATAAAGAAAAAGTTTACCTCGAGTAGGATTTGAACCTAGGACCTGTACTTTGCTAGAGTACCGTGCTCAAAAAAAAACTTATAATAATTTAATACTGAAATTTGTTTTTCTTTTTCATTAATTTTATTAAATACATAAATAAAAAGTTTACCTCGAGTAGGATTTGAATTTACATTTAAGCGAAGACTTGTGACAAGTATTAGACTTTGAATAACTATTTTGTCTAAAATGCATAAAAGAGGTTAGAATCTAAGATTACACATTGTACATTGTATTTGTCTCAAAACTTGTTTTTAAGAAATTACTTATTTATTACCCTAGGCTGCTTATAACAATAAAAATTTATTCAGTACAAATACTCTTTGATATTATCTATCATTCCACAAGAATTAGGTACTATTGCAAAGTAAAACTTGCAATTTTGTTTCGGAAATTCCAATCCCTCTTAAATTAAGTATTCATTTTCATAAAGGAATAATGTGAAATTGTAAATAAGAAATTAAATACAACAGATTTTTTTTATTAAGGTGTAGTTTTGAAAATAATTTATCAATTGTTTATTAATGGTTAGTATTTTTCAATTCACGTGCATAATTGTTTTTATTTTCTGAAATTCAATGTATAATTAATAATCAATTTCAAAATGATGGAAGCAATACTTGCAACGCGCAAGTATTTGGGCGACGAACACGCGGCCAAACACACGGGTAAGCCAACACTATTTTAAAGTGAGAGGTCTTTCCGGTTTTACGAGATGACCACATGACTAATATTATTCGTTATGATAAAGTGGCGATAATATTGGGTAACAAAATGTGTAATAAGTACCATCAAAAACACCTTTTTGCCATGATTCGCTCATATTTGCGACTTATTGGACGGCTATTGATATGTCCAAAGATAACATATCTGATTTCACATCATTACTTCAACCTCAACATTTTGAAACAGTTACTACTGCATTAGAAACAAACAAAGGTAAATACAAAGCGCCATCCACAGCATTTGCACTAAGCACTCTTTTAAAATAATGTACTAAAACACTCTTTACCGAGTGTATAAAAGATAATGATGCTAAAGTAAAAAACTCGGCAGAAGATTTTCTAAAAGTTTTTGAAAATGATTTTTCGGTAACTATAAGCAAAACTGTTCAGCAGAATCAATCAGAACAAGAACATATGAAACACCATGCATTACCTAACACTAATGATATTACACTCCTCAGTCGGTATTTGAAGAAAAAATATTGTATGAACATGCTTCCGTCCAAATTTGAATTTAAATTATGGAAAAAACTTGCAGAATACACTCTTGCATACATTCAATTATTTAACAGAAGACGAGCTGGAGAAGTTGAAATAATTCATATAGAAGATTAGCATAACCGTCACACTGTTAATGCTACTGCTGATTCAGAAATATACAACTTTCTATCGGAAACTGGAAAAATAAGTATACACAAATACGCTAGGATTACCATAAGAGGAAAATTAGTAGGAGGTGTTGCGATTTTGATAGAATAAGACACTTTGAAATGCCTGGAAACTATTATTTCATACCGCTCAAGCAAAAGTACCTGCAAGCAACCCATTTATTTTTTGACAAGAACGAATAAATGTTTAAGAGCTTGTAAATTGTTAAGAAAATTTTCAGTAGAATGTGGTGCATCGTACCCTAAATCACTTCGGGGAACCAATTTGCAGAAACACATAACTACAAAAAGTGCTTTAATGAACAAATAATGAAATTGAAAACCTCGCTAACTTTATGGAACTCGCGAAAAAATTCACAAACAAATTTACTTAATATTGCGCAGGGAACTTCAAATAACGAATCTTTAGAAGAAACATTTAATAGTGGACATTATAGGCCGAGTCAAATTTATATGGAAAAAATATTTTTGTTGATTTCAAAATTGTAATATTGAAATTAGTTTGTTATATGGTAAGACAATTATTCATGTTTTTTTTTAGTTTTTAAAAAC
Organism: Vesta saturnalis; assembly: GCA_036346205.1. Taxonomy (NCBI): domain Eukaryota; kingdom Metazoa; phylum Arthropoda; class Insecta; order Coleoptera; family Lampyridae; genus Vesta; species Vesta saturnalis. The sequence goes on from JARFJB010002033.1 coordinate 558,411, forward strand.
TTCATCTTCAGCCTGCACATTGACTTTAAGATTTTAATATTTGCGATTATGTCACCGTAAGTTTGAACTAAAATACTTTCAATGCTATTAAGGAGACAAGTATCGACAGAGATTTTTATTAAAAGATAAAACAGTTACATTACAAATTAAAGTCTTTTTTACTTTCAAATTTTGGCATTTTCTCCTAGATTCCAGCTGTGACATAATCGCACACTCCCTTGCTCGCTTTTAACAAAGTTGATTTGATACTTCGGTCATTGTTTTTACAGCACTCTCGACGGCCTGATGGAAGATGTAGAAATGGAAGATCTTCTTCTCCTTTATTTTGAATAAACCACTTTAACTGTTGAACTGATATAGTTTTTAACAGTAGTGGATCACAGGCTTAGTTTTGCCAGTCAATAACAACAATAATAGTCTTTATTATTTAGCATAATGTCATAATGAACAAAGGTATACATGAGCATGTATGTACGAGAAACAGAAATGAAAACGCATTTTGCAATTAACCCCAAGGCGAGGCTAAAAATTTTGTGATAATTTTATAATTGTAAATGTAAATAATCTAATAAGTGTCTATAAATAAATGTAACGAATTATCTACTTTATAACTGCTTCCGAAACAAGTGCAACCACAGATACTTAAATTTGTCTGCTTTAAAGTTTTTACGTTCAGAAGGAATATTATTGTACAATTTATAGATTTGAAATGTGAAGGATCGTTCATATATAGTCATCGAGTGAAGTGGAGAAGAAACCCTTGAATCGGGTGTTAACATTGTTGGCATCTGTTCTAAAGGTTATTTTATTGTACAGATACGGAGGTTTTGTAATATTCTACGATTTTCCATTGTTAACCAACCTATTTCGGGCACCTTACGCGATACATGATCACTTCACATAAGTTTATGCCATAAAGTTTAATTCTGGTACATCGAAAACCCTCATTGTTGTTGTAGACTGGGGCATACTCCGTGCTTTCAAGTTCTCTTACAATTTTTATTGCATCTGTAATCATATCATACCATATTTTCAGGTTGGGCAAAGTAGCTGTTTCGCTGTATTACGGGATCAATTACTTTTAAGAGATCAGGAGGAAAATATCGAGTGGAAGACACCATCTTGAAAATGTGTCGTGGTCTGTCTTGTCATAAAGGAGATTGTTCTCTAGTAAACCACATCGGGGCATATACTTTTATTAGGTATGTTCCTAAGGTACTCAAAACATCAGAGGGATTTTCTGTTGCAACATATAATCTTAAAATTCTGTTGACACGTGTAAGCCACCTGGCGTGGAATAGTGTGCGAAGTCTTCAGGAAAAATACCAGAACTGACAGCGTTACAAATTTTAAAGAGGTAGAATTGATCTGCACTAAAGTCTGTTTTTAAGGTCCGGTACTTTAACCATCAAGGTGAAACAAATGCCTTAGTGGTAACTCGTTCATGTGAAAAAGACAAATTATCCACTGGAGTGGTTTTTGTGGTCGTTGTTCAAGTAACCGAATTACACCACCCTTTTTCCAGTGTTGACATTTATAATGTAGTGGTAATGGTAATGGTGTAATAATATAATCAATATAATAAAGAAATAAGTGTAAAAAGTTCTCCAAAACAAATCTTTAAGCTAACTAGAGATACAGACCATTCACCACAAATAATGCCTTTGTCCCAGTCGGTAAATTAAAGTAGGCCCGATTCTATCGTTTGATTTGCTAAATTACCTCAATTTCTGCTTGATTACTTCCACTGAACATCAATATAAAAAAAATTGCAATGTAACACTAATAAAATGATCTCGGACGCCAAGTTATTTTTAATAATGCTCGGAATAACTAAACCGAGTTTTACAATACAAATTTTATCAAAATGTAAAAAATAAAAAAATATACAGACTATGTTTATTAACAGTTAAAATGATAGGATTAAATAAAATATATCTTAAAAATAGCCTTAAATTACTAAAAAATCATTAAACATTAAATACCTGTTACAAAACATAATACATCTTCTTGAGAACCCCTGGTATTATAAAAAATAATGCAGAATTGCAAACCAAGGTGACGTAATCCTTGTGCCAATGTTGCGCAATATATTGCAATAACAATGCTTTTATGTTGTCAACCACACCCAAACTGGAATTTTATTTCTTATAAATTTGTCTTCTTGAAATGGAATAATCCGTTTAATGCATTTTCTTGAAATTTTCAAATAAAAATTGCAATTATAAAATGAAAGCGTACGCAACAATAAAATTAAATGCGTACTTAAAATGTAATTAAAGTAAAAATAAAAGAAAAGAAAGTGCCTGAAAAGAGCAAATGTTTTAATTTTTAGTATTACGAGTTAAATTATCTTACCATCAAATCAATGGCACGCACAAAATTTAGGTGGAAACATATTGAACAGAAAAATAATTTAAAGTGGGAGTATAAACCTTTAAGAAGTATATACCCTTAAGAAGATATGCACTTAAGTTACACCAAAATGCAAATTAAGTTGCCTACCTCATAGCTATAATGCAAAATTAATTAATTTTTTTTTATATTTACAGCTGAATGAACGAAAGACCTAAATTACGGTATATTTTAATACAACTCAAAATGGGTTGTTACACATTGGTACCGTCACATCCAACTGCTATTAATGTCTTTCTTGGTATTTGTTCTTTCTTAAAATTTTTGAAAGTATCACAATCTGTAACTACATAACGAATGTAAACGGACTCAGGTTCTTTTATTAAAGAAATATGCTTTTCAATAATCACCTTATTGTAAAATTTATTTCCCTTTTCACCATCTTTAACGTTTTATCTTTCCTCCCATCGAAGTATAATGCTGGTGTCCTAGACACTTTATTATTAGTGGTAACCGACTGACGAGTTTTCATTATTTCTCTTCGTAGTTTCCTTTTATCTACTGCTGTAGATCCAGGTTACACTACATTCAGAACAGTCGGGGCAATTGCTGCGGCTGCCCTGTCAGAAAACCCGTATTTGTCATAAATCTGTGATACAGAGGATAGTTTATTTCATTTTCTTGTTCACACTTCCGTCTATTTTGAATTAAATTATATTGATTATAGCTTTTTTCTTCATAATCACTTTCGGAAGACTCTGAATTCGACTCCACTTCAACAACACCTGTGCTAGTACTGGGTATTGCTATTAGTTCGAAGTTACCTCGGTAGAATTCCTTTAGACGCTTTTCCATATTTCTTTGCATTTTTTTTGTTATAACTTTATCTACGGTGCCAATTATCACTGAGCGGTTAGATCGCTGATCAGATAAAAATTTCTGTTCAATAACTGGAATCTTTTTTCTCATGGACACACACACATTGGTTGAAGTTATGACATTTGCAATACGCAATGTCAAAAAGTTTCTTACCTTCATGTTGAAATTTCTCGAATTTCTTTGTATAAGACTCTGCTACGTGATTTATTTCAGGTTTTACATTTTGCACGATAAAATTTCAGCATTTGTACTACTCGGTTATGCGAGACGATTGGAATTGAAGCTGAAGTCCATACCTCCTCTACCTTTAAAACTTTTTAGAGTGATTCACAACAGGTTTTGATCATTATACATTAATTATTCCGATCTTGGTTGACAAACATAGGAAAATATTGGGATTATTGGAAAAACATGAAAAATTTAAATAAAAAGCGCAAGCTCTTAATGTCAATGAAATGTAATTGAACTGTAGGGATAAACTTCTTAATGTAACTGGCAGCAGCTTTTGGCTATTAGACGTTAGGTAACTATCCAAATTTTAAGTGTGCGCGCGTGTGTCCGTGTGTATGTGCGTGTGCGTGTGTGCACTTGTGCGTGTGTGCGTGTGCACGTGTGCGCGCGTGTGTCCTTGTGTGCGTGTGTGCATGTATGTGTGTGCGCATGTGTGCGTGCGTGTGTGCGTGCGTATGTGCGTGTGTGTATGCACATAATTCTAATTATACAATAAATATAACAGTGTTGATTCGAACAGTTTGAGCACTAAATTTTGAGTTGTTGTGTACTGTAGATGTTCAGTTGTGCTAGTTGACACCATTGTTGTTCATATTGTTGCTGTGGCCATGGTTAATTAATACTGTTGTGGTTGTTGTTGGTTGGGTGGATGTGTTCTGTAGTCCGGTGTTGTGATGATGTACCTGTTGATGCCCAAGTGTATCTGTCAAAAAATAAATAAGCATTAGTTAGACATTGTAGTAACTAAGTTGCTACAGCACAGTTGTGTTAGTATTCCTAAGCGCCAAGCGCAGTTGGAGAAACGGTGTATGAACATATGAGAATCGATACTATATACTTAACCTTCGGCACCAATCTTAGCGTCCGACCTTTGTATGATTACCCGAAAAAGGCAACCACCTATTGACCGTACCTGAGGATGACTACCCACAGGTCAGTCGCAGTTCTATCTTGAGCAAGTGCGGATGGCAGGTAGGGCCATATTGAGACTTCCAAGAAAACCCAATACGCGTCGAACCCTAAGGCGGGTTGGGCAAGTGGCGTAACTGACGCTGGTCCGAGTTGAGAAAGCGCCGCAATCGGCATGTCCTCTTCTGTCGCTGAGCTGAGCTTCCGTCTTCTTCCGCTGTAGAGGTCGAGAGAACTTCGGCCATCCCCTGTAGCTAGTAGGTGGTCCCCATTTAACGTACTTGACCTGGTTCGGGGTTTCGTGCATTTACTGGAGTGGTTATCTCCGGCGCACCTTTACACAGCGTTCCGCCGCCCTGTAGCAACGTTGCGCAAATCCTGTCAACGGTAACAATGCTCGCGCAAGTCTCTACGCTCACCATCCTGAAACAAGAAAGAACATTAACATCTTGTAGTGTCAGCTCTGATCTATGATCAGCCTCGGGCAAGCAACGTATTGCCACTTTACCTAAGCAGTCGATCCTTGCCTGGTAGATATGGCACGGAGTACTACATCTATCAATATACCGCATCAGCCTGTCTCAGTCCTTGAGTGAGGCAGTTCTCCTTCTAAGGAAGGATTACTGGCGGCACTTCCGCCCTAGTGTTTGTTGCAGTCTGCATCTTCGCCTGATGGGCTGCCTGTAGACTCCTCCATTGGCTTGAACGTGTTGTCCGTCAAGGGCTCATGGACGATGGGGGTCTTCAACGGCCTCTTCTGCTTCACAAAGTCGTCGGGGCTGGTGGTGGGGGAGGGAAGACGCCCTTCCTCTTTTCTTCCATCAACGATGTCCGAAGCGACTGCGGCGGCGGTAATGGTTGTTGACGTGGATGCTGTCTGAACCTCAGCTAGCGGAGCGTTGCTCACGCCTTCTTAAGCTTTCGTCTCTTCGGACTACCTACGGCCAGTGGTGCGTCGAACAGGAAAACTCCCATGACACCAAAGTGTCAGCATATAGAATTAAAAATTGCGTTTATTTGTTGTATGGAAGGTTAATTAATACTCCAACTAATAAAAGTTACTGAACCAGCGTTGTTAAACAGGATTAATTTCACTGGTTTTAATTAAACAGTCTTTTAATGTAAGCTTTTAATCACTCTTTAATTACTTTGTATTTCCCTTCTATCTCTATAAAATTTGCTTTTTAAATAAAATCATCTTGGTTCAACTTCAAAGTTCAAAAATAACAGGAGAATCAAATAATTAACCTTATTAGCTACTTTAATTAATAAATCTTTGGATTCATGTATCATAGTTAATATGTGTAGGTTTATAACGCTTTTACCTTCGGTCGACGGTCATCTGTTATAAAGATTATCTGCAAGGGGCGGAGTGGTGAACTGACTATCGCGGTATAATCGGGTTACTCGAGCGCCAATCACGGTAAACGGTGATATAGAGGCCTAGATTTCTCTTCGCGGAGAATTAAAGGAGTAAAAGCGGTCCAAGTAGCGTCAGTGAAGAAGTCGGTTTACCAGGGTTACTGAAGATTTAGATCGGTGCCGGTATTTAAGACTTGTGTCGCTGTTGAGTCGAAAATGCGCGGTCTCGGTAGTGACTTCACAACTAATTCAGTTACAAAAAAATATAAAACTCCTGATACGGAGGTCGAAAGCAAATTTTTTCTATGTCGGATAAATAATAAAAAAAATTAATTTTATAAGTTGAAAATTAGACCACAGAGCGATGCGTCAAACGAGAAAAAAAATAACTCAAACTCTCGGTCTCAGTTTGAGAAAAATAAATGGTTATCGCGGGTCAATGGAACAAATTAAATTAATATTTCTCGGACAAAAAAAAAATAATACTGAAAACATTGGGTGGTTACGGTGCAAGGCCTCTAAATTATTCGGGCAGCTGAAAACACAAAACGCACTATAGTGCTTGGCGATGTCAATAAAATAATTTTTCGCCAACGGTGGCGAAAAAAAATTCCTGAAAAAAATAACAAACAAGAACCATAAACGCATTCAAGACGGTAAAGAAATAAACTAATAATTTTTCATACACGGTCAGCTATAACTGAAAAAAAAATGGTAATGGTAAAACTAAATTAACAACTCCAGTGATTAAAAAAATCAACAGAACCAAGAAAAGAAAATCGGCTACTTGCTGTTAATAAAAAAATTATTTTAGCCGAAATAGAATTAATTACTGCAGTGGGTGCAATATTTGGATCACCCGGTATATACGCGGGTATCGCTTGCTGCGGATAGCTACAACTAAATTCCAAAAACATATAAACAATGTGTTTGTTGGGCACTAATAAAGGCGGCTATATAAAACAAAAATTATCGAGCAATTTATTCTTTTAAAACTAACATAAAAGAAAAAAATCCTAATTACGAAATTTAGTCACTTGAGCTGTAGAAAAGAAATCGCCGTTCTATAAATGCTTACAGTAAATTTTAAAAATAAAGTGCAATCAGTGACGGAAACCTTGAACCAATAAATTAAGTATTCCTAATCTTATCTGTCTAAACGGACGGTAACAAAATTAATCAGAATATAGTTGAAAATATAGGAAAAATACTTTCGATCTAAACACAAGGAAAAAAAATCTTAATTATCAGACGCAATAGCATACAATAAAGATATTTTTGCAAATGTTTAGGTCAAATTTAATGTGCAGTTGATTCGTGGTTTGAAAACAATTTTATTTGTAAACGGTTACTCACGGATGGAATGTTCACCTATAAAGGTATAAAAATAATTAACGTACAGATAGCCAGCTTAATATTAGTACTGACTTATTAAGACGGCAACGGTAGTGAAAAAAGTATACCTCGCAGAATACAGAAAAAGCAGATTAAAGAACATTTAAACACCATCTAAGGATGCTTCAATTCCACTGTTAGCTTTCGGAGTGTATAAGTTGTCTTATTTTTGTGGAAACCATACATTGGAACCACAACATGCAACTTTGATACTATATGTAAATAAAACATGATATTTTGTAGATTGAACCAACCAGAAAAGTCTACAGTAACTGACCATGCGTTAAAACGTTAAATCATAGCATTCAATTTGATAATGCAGAAATTTTATCAAAACAAATTCATTATGGTCGTTTACAAAGAGACCTCGAAGTAAATGCATTATCAATTAAACGCTTAGTCATCACAGCATTGTAATGATTTAAAATTAAAACAAGGATAAACCTACATATCCTGTTTTCAATGTACAAGCAAAACTACAGATTTAAGTAGTAACGAAAATTATTGCTCGTTAGATTTGTTATGATTTAACTAGATCTTTAATCAGCAAGCCAATTAAAGTAAGTTAATTGTAAATTTAAATTTTCACAAATTTGTACTGACATAATAATGCGATTAAATTTTGCCACACTTGTTTTTTAATTGTGAGGTTTTTCATTGTTAGCCTTCCTTCATAGGAGAGTGTTCTAATTTGCCATATTCATGGGGGTTAGTAATATCTAATTTATTGCAGCTCTAGATAATCCTGAGTAAAATAGAGTTTAGTTTGCATAGTTGTATATGTTTAACTAACATAATTGGCTTTTTCATTGCGTTTTCATTACTTATCAGCTTGTTTGACTCTAAGTTTTTTATTGTGTCATAATGACGATAACTGTACTTGTTATCAAAACATAAATTTTATATAATTTACCTTAAAATGCACGATGTAATAATATTCTTACTACTTATGGGTTTACCTATCCTTCAATATAGTAAAATGCGCTGTGCTTTGTTTAGTAAAAGCCAGTCACAGTAGCATTGTATTAAGAATCCGTTTTAGTACTAGGTATGTAGATAATATTATTTGGTAATTCCCACTTAAAGGGAAAGTTATTTTAATCTGTCTGTCTGTGTCTGTCTGTGTCTGTCTGTGCCTGTCTGTGTCTGTCTGTGTCTGTCTGTGTCTGTCTGTGTCTGTCTGTGTCTGTCTGTGTCTGTCTGTGTCTGTCTGTGTCTGTCTGTGTCTGTCTGTGTCTGTCTGTGTCTGTCTGTGTCTGTCTGTATCTGTCTGTGTCTGTATGTGTCTGTCTGTGTCTGTCTGTGTCTGTCTGTGTCTGTCTGTGTCTGTCTGTATCTGTCTGTGTCTGTCTGTGTCTGTCTGTGTCTGTCTGTGTCTGTCTGTGTCTGTCTGTGTCTGTCTGTGTCTGCCTGTGTCTGTCTGTGTCTGTCTGTGTCTGTCTGTGTCTGTCTGTGTCTGTCTGTGTCTGTCTGTGTCTGTCTGTGTCTGTCTGTGTCTGTCTGTGTCTGTCTGTGTCTGTCTGTGTCTGTCTGTGTCTGTCTGTGTCTGTCTGTGTCTGTCTGTGTCTGTCTGTGTCTGTCTGTGTCTGTCTGTGTCTGTCTGTGTCTGTCTGTGTCTGTCTGTGTCTGTCTGTGTCTGTCTGTGTCTGTCTGTGTCTGTCTGTGTCTGTCTGTGTCTGTCTGTGTCTGTCTGTGTCTGTCTGTGTCTGTCTGTGTCTGTCTGTGTCTGTCTGTGTCTGTCTGTGTCTGTCTGTGTCTGTCTGTGTCTGTCTGTGTCTGTCTGTGTCTGTCTGTGTCTGTCTGTGTCTGTCTGTGTCTGTCTGTGTCTGTCTGTGTCTGTCTGTGTCTGTCTGTGTCTGTCTGTGTCTGTCTGTGTCTGTCTGTGTCTGTCTGTGTCTGTCTGTGTCTGTCTGTGTCTGTCTGTTTGTGTCTGTCTGTGTCTGTCTGTGTCTGTGTCCGTCTGTGTCCGTCTGTGTCCGTATGTGTCCGTCTGTATCCGTCTGTGTCCGTCTGTGTCCGTCTGTGTCCGTCTGTGTCGTCTGTGTCTGTCTGTGTCTGTCTGTGTCTGTCTGTGTCTGTCTGTGTCTGTCTGTGTCTGTCTGTGTCTGTCTGCGCCTGTATGTGTCTGTCTGTGTCTGTGTCTGTCTGTGTCTGTCTGTGTTTGTCTGTGTCTGTCTGTGTCTGTCTGTGTCTGTCTGTGTCTGTCTGTCTGTGTCTGCCTGTGTCTGCCTGTGCCTGTCTGTGTCTGTCTTTATCTGTCTGTGTATGTCTGTGTCTGTCTGTACCTGTCTGTGTCTGTCTGTGTCTGTCTGTGTCTGTCTGTTTCTGTCTGTGTCTGCCTGTGCCTGTCTGTGTCTGTCTTTATCTGTCTGTGTATGTCTGTGTCTGTCTGTACCTGTCTGTGTCTGTCTGTGTCTGTCTGTGTCTGTCTGTGTCTTACTGTGTCTGCCTGTGCCTGTCTGTGTCTGTCTGTGTCTGCCTGTGTCTGTCTTTGTCTGTCTGTGTGTCTGTATCTGCCTGGGTCTGTCTGTGTCGGTGTCTGTGTCTGTGACTGCGTCTGTGTCTGCGTCTGCATCTGTGTCTGTGTCTGTGTCTGTGTCAGTGTCATGTGTCTGTGTCTGTGTCTGTATCTGTATCTGTATCTGTATCTGTATCTGTATCTGTATCTGTATCTGTATCTGTATCTGTATCTGTATCTGTATCTGTATCTGTATCTGTATCTGTATCTGTATCTGTATCTGTATCTGTATCTGTACCTGTATCTGTATCTGTATCTGTATCTGTATCTGTATATGTATCTGTGTCTGTGACTCAGTCTATGTCCGTGTCTTTGTGTGCGCGAGCATTTGAGTGTGTGTGCGTGTGAGGGCGCGTGTGATGAATATTTCCAACGAGATGTTTCAAAAACAAAAAAAACGGGTTTATTCAAATTTGGCATAAATGTTTAAGGTCTAAATGTCTAGACACCAGTGGTGTTGGTGGCACTATGGGGTAAGGAGTAAGAGGGTTAAGTGTGATTTTGACCCAACTAAAAAACCTGTACAGTCAAATTTCAAACGTGTTTAAGACGTAAATGTTCAGACCTCGGTGAAATTTGATGACTATTGGTGCAGAGATTACTAAGTTGTAAAAACGTCAATACGGTTACATTAAATCGGAGTGAACTAAGCTAATGCGTTATACACATCAGTCATTACGCAAGTGTATTTGTTACAATAATAGTAATTATTCTTGGTTTGGTATAATAATTTATATTAATATTGTAACTGTTTAGACAACATGTCATTACTTATACATAAATTAATAATTCACAGCGCGAAGAATGAACGTTCCAATCGCAAAAGGGAGTAAACTTTTTTTTTAAAACAATAAACATCTGTATTTAAGAAGACTACAAATACCAAAAAAAGTTACAATTTATATCTAATAAATCTATGAAAATATTGTGAAAATGAAAATATTGGTTGATTTGTTTTTTATTGAATAAACTCAAATGGTTGATGGTAGGAAAGTGTTTGGAGTCGGCTAACGCATATTTTTTAATTTATTTCTATACTTTACTCAAAAACGTTTTCTGTTATATTTTAATATTTAATTAACCGAGCGCTTCAACAAAGTACTCACAATTATCCAATAATATTGGTAAATGGTAATATAAGAATTATCACTTTAATTATTAATTCATTAAAGGAAGCAGATTACAGACTGATTAATTTTTCCTGGTTTATTAAACTCAAGCTCTTGAAACTATTTGAGGGCTGCAGTCGACTATTTGTCTAAATTAAAATTAGGTGATATAGAAATGTTTAAATTATATTTTATAACTCTAACAATTTGTATTTGTGTAACTGCACTTAACCAGAGCTCTCTACAACTAATACAAATAGTGAGTGCCACATCAAACACATTTGATAAACTATAGGTTTGTTAGCTTTTTAGGCATGGAGAACGCACACTACTTAATCCTAATCAAACTACGGAAATTGGTTCTGGGACTCTTACTAATGTAAGTATTTATTGGCGGGGTGCTCAAAGTAATTGGTATGGTTTCCTTGATTCATATTGTAGTTGTGACAATTTTGTCCTTCTACGTTTCGATTCGGAACTGTTTTTGAGACTGTTTTTAAATGTCACTTACGAAAATACATTTTGACGCTTGCAAGACTGTGGGATTATCAAGAATTTACCATAAAATTTTATACGATTTAAAAATGACTTTTACAAATCTTTTTGCAATAACGTCTGTATCTGCTTTTATAAGGTAAGATGAACAATTCCGTTGATCATCCTGCCCATTGGTCAACCTTCAATCTGTCCCCAGGATTCGTTATTAAGTATACATAAAATATGTCGTATTCATACAGTATTCTATAAGTGTTGTGATATCTACATCTACGTTATACATATTCTTTACAACTTCAACGCATTTTTAACAGAAAATTTGGTTAACAAAACAAGTAACATCAAAACTAACCAATATAACGTGGGGTGTTTAGTTAAAACTGTTTAATATGTTTTTAATTTCACAGCTAGATTGAGTTTTAGGTAAGCAGCGGGCTAGCGGTATATTTTTGTGCGAAATTTGAATTTGTTTGTGTCGCCACTGGTACTGGCGTATTCCTCGAACTAATGAATGTTTTCTGTAATAGAGATTGATCGTATCTCCATCTAGTAGTACATTTCAAAAGTAGATTTAACTTATGGCGGGAAATTGGAATTAGTAGGGGGTCAGCATACTACCCACCGTTAGGGCTCCTAAACTTGTCACAAAGTCTTAGCTTCACTGCAGCGGCCCTGCTTGTTTGTGACGCCACCTACTAGTGTATTTTTAAAACGTAGGTGTAGATTTCTGTAATTACTGTTATTATTATTACTGTACAAAAAGTTAAAGTTTAAAATAGCATTCTACCACTAAGGCCTTCATACCAACCAACCCATAAAACTACATTAGACCTCTAAAAGTTGTCCTGCAGCCATACTTACATTGCACGGACCACCTTTCCCCCAATTGACATAGTGTAAATAAAAAGATAAAAGGTTTTAATGGTTTATTATATGAGAATCAACAACTACAAAGTTTAAATCCACAAATAAGTGCCCACATAATGTTATTAATTGAAAAAATAGCGTAACACTCATGCCTTCATCTAATTAACCAAACAAATGAGCTGAGATCGAGCCTATAGTATAACAGCTGACGCTATTGCAGAGTTGCTTTATGACGTCATCCTATAAGGATAATAATATTAATAGTGTTTTTTGTGAGCAATATATATATATATATATATATATATACTCTCACTAAATCCACTTTCTGTATTTTTTACTTATGAATAGTTAATATAAACTGCCTATCGGTTTCCCATTCATAAACATAAAGTATTTTTTAGAATGTATAACTTAAATATACAAATAGCTAAAAAAATCTCTCACATTTATTGTAATTTACCATCTACCTGTCCTTTCTCATTAACTATAGCATCGCATCGCAAAATTTTACCTATATGAATTTATAAAATCGATTTTTATTTACAACGTACTTTAAAATGATTTTCACCTTGAGATTTTAAAGTCAACCTTCAACACTATTTTTATATATATTTAAAAATAAATGGGTGATTAAGAGCTCGTTGGTATTATCAAAGATATACATCAAAATTTATAACTGTTAGGGTTAATACACGACTCAAACACGTGATGGTTGGCTTTAGTAGAAGTAGTATAGCTATGCCGATCGTAACTCACCGTGCACGTACGCGTTCCCCGTTTCAAGGTCGGTAACATTGCCTATTTCAAGGGGTAGCTCAAGACCACAGGTGTGTAACTCTCTTCAAGGTTATGTGGTTGGTAACCCTGCCTCTTCGAGGTCCCCCGCTTCAAGGTACTCAAAGTCATTGCCCTCGGTCTCAAGCAAGTCTATGCATGTTTCAAGCAATGCCAACAAAGACGATCCATTGTTCAGGTCGAGATTCCACATCTCAATTCTGAGAAAAATCAAGAACAAAGGGGGCCCATTGTTCAAAGTCTATGCTTTCAAGGTCACATGAGAGAACAAAGACGATCTATTGTTCAGTTATTCTAGAAATAGATTGTTATCTCAATTCTATGAAATCAATAACAAAGGCGATGCATTGTCATCGCTTCAAAGTCTATGCTTACAATTTTCAAGGTAAAAGAACAAAAGCGATTCATTCTTCTGGTCGAGTTATAAAAATAGATTGTTATCTCAATTCTAGGAAATCAAGAACAAAGGCGATGCATTGTCAACGATTCAAGTCTATGCTTATAATTTTTAAGGTAAATGAACAAAGACGATTCATTGTTTTGGTTGATTTATAAAAATAGATTGTTATCTAAATACATCTCTTTGAAGAACAAAGGCAATCCATTGTCAACGATTTAAAGTTTATGCTTATAAGGTCACACCTCTGAGAACAAAGACGATCCATTGTTCAGTTATTTTTAAAAATAGATTGTTATCTCAATTCTAGGAAAGCAACAACAAAGACGATGCATTGTCAACGCTTCAAAGTCTATGTTTACAAGACCACATGAGAGAACAAAGACGATCTATTGTTTTGTAGGTTATCGTACACATCAGCTGTATCCTCAAAGTCATTGCCCTCGGTCTCCAGCAAGTCTATGCATGTTTCAAGGCCACGCCCCCTCAAGTGGTTCCCCAAAACAGGTAGACGTTTCCTAAAACAGGGTCCGTTTCCTAAAACAGGTAGCCGCTTCCTAAAAACAGGTAGCCGTTTCCTAAAACAGGGGGTCCGTTTCCCAAAACAGATAGCTGTTTCGCAACCGTTTCCCCCATGAGAACAAAGACGATCCATTGTTCAGTTATTCTAGAAATAGATTGTTATCTCAATTCTAGGAAATCAAGGACAAAGACGATGCATTGTCAACGCTTCAAAGTCTATGCTTACAATTTTCAAGGTAAAAGGAAAAAGGCGATTCATTGTTTTGGCTGAGTCATAGGTTCTGAAATTCTAGGAAATCAAGATCCGAACTTATCCGACCTTATCTCTATATAAGTAGATAAAGAACAGTCCCACGTCAGTCGATACATTACAATCGTCACAACAACAAATTACCTAAAGTAAAAAGCAACTATTATTACTCACCAGTGTGTGCATCATATTTTTACAATCCTGACTAGAAGTTTTATTGTAAACCGAAGAGAAATTTGTTAAACGTAAAGAGTAACTATTATTGCTCACCAGTCTGTGCATCATATTTTTACAATCGTGACTAGAACCGTTGTGAAGAGAAATTTGTTAAAAGTTCATTACGTGTGTGCTTCATATTGATAGCTATGAGTATGCCAAGTAGTAGTGAGATGGTTAATTTAATAAAGCGTATTGTTCCCTTATTGAAAACAAAAAAGGAATTTGCGAGGCACATCCGTATAGTTAACACCAATATCAAACTATTGCAAGATATAATTAAACATAAAATTTATCATGAGACCAATGAAAGTTTGCTTAAGCTTGAGAGCAATTTAGCGTTGCTCAAGTGCTATCTGGTTAGATTGAGACGGTTAAAGAACGCTTCAGAGAAAGTTGGTAGTGGAATTGTCAATAAAAAAAGTATGCATAAATTACGTTGGTACCCCCTAGACTCATGTTTTAATGGTAGGCTGCTTACAGGAATTATAATCAATATGTCAAACATTAAGGACCCTTTGATATTTTTACTAAACACATATAATAGTTTTGCACGTAAGGTGAAATTAATGTTAAGGCAATCTATGCTAAAGGTAAATGTGGTCTTAGGCTGCAATTTCATGCAACCCCAAAATCATAATATTGAGTTGAAGACTTTTGCCACAAAAAATTGCGTTATTGATATTTCAACCAATATACGTGTCTGGTACAATGAAAACGTGTATGATAAGTTACGGATAAAATTAGAGGAGTTTTCCGAAAGGGATTCCGGTTGGGCAGTACATGAAGTCTTACATTTAAAAGTAAATATTAATAGCTATGTCCCATTTAGAGGCGGTCATTCAACCTATGTTAAAGTTCCTCGCTTCATAGCAGTAAAGCGTGCTGTTGTTAATGTTAAAAATAACGATGAGTTTTGCTTCCTGTGGGCCGTTGTTTCAGCATTATATCCCGCGCAGCGTAATACAGAAAGGGTTCAAAGTTATCCCCATTTTAGAGATGTTTTGAAGTACGATTCAATTCAATTCCCCATTCAGCTGGATGATGTAAAAAAATTTGAGAAACTAAACAACCTCGCAATTAATTTGTACTGCATAAATGGTAAAAAAGTTGTACCCTTTGTATTGAGTAATCAGCAAAGCGATAAAGAACCCATAAATCTTTTAATACTTTCGGCCGGGGATGACACTGTACACCATTTCACATGGATTAAAAATATGTCAGCTTTATTTTCAAAACAGACATCAAAACATGGTCATAAGAACGTAATTTGTAACCGATGTTTGAATCATTTTTGGTCTGATGTAGCTTTAGAAAAGCATTTAACATATTGCAGTCAACTTAATCAATGCTCTACTAGGCTGCCTACCGAAGCGGAAATGAATTTACAGTTCAAAAATTTCGCATTCCAAGAAAAGGTGCCATTTGTCATTTATGCCGATTTAGAAAGTATTTTAGAGAAGTGTGCAAATGGTATCGAAGGTAATACTCTTTTTCACTCCATACACACACCTTTCAGTATTGCTTACTATTTGAAGTGTTCATATGATGATTCTTTATCTCGATTTAGGCTTTATAGAGGAAAGGATTGCATTCAATGGTTTGTTAACGAGCTTCAAAGTATTGCACATTGGGCTACCGAAATAATCAATCAAATTATTCCAATGGGTACTTTAAGTCTCAGTCACGTTGAGCAATTTGAAAGCGCCACGATTTGTCACATTTGTCGGAAACCATTTACTAATTCTGATATAAAAGTTAGAGACCATAATCATCTTACGGGAGCATTTCGGGGGGCAGCGCACCAGGCATGTAACCTAGACTATACAGACTCCCACATTCTGCCAGTTGTGTTCCATAATTTATCAGGTTATGATTCTCATTTCATCATTAGAGAATTGGCTAGTGTTCCCGGTTTGATTTCACTGCTACCCATAAACAAAGAAACGAAGGTAATGGAAGGCACCAAAATTAAGTGTAGATTTATTGACTCTTTCAGATTTATGAGCAGTAGTATTGAAAAGTTGTCAGACTATTTGGAGGATAGTAAAAAAATTATTTCCTGCGCTAGTTGCAACAATGAGGAGGAATTTTCTCTAGTAGTTCGCAAAGGTGTTTCCTTATGAGTATATTGATACGTGGGATAAATTGAACGAGACCACGCTCCCTCGTAAAGAAGCATTTTTCAGTCATCTTAATAATGAGGGAATCAGTGATGAGAGTTTTGCGCATGCGGTTAACGTGTGGAACAAATTTAGTATTAAATCGTTATGGGAATACTCGGATTTGTATCTAAAAACAGACGTTCTACTTTTAGCAGATATTTTCGAGAACTTTCGGCAACTTGTATAAGTACTTACGAGCTTGATCCTCTGCACTATTATACAGCTCCCGGTTTAGCATTCGATGCTATGCTTAAAATTACACAAGTAAAGTTAGAATTATTTACAGACATTGATATGCTAATGTTTATTGAAAGAGGGATTAGAGGTGGTGTAGCTCAATGTTCAAATCGGTATGCTAAAGCTAACAATAAGTACATGGGGAAAAATTTGATCCCACCTCCGAAAGTGTGTATTTAATGTACTACGACGTGAATAATTTATATGGAGCGCCATGTCAGAATTTCTACCATTTGGCGATTTTTCTTTTGTTGATGAAGCTAATTTTGAAAGTTTAGATTTAATAAACCATCCTGATGATTCGGAAATTGGTATATAGTCGAGTGTGATTTAGACTATCCTATAGAATTACATGAGAGTCACAGTGATCTACCGCTGGCACCCGAACATATGGTTCCACCCACGCCTGATTCCAAAATAAAAAATTACTGCTTACCCTGTATCCAAAACGTAATTATGTAATTCATTATAGAAATTTGAAAGTATATTTAAAATATGGATTGAAGTTGGTAAAAGTACACCGTATATTACGTTTTAAACAGTCCCCGTGGTTAAAAAATATATAGATTTAAATACAACCATGCGTCAGCAATCTCAAAATGAATTCGATAAAATTTCTATAAATTAATGATTAATAGTGTTTTCGGAAGCTGATGGAAAATGTACGTAAGCATAAGGTTATACGGCTAGTAACGAAATGGGAGGGTCGCTATGGTGCTCGTGCTTACATATCAAAACCAAATTTTCATAGTTGTACAATATTTGACAATGATATGCTATCATTCAAATGAATAAGCTTGAAGTATATTTCAATAAACCTATATATGCAGGATTCAGTGTTTTAGACGTTTCAAAAACTTTTTATATAATTTTCATTACGGTTACACGCTACCCAAGTTCCATAATAGTGCTAAGCTCTTGTACACGGATACGGATAGTCTCATATACGCCTTTTCGGTTCCCGATATCTATGAATGTATTAAAGAGGACATTGATAAATTCGATACATCTGATTATAGTCCCGACAACATCTTTGGACTCCATTAGTAAATAAAAAGGTCCCCGGCTTAATGAAAGATGAAAATCATGGCAAAATTATGGTTGAATTTGTAGGACTTCGTGCAAAAATGTATGTTTCCGCGGTTGATGAAAAGGTTGTAAAAAAATCAAAGGGTTCTACCCACGCAAGCGTGAGGCAAATCACGATTAATGATTATAAACAGGTTTTATTTGATGGTGGCGTAATAAGGCGCTATCAACACCTCATAAGATCAAAGAAACATGATGTGTTTACCATTAAACAAAATAAAGTCATACTCAATCCTTATGATGATAAACGCTTAGTAAATTTTGATTTCACTGATACTAGACCCTGGGGGTACAACTTGCAGTAAACAAATCTACAGAAAGTACCTGAAGCGTTCTTTGACCTCTCCTGAAAACTATACATTTATATTGAATATATTTTAAAATATTGAGTGTTTTAACTGTTGTGCAAATGAAGTAATTATTAAGATATTATTTGATAGAAAAATTAGCTTAGACAATACAATTAAAAGTTTTACGAACTTGTGTACCGATAAAGGTTCGTTAACCTCTAATGATATAGATAGGATTTGACATGAATTTACCTTAAAATGTACATATACAAGTTATTATGGGGTGATTTATTGTGTAAAAATGTTAGCGTACAAAATATTGTTTATAAAGACACTTTCTCTAAATGAATGTATCGAGACAGCAGCATATTATGCTAAGTATTATTGGAACAAAACATTACATATAAGTTTCAACCATGGAAAAATGAGGAGCACCATAAATTGGATTTTGGAAAACATTGAGAAAGGTGATTCCTGCTTGGGATGGACCAGATTTGGGAATATGGCCGTCTAGTAATTTAAACGATTATAGAAAAACTTTAGGTTTATAAGATGATGTAATATTTAAATAAGTACCATTATAATTGTTTTATGTGGTTTTAATTCATCTAAAAGTTACAATCCCTACAGATATATTATAAAACTAAATCGTCTTTATTGATCCATGATCTTTCATCCAATCCCCACCACTTTACGAATATCTTATTATTCTTGGAGCGAAGCACTTTTTCCACAAGGTGCACATCCGGATACTTTGTTTTCTGTAATTCATGTTCATAAAAGCCTCCCAGCACAGGTGATCCTTTCATGTCCTCCAACATGTAGGTGGTTGGGTTAGTAATGCAAACTTTCACAATCTTGAATAGTTCACTTGACCAATTGGGGGTGTATCCTTTAGCGAAAATACTTTTAAACTTACTGATTCGTACTATGTCACCCACACAATAACGATTCCTATCAACTATTTTTATGTGAGTGTAAGCCTCTAGCTTTGTATGATTACCGACATCTTTGGGCTTCATTCCTGTAGTTCTATGCTTACGATTGTTATAATCCATCGATACGGTGTCAATTGTATCAATCCATTTATATTTACCCTGTAGGCTGAATGACTTGTATAGGGCAGACTTAACGGTCCTGATCACTCGTTCCGCAATTGCTGCCTTCTTTGTACTATAGGTGGAGTAATGGTTGACTCCATAACGCTGCATTAGTTTAGTGAATTGGTCATTTTAGAATTCTTTTCCTGCATCTGTCTGCAAATTGGAAGGTTTCCGGCCCGTTTTGAAGATTTCCTGCATGGCCTTGGCAACTTCCAAGCCCGTTTTCGTTTTTAATCCTTTGGTCCACAAGTATTTCGAAAAACAGTCAATAACTACTAAAATATACTTGTAGCCCTTATTTTGTTTGGCATATGTGTTAAATTCGGTCAAATCTGCTTGCCAGAGGTCATCATATCCCTTAATTATTGTGCGCCTTCGTTTAAAATTTTTTCTTGCGGGTTTGTGCAATTCATTGACGAGTTGTAATTTGGACATGGTCCACAATTTCTTTAAGTTGATGTAGTTTTTCCTCCAACACTAGATAAGCGTTAAAGTTCCTTTACAGCTTTCTGAACTGCTTGCAGACAAAAATCAAGGTATCCTTTACTTATAGCATCACCATCTTCTTCCGGATCCGCCAACTGGGTCAAACGGTTTCCATCCAAATTCAACCTTGTCGATAAATAGTATTGCTTGGTGATGACATCTTGAGGATCTATGGGTTGGCAACATTGCTGAGTCTCTTATTCTCGATATCGAATTGATTATCATCAATAAGTTGAAACTGAGGGGTTAATTTCTTAAATTGATACTGGGCATGTGACCGTCCAAATTTATCAAGAGGCATTTTAGTTATGATATGTCGACATCAATGCAGTCTGATTTATATTGTTCAGAAAACTAGTGTTTGGTCTTTCAATGTATCCATCTTCATACAATTCCTCTACAATTGATATTATATCATTTGCGACACCGGTGTTTCCAGCCAATTTTTCTGCCCACAATACTTCTAGATCTCGAATTAGTTCATGTACATCATTCCAATACTTATATTCAATCGGCCTGTTTGTTAATTCCTTAAAAACATAGCTCCACCTCCTGAGTTGTGGGCGATGACAGCAAGGGTTTGATTATTTGTGTATACTTTTGCTGCGGCTTCCTCGAATCTGTCCACTTACATCATAATCTCGCCTTGCAACATTCGTAGCTACTAAAATACGTTTATAATTCTTTCTATCCTTTGAATTTACTAGATTTAAATCGGGTTCAGTCATAATAAGCAGATCATATAAACCTGGAGTCCCTTTATACGTGACACCATTAATGATCATATCCTTTCCTTTAATTGAGATGGGGGTATTACCAATTGCCCATTTGTCTGTTTTGGCGTCGTAGTGGACTCCATAAGTGTGATCAATAGCACCTTCAAGATCCCTCATAATACGTTCAACATATATACGAGGTAATTCGTGGTACTGCTCGAGAAATTCTTCAGAGATGGGTTCATTACAGGAATCATCTGTGATACTAATAGGTTCCTCGGCAGTAATCTCTCCTACAACAGATGTTTCTAGGAAAGGTGGTGTACGAGGAGGGGGATTTATTTGAAACAGTGGAAGCTGAGCTAGGGGGCTTGTCTTCGTTGCTAATGAGTGTGCTAGCGGGCTAGTAGTAGCATGTTTTCTTCGAAATATGAACAAAGGCGACTTTTTGGGTTTAACGGACTCCTTTGTTTTCTTATCAGGATGCATTTTATTCGCTATTTCAGTTAGAGGTTCTATTAGAGGTTTATAAGTACTTTCAAACGTTCTTTCATTATCAATGCGGGTAGTTTTAAGACTGTTGTATTTCTGCTGTATTACTTTACGAGCCTGAATAATTTTTCGCTTTAATATCATCTCCTTATTATCCATTGTAGCAAAATGGCTGTTAATACCTAAACGGATGTGTAACTACTAAACCACTGAAATCAGGCTAAGGTATTATATATTCATCAAACCTTTTCCTATAGCGACCATTATTGACTTCAGCATCCTTATTTATGACTATGAACCCAAACGGATCTATCCAGCACTTTGAACACATATCCCGAAACAATGTCATGCTTATGGTGGGGCTTACATGATCCTCATACACATGTTTTAGGTTTAATTCATCTTGCTCAAATAATATAATTAGATTCGCATTGTCACGAATTAATTGCTTTGGAATTTTACTGTAAGTTTGACCCAAATAGAAACAATCAATATCGTTATGTCTACCCATAGAAAACTATGCCCTTATGTTATTTTGCTTTTCACAAGCTATATCATCGAAGATAAAGATAGAGTTTGCTTTTGCACAATTCGGTTCAATCACATCTTGATTATCGCTGAACGTAAAGTAACCTATATCCCTTATCGGAAGTAGGATTTCCTGTAAAAGTTTGTACTTGCTTTCATTTAATGACTTGGAGTGTACGTATACATGTTTAAATTTCAAACCGTTTTTCTCAGTAAGCAAACTAATCATTGCGTTTGTTTTGACGCAGTTGGAGGGGCCCCACATATAATGCCACGTATACTATTAGGAAGTAAATCGCCATGTTTCGAAGTACCAGACTTTTCATCAAAGTCATGATTTTGAATTGGAAGTTTTTGTTTCTGCGCAACTACTTTCATCTTTGAGGGATAAAATGAAACTAAACGAATAATAACAACATTTTTTATTTATATAATACAGATTATAATTTTTTCACTTCTCCAGTGAGTGGGTTGTACTGCACAATAGCATCGTGGAGAATAAGACCATAGGCAACGATTCCATTATCGAAAGGTGTTAGAGATTCCATTTCCAATTTGATGTCTACTGTTGAGTTTTTTAAGGATTCATTCTGTTTAGAACAGTCCATTACAAATACTGGACATGACTTGAATTCGGTGTAGTTGAATAACGCATCTGTATTATCTTCATCATAGTAGTCACATCGGAAGTTCAAAAAATTGCGATAGGCAGGTATGTATTGGTTAGCATTGAAGTTCAAATGCATTGCTTCATAGGGATAATACTCGGAATTCAGATGTACTTTAAGGTTCCTGATGTTAATGTGATCAAAATTTCCGGCTCTTGAGACTTTGTGTACCTTTTACCTTGTTGGAATGCAACAATTATCCAGTGTGGTTTTTCTAGTTGCGTTGACGTTTTTATTGGCCATATATCAGAGGTTGCTTGTTTTAAAGCAGGTAATTCATATAACTCCCATTGTCGAAATGGAACAGTAACAATAGAATTCTTATTTATTCCTTCAAACAAGTCTAGTTTCGCGGCATCACTAAGGGTTAAGTGTGGTACTTTCCATTGAATTTTATTTAGGGTTATTTCCGCATCAACGTCACCATAGTAGCAGTTTGTATCGCTTCTAGATCGAATTAAAATCAACTCTTGACGCATATTCACGATCACTTGACGATAATCCTCCATTATTCCAAATATGTGGTTCAATGGTATGCATACTGCAAAGGATTTTTCGCCATTTCCGTCATCGAATTCTACTTGTAATGGTTCATCATTCTTTGGTGACCACCCCAAATGGCTTAATGCTTTGCTCTTGCTTGTCGTATAAGAAATATATCCTTTAATGTAGATGTTATGCCGAGATTTCGGCAAACGTCCACTCTTTGACCGCCTAACTCATAACGAATCTCTTCGAAAAGGAAGTTGGGGAAATTATTGGTTAGTTGCATGATTTTCCTTCATCCTCTTTCTTCAGCTTACCTTCTATGTACAGAAAACTATCATAAGTAGCTGTAATTAGATCCTGACTTTGAATTAAAATGCGTATTTCTTCGGAAGGTCCATACTTAGAAGAGCCATACGGAAGATAGGTGTGAATATCTGATTTAATTATAGCATCATCAAAATGTACGTTTTGAAAGATGTTTAATGATTCGGCCATTGTGTAGATGCAATGAGGGTTGATGCGTAATTAAAGATTTACTAAAGGGATGATGTCTTTTATATGAATTTCAAACCTATAAATTAATTGTTATTAATCATGCCTTTTACAGTTTGTTTACTTCATATATTTTAAGAAGGCACTATAAATGCTTTCATTGTTATACAAAGAAAATCCCTTGTTCACATTAGCACACTTATGAATGCAAACCTATTGTTATTTATAGCGAAACTTTTTTCCTCATAACACATTTTCATTAATTATTATATTACTAATTATGAAATGTTGTTTTGGCAAGTTTTAAAGTTATTAAAAGTAATTTTTAAGAAATCAGATGCATTGTGTGTTTTATACAAAGAAAGTCTTTATTAGCTTGAATTTTTTTTACACATTCCTACAAATTTTTAAGAATGCAAATGCGTTATTAACAAAGAAAACCCATTGTTCAATAAAACATTACATATTTTAGATGAATACATATGCATTCAGCTTCAGATGCGTGTAAGCGGGACATATTGTGTAAAAGAGATAGACATTAAACAAGTGAACTTCATTCAACAAATTTAACATTTCTTAGAGATACATTAATTCTATTAAAATGTACGCTTCGAAACACGTTTAATGGTTTGCTCACTCAGAACTTTCAATCCAATTGATGTTAAAAAGTATTTCTCTGCAGATGTTAACTGCAATGAGGGTTGATTGGGTCTTTTGTATGGAATTGTCCTGTGATTAATTCGCAGACCCATGTTCTTTTAGTTCTAAGCGTACTGTGAATGGTTCACTTTCACCAAAGTCTATTAACTCACCCTTTTGATTTGTCAATTTGATTGTTATATTACTGATTATGTCTGTGTTTATTTCTAAATATTGAGTGTTGGTTGGAACTTTATCCAAACGATAGCCCGAGGGCACGGAAACGTCAATTTCGTATATTACCTTTGCAGGTTTACCGTTTCGATAAGATCCCTTTATAATGTTGCACTCCACATGCAGATTAGTGTGTTTAATTATTTGGATGTCTAACGCAGATGTGTGTAGAACATTCGCTTTTAATATTCTAGGCTCAAACCCGAGCATGCGGCCAATGCTACTCTCTTTAGTAAAATCGATCTCAAATGAACTGTTTATCTCACACTTAAGCGTATTGTTGTTTGCTCTAATGAAAAATTTTTCTGTGGGTATCTTTGATTTCAAGTAAGCACTAATTTCATCTAACTCATAGGCACCGTGTGGAATATTAATCACTCGCAAATGAGATGAATTTGTTCTAAAATAAAATCTATCGTTGCCCGTATAAATGTTTCTAATGCTGTTGCACCCGTAAAATCCCACCAATCCAACAACGTATTTCTTCTCCAAATCTAGCTCTATCGGTGGGTAGAAGTTGCAGCTAGCTATGTTACCAACACCTTCTAAACTTATGTCGATTATTTATATAGAAATTGTAGGCATAGGTGCCCGCAAATAATGCTATTAAATTCCTGATCTTGATTATAATTATAATAAATTTTACATGTGTGTGTGTGTGTGTGTGTGTGTGGTGCGTGCGTGCGTGCGTGCGTGCGTGCGTGCGTGCGTGTGCGTGCGTCGAGCGTGCGTGCTGTGCGTGGCGTGACGCTGCGTGCGTCGTGCGTGCGTGCGTGCGTGTGCTGTGCGTGCGTGCGTGTGTGGTGATGTTAGTGTGTATGTGTGTGTGTGTGTGCAGAGATGAGAAAAGAAAGATAGGTGTTGAGGGTCTATATGGTCAGTTATTATAAAATAAATATACGTCTACACTCTGTAGTACATGTGTGTGAGGGAGAGAGAGATAGAGAGAGAAAGAGAGAGAGAGAGAGAGAGAGAGCGAATGAGAAAAGCAGAGGTGAGATAGGAAGACAGGGTGGGTAGACCTCTGAAGTAACTAACGAGGACCTAAACCATGCGCCATAAGGCCGTTTACGGTGTAAATGTAGAGATCGTATAATCAGTATATCTGTAGCTTAACGTAGGCATACACCCTCAGACGAATGTTTCTACTAATCACATTTAACCAGACAAATTAGCTGGCAATCAGATGAATAGTTATGAGAATACTATCAGGAGGGGGTAACTATTGTATAAATACGCTCATCAGGTACTAAATGACTTAGTTTACTTTTATTGCTGCTACGTACACATCGGTCTCATTGCGAGTGCACATGGCTAATTTTGAAATTGTCAGTGAGCGTTATATGCATATAAGAAGTTTCGCTCAACCAAGCGAAAAATTTTGTTTAAACTAAAGAACAGTACTGGAAAGCTAAATGTGTTAGATTGATAAGAACAGGAGTTAATCAAGTTATTACATACATTATGTCATCGGTTAACCCCGACGATAAAGTGGGGATAACCTTTCACGCAGAAAATTTCAAATTTAAACTACCGGGTTGGTTGAGTTTTCGTAAAGCATCCGAAGTGACATTTGGCTCTGTGTGGGTATTTTGGAATCACTACTGCAGAGTAATACTGAGCACACGAGCACGAACACATTCCATATGGAGGTAACGTGTGTATCACCACCAACAGGGAACGGAAGGCAGCGACTGTATAACAATTACAATGAAGAATCAACCATGCGACGTGGAATAATTACTATACGCAATGAAGATAACTTATGTTTACCGCGAGCATTAGTAGTGGGTAGAGCCCTTGCAGATAAAGACCCAGATATAATGACATTAGAAAAAAGGATGCACTACAAAAACTATTTGCGCTAAACTTAATAGAAGTCGCTAAGGTTACAATTCCGAGTAAGGGCTGTAGTATTAACGAACTTAGACAGTTTCAACAATACCTTACCGGGTACAACATTACAGTATACCAACACGGCACTAAGGGACGAGAAATGTTATTCGAAGGTGTCGATCCGGAGGAAAAGAAAATAAGATTACTGTACAACCTAGGACATTTTAACGTTATAAAATCTTTAACATCAGCATTTTGCTGCAGCTATTACTGTGAAAAGTGTCATATCCCGTACAATACTTTAAACAGGCATAGGTGTGGAGCTACATGCCTCTGCTGTAGAAGAGCTCCAGTTTGTGAAAAATTAAGTGAAGAAGTTTATTGCCACGACTGCGGTAGAAGCTTTCGTTCGTCCATATGTCTTTTGAACCATAAAGAAGAAAAACGGGGTGTGTCTATATGTTCAACAGTACACAAATGCAGCGTTTGTTTAAAAACATTTAATATTAACAACCGAAAAACACCTCATTTTTGTGGAGAGGTATTTTGTAAACAATGCAACGATCATAAACCGGAAAACCATTTTGTTTTATTAGACAAGCAACCCCGTATAAAGAGAATGACGACGTTTAATTTTTGTTTTATGATTTAGAAACTCGCCAAGAAAAATCTCACCCCGAAAAACCGGCAGTAAAACTTCACGAGGCGAATCTTTGTGTATTTCAACAAGTGTGCCCTACGTGCTACACTACCATCTTTCTAGTTACATGCCCCGATGTGGTGTTAGAGAACAAATATTACAGGGTGAGTACTGTATCAACAAAATCTTTAGTTACTTGCTGGAAGTAAGAAAATTGTTCAAAAAGGTTGTTGTAATAGCCCACAATGGCCAGGGGTTTGATCACCAGTTTATCTTAAACCACACACTAACAAACACACATCTTAAACCGGAGATTATAATGAGGGGGTCTAAAATACTAATGATGAAATTTGATAACCGGTGTGAAAACAGCGGCCAGTTTTAGCGGCCAGTTTTTCCGAAGATTACCGAAGTTACAGTAACGCATGAATGAAGTAATTTGTAGCCCACGCATAGTATCAAGTTAACGTTTTCACATTATATTACGTACCAATTAATATTAAACGTAAAAATAATGTGATGGAGCTGCGTCTAATGAAACTGAGACCAACCCTTAATTCTCGATCTCGAAAACCGCATAGTATCAAGTTGACGTTTTCAGATTATATTACTTACTAAATAACAATAAACGTAAAAAAATAATATGTGATGGAGCTGCCGTCTAAGGGGGTGAAAACTGAGACCAACCCTTAATCCTCGATCTCGAAAACCGTGCATAGTATCAAGTTGACATTTTCAGATTATATTACTTACTAAATAACAATAAACGTAAAAATAATATGTGATGGAGCTGCCGTCTAAGGGGGTGAAAACTGAGAACAACCTTAATTCTCGATCTCGAAAACCGTGCATAGTATCAAGTTGACGTTTTCAGATTACATTACTTACTAAATAACAATAAACGTAAAAAAATAATATGTGATGGAGCTGCCGTCTAAGGGGGTGAAAACTGAGACCAACCCTTAATTCTCGATCTCGAAAACCGCGCATAGTATCAAGTTGACGTTTTCAGATTATATTACTTACTAAATAACAATAAACGTAAAAAAATAATATGTGATGGAGCTGCCGTCTAAGGGGGTGAAAACTGAGACCAACCCTTAATTCTCGATCTCGAAAACCGTGCATAGTATCAAGTTGACGTTTTCAGATTATATTACTTACTAAATAACAATAAACGTAAAAAAATAATATGTGATGGAGCTGCCGTCTAAGGGGGTGAAAACTGAGACCAACCCTTAATTCTCGATCTCGAAAACCGTGCATAGTATCAAGATGACGTTTTCAGATTATATTACTTACTAAATAACAATAAACGTAAAAAAATAATATGTGATGTTGTGCCTAGTTATTTACATCACATTTTGCTTGCTTCACTTAAATTTTAATTTATTAAAAATGTAGTAACGATATATGATACATATAGGAAACAATGATTTAATATTTAGTAAATGTAGCTGTTTTCTATCACCAACTTTAAATACTGTTATTTATTAAAATGTTGTCTGTACGTACATTGTAACTGAGACCGTTAACTATAAGTACATTAAAGCGCGCACGCCTGCAGGCACGCACACCCACATGATGTAATTAGAAATTGTATTGCTTACTTGTACGCTGTTAATTTTCAATATTGGCGTCACATATACTGTTAGGAAATTCGTTTTCTGGCGTATTACTGTTTGTCAAACATTGAAGATGTATATTTTTATTTATAATTTTCTTCTCTGTGACAATATAGACATTTATTATGTACGTCTGTAGACTTATTTAACAGAAGATGTTGGAGCTTCAGTCTGAATGCTT
Source organism: Vesta saturnalis (assembly GCA_036346205.1). Classification (NCBI taxonomy): domain Eukaryota; kingdom Metazoa; phylum Arthropoda; class Insecta; order Coleoptera; family Lampyridae; genus Vesta; species Vesta saturnalis. Next base: position 586,621 of record JARFJB010002033.1, read on the forward strand.
TCGGGTCTATTTCGTCTAATAAATGTTTATTTTCTATAAGTTGTTTAAAATAGTAGATAAGAAAAACGCCACAATTAAAACTGTCTTTCTGAAAAACGTGATCTACTTCCTCAATACCCCATAGCTTGGCTGAATCATTATCACATTTAATTATTGACAAAAATTTTTGAAATAAACATTTTGTTTTTCATTTTTAGCCGCCCCTATATCAAGTGGATCTAAATATGTGAATTTTTTTGTATCCAAATTAATAACCAGTAATAAGTAATGGACATCTCGTTCATTTATGGGACATATATACATTGAATTTTGTTTGAACGAGAAAAGAACTTTTTCATCACGAAACATGATCGAAGCCAATTCCACGGACACAATCTCATATCTTTGTTCGCTATTTAATAACTGTAACGATATATCTATTACGAAACTTGAAAGTAATTGGTTGTCATCTAGTGTAACGTAATCTTCAATGTACAGTTCTTTAATGGGACAATTTATACTACTGTAGTGCCCTATAATATAGTTCCTTGTGTTATGTCGATTTAGTTTAACATCGGTTGATAAACGTCAACGGTCCATAACCGGTTTGTAAAATGATGGATCGCTAACTAACCCATTCTTTAAAAAGTGAAAATCCCTTAAGGGCCTCCATTTTGTATCCGACATATGAATAGGTAAATTATTTTCTATTAAAGCTTTGTAAACAAGGAAATAGAAAAGATAAAATTCCTTTAATTTTTGAAACATTGCATTTTGCCAGAAGTAACAGTCTCTATCAACTCTAATCACTTTAATGCCTTTAAATGAAAAAATTACCAAATCACACCACATTCTGTCCGTAACCTCCAAATCCCTGAATTTGATAGTAATGATCCGAATTTACCCTCAGTTGGTCGTTACAAAGAAAAGGAATTGTAATTTGGTGGAGTTCTTCATCTTTTAAGGAATACGGACATTTAATTTCAATAATGCCTGCTGTCTCAATTAATCCATCAGGCGATCCCGCAAGAAATTGGTGTTCTTTATGTATAACCAGCCCCGTGCTCTGGCAACTAATGTTTTTTACTTCACAGTACATTTTCTTTGCCACATTTTCATATTTACTGCCATGATTCATAGCCGGTGTTATTAGCGATGTATCGCTCAGCATTAACTTAGCCATGTTCATTTTACTAGAATTCCTACTTTTACAAACTTTGCCAAACCACGAAGCAGTTATCTTTTTTTTTCTTTCTTCTTGCCAAATAGGTGATTTTTGTTGTAAAATGGTACTATATTCAATATCTTTCCTTTCTTTCTCAGACAAATTCGGTTCATGAAGGTTTGTACAGCAAAGTTTGTGTAGTGTACCAGGCATTAAACTGTGTGATTCTTCTTTTTTGTTAGATTTTCGTAGCACGCCTTCTTCGTCACCGATTTCCAATGGTTTTGCAAGATTCTTCAAAAATTTTGCATTGAAGTGACTATAAACAGTTCTTGGTTTTTTATTCCAGGATTCCTGTGACATTTTTTCATCCAATGTATCACATTCATCTATTACCGATTTCTTCTTCACTCTTGTACATAAAACAGATTTTCCGATACCCAGTCGTATTTCTTTGCACAGTGCTTCGATTTCCAATTTATGTTTTCTGATAAATCGCGAACACTTCATATTTTTTGCTCCCTCTAATGTTAAGCATTTAGTATTACCAAAGTAATTCTCAACAACAGAATTACTCAATCTTTTTGGCGTTGAGATTCGACGATTCATTAGTTGTGTCCATAATGGTGCAAAAGGCATATATTTTTTTGTGATAATATTTAACAAAAGTTTGTTGTAATATTTGTTAGGCGTTCCTTCCTCTCTATCATTAATAGTTTCCGACACGTTATTCAAAATTGCCACGCATCTTTTATAAAACGGACTAGATTTGTATAAAGTCTTGATATCGGCCATACTCTGATCACTAAATGTATCCAAATTAATACCTATGTCGTTTTCACAATCTAGATTTCCAAATGATGTTTGAGCTAATTTAAAAATACAATTTTGCACCGTTTTATTGTGAACATGGCTCAAAAAGAACAAAAGAAATGTTTTTAAACCAAACATCTAAATCTGCAAGATATTCGATATTTATTGCGGAAGCCAATGATTGTTTAAAAAACGATTTTTGGTCAGTTTCCACACACAGAAAATATCTATATCTTTACATACCATTTTAATAAAATGTGCACAGCAAAGATGTAGCGTGAACGAGGTTTTGCAAGTTTTTGATTCAGCAGTATTGTTATATGTACATAACTCCATGCAAAGATCTAGATATTCGACGAAAGTTATCCCACAGAAAGCTTTAACGGCAGCATGAATAATAGCAAAACTGAAGTCGGATACTAGACCGCTGAACAGGGGCCATTTTTTATGTTCCTCGTAGAAGTATCTGAAGTCATAAAATAGTTTGTAAATAGTACTAACGTTATGTGAGGACGACAAAATACTCATGACGGGAAGAATTCTACGAATCTTGTCTACTAAAACAACACCAGCATAAAACAATACCCGTTTTTTTTCGCGACAAGGATGTCTCACAACAGAACCGGTAGCATCAAAATGTACATAAATATCGCTGCAGCTGTAATAGAGTGCACTGCGTTAATCTGTTCTAAGCTAAAAAAGGTTGCCTTAAATGGAAATGAAAGTTCTCTGAACAAGTTTCTATAATCTGATTGCAATTTTATCAAATCCAAAATATCGTTTTTATCTCTATCAAATTGTGCCAATTTCTCAGATCGGGCCTTTCTTAATGTGGCATCAGATTTGATTAGTTTCAAATTTTTTGTTTTGACCGAGAACTTTTCAGAACTTTTTAAAATTGCCTCTCTTTTGTATACAATCGGTTTTTTTCGTAACAAATCTTCCTTAACAACATTTCTTTGTAATCCTTTCAAATATCCAGTAAACATATCGGTGTGACAAAAATTTATTGAATTGCTGAAGACTGCTCCGCTTTTTGAGGCAGGAAGGATCTTTATCTTGAATCGCTTACAATTAGAAACAGAACATTTCGCGAATATTGTTATTTCGTTCAACTTTTTTAAGTATTTTTTATAAAGGAACACAATGTCACATATGTTGTTTACATTATTACATATATATTTTTTTATAGCGTCCGGGTATAACGAATTTTCTAGATGAGAATCCTTATATATGTAATCCCAGATAGATTCCTCGATGACAAAACCTCCCTCCCGAATTATACAATTTTTGAATCCAAGTTTGATAGGTTCTGTTTGATTTTTAGCGTCCGAAGGTATCGGTACAGCCGACTCCAAGCTTCTTATAAAGTTCAAAATAGTACTAGGGATATCGGTTCCAATTAAAGAAGAATTTAAAAACATTGAAGCACTATCTTCTTTTACATTACAATAAGTGCTTTATGGAGCGTCATAAATCTATACGCATGGTAGGATAGTTTAAAGTTAAGATCCGTCCTTATTTTATGGAACAAAGGATCGTTTGATTTCAAATTAAATCAATCAGTAGCACTCCCGGTAAAATTGGTATCTTTTACACACCGAATGTACTTTTTGATTAAGGAGACCCTATTCCTATGAAACGCCATGGTAATAGATGAAAAATATAAAGACTGTACGGAGAATAACAAAAAATGTCAGTTACTGGTAAAAAACAAATTCCAATTTCAAATCTACTACACTACACACACTAGTTATAATTCTTTCATGATTTAATGTTTTCGTAAAACAAATATCGCGTTAACCGATTATTACACCACGACTGATATAGCACTTAAATTAATTTAAACTTGTAGTAATATACACTAATATCTATAACAAAGCTAAACGATACGCAACAGAAGTTAACGGTCTACTGACAAAATCGAGAATTGACGAAAAACTCCACTAAAATCTGCAGTGCACATTGAATTTTGTAAATAGTTATAAAATATACTAACAAAGGTGATTTAACAACTAATCCAAAACATTTGGTTGTGGGAAGGGTAGTAAACATTCCGAAAACAGACGGTACCATTGAACCTAGTGAACAATGTCAATGTTTGCAGGAGCCGGTCAGCATTTCATTTATTCGGATTATCGTCATAAACGTACTATTAAGTAATAACCGCGTTTTTGAAAACAGAGTTATGTACAGTGTGTCCCGATTTCTTGTTTTAGTAGTTTGTTAACTAGATATCTTTGTTATTATCCAAAATAGAAGTTTGCAGTTTTTATATTCACGTACTACTTTGTAGTATTTAATGACAAAACCGAAAATTTAGTATCACCTATGTACGGTTTTCGAGATCGAGAATTAAGGGTTGGTCTCAGTTTTCACCCCCTTAGACGGCAGCTCCATCACATATTATTTTTTTACGTTTATTGTTATTTAGTAAGTAATATAATCTGAAAACGTCAACTTGATACTATGCACGGTCTTCGAGATCGAGAATTATGGGTTGGTCTCAGTTTTCACCCCCTTAGACGGCAGCTCCATCACATATTATTTTTTTACGTTTATTGTTATTTAGTAAGTAATATAATCTGAAAACGTCAACTTGATACTATGCAAGGTTTTCGAGATCGAGAATTAAGGGTTGGTCTCAGTTTTCACCCCCTTAGACGGCAGCTCCATCACATATTATTTTTTTACGTTTATTGTTATTTAGTAAGTAATATAATCTGAAAACGTCAACTTGATACTATGCACGGTTTTCGAGATCGAGAATTAAGGGTTGGTCTCAGTTTTCACCCCCTTAGACGGCAGCTCCATCACATATTATTTTTTTACGTTTATTGTTATTTAGTAAGTAATATAATCTGAAAACGTCAACTTGATACTATGCACGGTTTTCGAGATCGAGAATTAAGGGTTGGTCTCAGTTTTCACCCCCTTAGACGGCAGTTCCATCACATATTATTTTTTTACGTTTATTATTAGTTGGTACGTAATATAATGTGAAAACGTTAACTTGATACTATGCGTGGGCTACAAATTACTTCATTCATGCGTTACTGTAACTTCGGTAATCTTCGGAAAAACTGGCCGCTAAAACTGGCCGCTGTTTTCACACCGGTGAAATATGTTAGGAGATCTTACCTATGAAATTGAACCTCAATACGGTTGTGGGTCTTATATCACCGAGTTTGCGTCAGGAGGACCGAAAACATACGGCTACAAAGTTTATTTACCAGATGGGGCGATAAAGCAAACGATTAAAGTAAAAGGAATTACCCTTAACTATGAAAATTTAGGAAAAGTTAACTTAGAATCCTTAATTGACTTAGTGGATGACACAGAACATGAAATTTTAACTCTACTAACGTCATTAGGCGTACACGACCACGAACTCGTGACAAAACCTGAAATTAAAAGACTCGATTAAACATGAACAAACGTCGCAGGATAGAAAACTACGACACGATACCATACGGATATAAGAAAACGAAAATGATTTAGTGTGAAACAATAAAGTGTTATTGTACCAGTTAGTGTAAATACAATCGGATTTTAGGATATATTACAGGTGTATTATATTGTTGGAATGTTTAACCAATAAATAGAATAGATATTAAGATCAAAACATTGTTCAAAACGAGAATAAACCATGAATGTTTATATGTTTTCACTATATATTAGAATTGGAATGTTGCAATAGTACGTTATAGACTTAAATAAATCGAAAGACTATATTAAAATAACTTATAGATCTTTGATGTATGTAAAACTACGTGTATATGTATTCAATGTAGTCTTAAATAAAGAAAAGAAAAAGCATACTCGTTTCTCACTTATTTCACTCGCACATATTTACTTAAGGAATTACTCTAATCGAACCGTAGACCTCTGAAATAACAAACGAGGACCTCAACAGCTGCGCCACCAATCCGCTTACATTATAAACCTATAGATCTCATATAAACAGTATATCTACAGCTTAGCGTAGACACACACCTCAGATCACCGTAAAATAGTTATCCTACAAGCACAGTTCCAAATACGAGCTTAGAGATGTTACGTAACTGATGTATGCGTGTGTGTCTGTGCGAGAGAGAGCGAGAAAGAGAAAACAGTGGTGAGACAGAAAGACACGCATTGGGGGTCTTTTGTGGGCAGTTATTATAAAATATACAAGTCTGCACTCTGTAGTGTGTCTACGTGAGAGAGAGCGAGAGAGAGAGTGAGAGAGAGAGAGAGAAAATAGAGATGAGAAAGAAAGATAGGTGTTGAGGGTCTATATACTCAGTTATTATAAAATATATACGTCTGCACTCTGTAGTACATGTGTGAGAGAGACAGAGACAGAGAGAGAGAGAGAGAGAGAGAGAGAGAGAGAGAGAGAGAAAGAGAAAACAGTGGTGAGATAGAAAGACATGCGCTGGGAACCTTTGTGGTCAGTTTTTATATTATATTCACGTCTGCACTCTGTAGTGGTCTGTCTGTCTGGTCTGCCTAGTCTGACTGATCAGTCTGGTCTGGCTGGTCTGTCTGATATGGCTGGTCTGTCTGGTCTATCTGGTCTGTCTGTCTATTTGTGAATATCGGCAGTAAAACGTTCAAACCCAATCATCTACACATCACACGATAGTCGGTATGAAGAGATTCAAGGTCGGATCTATGAGTTGGAACTTCAAAGTGTTAAACATCCTGACATTCACCTAGTTGAACCTGTAATCCGTCGTTTAACCCCAACGATAAAGGTAGAATAACCTTTCACGCAGAGAATTTCAAATTTAAACTACGGGGTTGCCTTAATTCACACCACGACCTATAATACACTTAGGTATGTATTTTTGCGGTATACGGTAATGACGCATGACGGTAATTAAACGGGTATGTGAATACGGCTTATATTGTATATACGAATAATACCCAATTCTCGACTGAATCAACTGACAAGGCATTTGACAAGCACTCAATATTTTCAAAAAGTTTGACGTTAAAATCCACACACCTCTACCCTGCGTAATGTACGGTCTATATTAAATTTCGATGTTCGTACTACAGAAGCCACCATTACTGCTAACTAACCTATTCAAATAGATACGTAGGAACATTTTGATTAAAGTCCTAAACCTTATGACAGCTGTAATATTACAAGTGAGAGAAGTACATCTTTATACGCGAGTGAGAAGTTTAAAGAATCCAGATATTCCTGAGCTGAAAATCATAAGAATAACGAATTTTACCAACGAAAAGTGATCCCTCATAATCCAAGGGCGCTACACAGAGGTGTGGTGTAGACAGATTTCTGTAAAGAGGAAAGCCCATAAGAGTAGGAGTGTTAAAGTTCGGAGGATTTAACACCACAATTTATCAAAATTGATGAAATGGAGAAGGAAAAATAGTTGAAGGACAGGTCTACCGTCAAATGACAGCTTTCTATAATGAGGAAATTCCCTGGGCTATGATATTAAAGCTAAGCTCCCAGTGCAGATAGGTTCCTTCCGGAACATTTGGGCGTCGAATGTAGCTATGTACCGAGCGCCAACAGCCGAAACGGCTGCTTGCACATTTGGGTAAGCCCTAGGAATGACCCATCTCTTCAACCGAGGATAAGATAGGGAAATGTTGGTGTTTAACCCTTATTAATAAAAATCAACATAAACTGTATGTAAAGCACCTCATAATTGTAATATCAGTATTACCATTCTGTATACCCGATTGATAGTACCTACCTGTATTATAGTCCAACTCAATACCTACCTTATTAATAGACGTATAGCTAGGAATCAGAATCGTCGATCTGTATCTGAAACAATAAACATGTTTGTGAACAGATGCTTTGTCAATCAGAATAATGAATATGTTTATACGCGAAGGTGCCCCAAAGGCGAGGTGAAAATGAATCGTTAAATTTCGAGTTCGTACTACAGAAACCACCGTTAACTCTAACTAACCTTTTAAAATAGGTAGGTACGGAACATTTTGTTTAAATACTAAACATTTTATCAGCTATAAATTCATTTATTTTGAAAAAAAATCGCTCTACTAACATCGCTAACGCACACTAATACGTGTTTTTGTCATTCAAAGTGAATTCAGAATAAAAACTATATGTTAAGGTAACATATGGACAATTTTAATGATGTTGATGATTATATTTGTAATTACCAGCGTTAATAATTGAATGAATTGTTTTTATACACATATAAGTTAACATATTGAGGATGAATTTTAATAACATTGAAAAATTTTTGTTGAGATTTGAACTATGCAGTTCATTAAAACACACAGAAATATGTATTTTTAATAAGGAACTCGAATTTACAATAAAAACACGGGTAATGATAAATGAGAGAGGTTTTTAATTAAAAGTTGCAATTTATAAAATAAATATTTAAGACGCATTTTATAAAGACGTTGAATTTGAATAAAATTAATAAATCTCGGGCAGATCTACGATTGTATAAAAAAAAAACACTTAATATTTTTAAAATACATACACTATTTAGCCGTCTATCGTTGACCAGAAAGAGTACCTTTCTCATCGACATCGTGAAAGCAACTGAAACAAGAAAAGCAATTCACTAGTATTATACAAGCAAAAACTGCATTTTTTAATTAAAAACCTCTCTCATTTATCATTAAATATCCTGTTAGGCCAGTTGTTAAACGAGTGATTACAACAGTAACCATCGATTTATACGTTTTATAACAGAAAATTTCGATATTTAATCCAAACGTACTGCGCTATACTAATGGTATGTAAGTTTTATTGTACAGAGACATTTTTTAACTCGACATAGACCAAATTCAGTTTTAAACGGTAGTGGCAACGTATGTTAGATCCGACCGTCATGGCAAATTTGATCCTTTCAAATATAACAAATACACTGCCTCTAGTCGTGTAACTTATTTAGGCAAGAAACAACTTCTTAGTTAATTTTTACTAAAAGCTCTTTGTTGTTTTTTATACGATATGTAAACCAATCGTGCTGTCAATGCCCGTGTTTTTATTGTAAATTCGAGTTCCTTATTAAAAATACATATTTCTGTGTGTTTTAATGAACTGCATAGTTCAAATCTCAACAAAAATTTTTCAATGTTATTAAAATTCATCCTCAATATGTTAACTTATATGTGTATAAAAACAATTCATTCAATTATTAACGCTGGTAATTACAAATATAATCATCAACATCATTAAAATTGTCCATATGTTACCTTAACATATAGTTTTTATTCTGAATTCACTTTGAATGACAAAAACACGTATTAGTGTGCGTTAGCGATGTTAGTAGAGCGATTTTTTTTTCAAAATAAATGAATTTATAGCTGATAAAATGTTTAGTATTTAAACAAAATGTTCCGTACCTACCTATTTTAAAAGGTTAGTTAGAGTTAACGGTGGTTTCTGTAGTACGAACTCGAAATTTAACGATTCATTTTCACCTCGCCTTTGGGGCACCTTCGCGTATAAACATATTCATTATTCTGATTGACAAAGCATCTGTTTACAAACATGTTTATTGTTTCAGATACAGATCGACGATTCTGATTCCTAGCTATACGTCTATTAATAAGGTAGGTATTGAGTTGGACTATAATACAGGTAGGTACTATCAATCGGGTATACAGAATGGTAATACTGATATTACAATTATGAGGTGCTTTACATACAGTTTATGTTGATTTTTATTAATAAGGGTTAAACACCAACATTTCCCTATCTTATCCTCGGTTGAAGAGATGGGTCATTCCTAGGGCTTACCCAAATGTGCAAGCAGCCGTTTCGGCTGTTGGCGCTCGGTACATAGCTACATTCGACGCCCAAATGTTCCGGAAGGAACCTATCTGCACTGGGAGCTTAGCTTTAATATCATAGCCCAGGGAATTTCCTCATTATGGAAAGCTGTCATTTGACGGTAGACCTGTCCTTCAACTATTTTTCCTTCTCCATTTCATCAATTTTGATAAATTGTGGTGTTAAATCCTCCCACTTTAACACTCCTACTCTTATGGGCTTTCCTCTTTACAGAAATCTGTCTACACCACACCTCTGTGTAGCGCCCTTGGATTATGAGGGATCACTTTTCGTTGGTAAAATTCGTTATTCTTATGATTTTCAGCTCAGGAATATCTGGATTCTTTAAACTTCCCACTCGCGTATAAAGATGTACTTCTCTCACTTGTAATATTACAGCTGTCATAAGGTTTAGGACTTTAATCAAAATGTTCCTACGTATCTATTTGAATAGGTTAGTTAGCAGTAATGGTGGCTTCTGTAGTACGAACATCGAAATTTAATATAGACCGTACATTACGCAGGGTAGAGGTGTGGATTTTAACGTCAAACTTTGAAAATATTGAGTGCTTGTCAAATGCCTTGTCAGTTGATTCAGTCGAGAATTGGGTATTATTCGTATATACAATATAAGCCGTATTCACATACCCGTTTAATTACCGTCATGCGTCATTACCGTATACCGCAAAAATACATACCTAAGTGTATTATAGGTCGTGGTGTGAATTAAGGCAACCCGTAGTTTAAATTTGAAATTCTCTGCGTGAAAGGTTATTCTACCTTTATCGTTGGGGTTAAACGACGGATTACAGGTTCAACTAGGTGAATGTCAGGATGTTTAACACTTTGAAGTTCCAACTCATAGATCCGACCTTGAATCTCTTCATACCGACTATCGTGTGATGTGTAGATGATTGGGTTTGAACGTTTTACTGCCGATATTCACAAATAGACAGACAGACCAGATAGACCAGACAGACCAGCCATATCAGACAGACCAGCCAGACCAGACTGATCAGTCAGACTAGGCAGACCAGACAGACAGACCACTACAGAGTGCAGACGTGTATATTTTATAATAACTGACCACAAAGGTTCCCAGCGCATGTCTTTCTATCTCACCACTGTTTTCTCTTTCTCTCTCTCTCTCTCTCTCTCTCTCTCTCTCTCTCTCTCTCTGTCTCTCTCACACATGTACTACAGAGTGCAGACGTATATATTTTATAATAACTGAGTATATAGACCCTCAACACCTATCTTTCTTTCTCATCTCTATTTTCTCTCTCTCTCTCTCACTCTCTCTCTCGCTCTCTCTCACGTAGACACACTACAGAGTGCAGACTTGTATATTTTATAATAACTGCCCACAAAAGACCCCCAATGCGTGTCTTTCTGCCTCACCACTGTTTTCTTTCTCGTTCTCTCGCACAGACACACACGCATACATCAGTTACGTAACATCTCTAAGCTCGTATTTGGAACTGTGCTTGTAGGATAACTATTTTACGGTGATCTGAGGTGTGTGTCTACGCTAAGCTGTAGATATACTGTTTATATGAGATCTATAGGTTTATAATGTAAGCGGATTGGTGGCGTAGCTGTTGAGGCCCTCGTTTGTTATTTCAGAGGTCTACGGTTCGATTAGAGTAATTCCTTAAGTAAATATGTGCGAGTGAAATAAGTGAGAAACGAGTATGCTTTTTTCTTTTCTTTATTTAAGACTACATTGAATACATATACACGTAGTTTTACATACATCAAAGATCTATAAGTTATTTTAATATAGTCTTTCGATTTATTTAAGTCTATAACGTACTATTGCAACATTCCAATTCTAATATATAGTGAAAACATATAAACATTCATGGTTTATTCTCGTTTTGAACAATGTTTTGATCTTAATATCTATTCTATTTATTGGTTAAACATTCCAACAATATAATACACCTGTAATATATCCTAAAATCCGATTGTATTTACACTAACTGGTACAATAACACTTTATTGTTTCACACTAAATCATTTTCGTTTTCTTATATCCGTATGGTATCGTGTCGTAGTTTTCATCCTGCGACGTTTGTTCATGTTTAATCGGAGTCTTTTAATTTCAGGTTTTGTCACGAGTTCGTGGTCGTGTACGCCTAATGACGTTAGTAGAAGTTAAAATTTCATGTTCTGTGTCATCCACTAAGTCAATTAAGGATTCTAAGTTAACTTTTCCTAAATTTTCATAGTTAAGGGTAATTCCTTTTACTTTAATCGTTTGCTTTATCGCCCCATCTGGTAAATAAACTTTGTAGCCGTATGTTTTCGGTCCTCCTGACGCAAACTCGGTGATATAAGACCCACAACCGTATTGAGGTTCAATTTCATCGGTAAGATCTCCTAACATATTTCCTAGCGGTAGATCCGGGCACCCTTCTTTTGAAATGTAAATAACAGAATCAGTATCGTAATATAGCACCCTCTCTCCCATCGCTTCGAGATACGAGTATAATTTTAATCGTGCTTGTGTGGTTACGTAGGCTGCTATTACGCAGTTTACATTAAACAAGGGCTCAGCAGCGTCTTCCGCGTATATCCAGTTTACAATTAGGGTGTCCTCGTTAATTTCCTGTATATGATTAACTTCAACTGATGGAGAAAACATTAAATCGTAGAACTCTTTTAGAGTATTAATAATTGAAGTTTTGCTTTGATTTTCGCGTTAACCACATTTACCCCAGAAACTATTTAACATAAGCTTTGCTAGAGATCTAAGAGCTGGATTTTTCTCAATAGAACCGGGTTCGAGCTGTACACCCTCGTTGTTAAGGAACTCTGCAATGTAAAGGGTCTGGTCTTCTTGATTTGTACAGTTAGATGGCCGCCCTGAGGCCTCTTGCTTCATCTTTAAGAACATATTTATGAAACCGGAAAATAGACCGCCTGATCTATCTGTTTTATCATACTGTGTTGTGTCATATGACCAGATTTCTTGTATCTGTACTATATTGTACCCTCTTTTGACGGCTTCTACGATCTCGTCTGTACACCATGTACCGTGAAGTGTTCGTTCCTGAATATCATGCAAACATTCTTCGGTACTTAGTCCTTCTACACATGTGCGACAAAGCGGAAACATAAGTTTTTGATGTATCTTCATAGGGATCACAGGATGGTAAAGATCTTGAGGTGGCAGAATTGAACACTTAATTATACCGCTGGGGAAGGCACGTCTAGTAGTAAACTCGTCACACTCCCTCCCAACGTATACCCGTGGGTGACCAGTTGGAAACTTCCCATATTTACAAACCCAGGGGTACAACGAGCACACGTCTACGTATTTAATTCTTTCGCCGGGTTTTGCTACATATTTTAGTTTTGTACACCCCGTTCTACCACCATAAAATGCATCGCGTGGGTTAAGAGGGATGTATCTTATCAGGGGGTGATGTTTTAAGTATAACATTTTTGGGTTGGTTTTAATTCTAGCGAAAATGTACATCCCACATTTCAGTGACGTAATATCCTAAGTTTTAAAGACGGATACTTTTGATTTAGTATTTTCATATCTCTGCTCCATGGTATCGTGTGGATTGTCAAACAGTTGTGCATCGCGCTGTGTTGTAAAGCATATAGGACAACCGTGATAGTAGCACCCGTAAAACTCAAAAACTTCGTTTGATGATTCGCAATAACCGTCTACTCTCAAACCATACGTCACATACTCTCTGTTTACCCGCGTGTTGAATAGAAATACCTCTACGGTCCTCTTCCCAGACCAACCATTGTATAGCACTTATAGATTGCTTGTCTACTCTCCGATAACCAGCTTTGGGGATAATTCCTATTGTATCGGGTTGTAAAATCGTCTTCGGTACACCAGATTGCAAGCTGAAGCTATCGTAATGGCTTCGACAAACGGATCAACCAAACACTCCTTCAAAAACAATCTTCTAAAGTACATGCAAGCATGTTTTAAGATGTCTACGTCGGACCGGCAATGTTCTATTAACTCTTCCGACATTTTAAATATATAACCCTGTGATTGCATTTCTTCATACCATTTTAAAAATTCAACTCTTTCTTCGGGTTTCATGGAGTTGGGGGAGTAGTAATCAATATGAGGTAGCGACCCTACATACTCGGAGTTTGCTTTAATGTTAAATAGATGGGGGAAATAACCTTTTCTTATACCCGTCGCTAATCCAAACGCCTTTGGTAGAGCTGAGAGCGGCATAGGGAGGTAGTTAAGACTATCAATAAATTTTAGGTTATAAAATTTCATCATTAGTATTTTAGACCCCCTCATTATAATCTCCGGTTTAAGATGTGTGTTTGTTAGTGTGTGGTTTAAGATAAACTGGTGATCAAACCCCTGGCCATTGTGGGCTATTACAACAACCTTTTTGAACAATTTTCTTACTTCCAACAAGTAACTAAAGATTTTGTTGATACAGTACTCACCCTGTAATATTTGTTCCCTAACACCACATCGAGGGCATGTAACTACAGAAGATGGTAGTGTGTAGCACGTAGGGCACACTTGTTGAAATACACAAAGATTCGCCTCGTGAAGTTTTACTGCCGGTTTTTCGGGGTGAGATTTTTCTTGATGAGTTTCTAAATCATAAAACAAAAATAAAACGTCGTCATTCTCTTTATACGGGGTTGCTTGCCTAATAAAACAAAAATGGTTTTCCGGTTTATGATCGTTGCATTGTTTACAAAATACCTCTCCACAAAAATGAGGTGTTTTTCGGTTGTTAATATTAAATGTTTTTAAACAAACGCTGCATTTGTGTACTGTTGAACATATAGACACACCCCGTTTTTCTTCTTTATGGTTCAAAAGACATATGGACGAACGAAAGCTTCTACCGCAGTCGTGGCAATAAACTTCTTCACTTAATTTTTCACAAACTGGAGCTCTTCTACAGCAGGGGCATGTAGCTCCACACCTATGCCTGTTTAAAGTATTGTACGGGATATGACACTTTTCACAGTAATAGCTGCAGCAAAATGCTGATGTTAAAGATTTTATAACGTTAAAATGTCCTAGGTTGTACAGTAATCTTATTTTCTTTTCCCCGGGATCGACACCTTCGAATAACATTTCTCGTCCCTTAGTGCCGTGTTGGTATACTGTAATGTTGTACCCGGTAAGGTATTGTTGAAACTGTCTAAGTTCGTTAATACTACAGCCCTTACTCGGAATTGTAACCTTAGCGACTTCTATTAAGTTTAGCGCAAATAGTTTTTGTTGTGCATCCTTTTTTCTAATGTCATTATATCTCGGGTCTTTATCTGCAAGGGCTCTACCCACTACTAATGCTCGCGGTAAACATAAGTTATCTTCATTGCGTATAGTAATTATTCCACGTCGCATGGTTGATTCTTCATTGTAATTGTTATACACTCGCTGCCTTCCGTTCCCTGTTGGCGGTGATACACACGTTACCTCCATATGGAATGTGTCCGTGCTCGTGTGCTCAGTATTACTCTGCAGTAGTGATTCCAAAATACCCCACACAGAGCCAAATGTCACTTCGGATGCTTTACGAAAACTCAACCAACCCGGTAGTTTAAATTTGAAATTTTCTGCGTGAAAGGTTATCCCCACTTTATCGTCGGGGTTAACCGATGACATAATGTATGTAATAACTTGATTAACTCCTGTTCTTATCCAATCTAACACATTTAGCTTTCCAGTACTGTTCTTTAGTTTAAACAAAATTTTTCGCTTGGTTGAGCGAAACTTCTTTATGTGCATATAACGCTCACTGACAATTTCAAAATTAGCCATGTGCACTCGCAATGAGACCGATGTGTACGGTAGCAGCAATAAAAGTAAACTAAGTCATTTAGTACCTGATGAGCGTATTTATACAATAGTTACCCCCTCCCTGATAGTATTCTCATAACTATTCATCTGATTGCCAGCTAATTTGTCTGGTTAAATGTGATTAGTAGAAACATTCGTCTGAGGGTGTATGCCTACGTTAAGCTACAGATATACTGATTATACGATCTCTACATTTACACCGTAAACGGCCTTATGGCGCATGGTTTAGGTCCTCGTTAGATACTTCAGAGGTCTACCCACCCTGTCTTCCTATCTCACCTCTGCTTTTCTCGTTCGCTCTCTCTCTCTCTCTCTCTCTCTCTCTCTCTCTCTCTCTCTCTCTCTCTCTCTCTCTCTCGCACATGTACTACAGAGTGTAGACGTATATTTATTTTATAATAACTGACCATATAGACCCTCAACACCTATCTTTCTTTTCTCATCTCTGCACACACACACACACACACACACACACACGCACACGCACACGCACACGCACACGCACACGCACACGCACACGCACACGCACACGCACACGCACACGCACACGCACACGCACGCACACGCACACGCACACGCACACGCGCACGCACACGCACACGCACACGCACACGCACACGCACACGCACACGCACACGCACGCACACGCACACGCACACGCACACGCACACGCACACGCACACGCACACGCACACGCACACGCACACGCACACGCACACGCACACAAACACGCGCACACACACGCACACACACACACACACACACACACACACACACACACGTACTAGAGAGTGCAGACGTATATATATTTTATAGTAACTCTCCACATAGACCCCCTCAACATGTGTTTCTTTCTCACTACTGCTTTTATCGCTCTCTCTCACACACTATAGAATGCAGATTTGTATATTGTATAAAACTGTCCATAAAGAACCCACCATATGTCTGTGTTTATAGGGGTCATCTGAGGGTGTGTGCGTACGCTATATAGATATACTGTTTTATACGATCTATAGGTTTATACTGTAACCGGTCCGGTGGCGCAGCGGTTAAGGTCCCCGTTTGATGTTCAGAGGTCTACGGTTCGGATCTCACAGACTTACTCACTTTTTTATAACATAAGTTCCTCACTATACATTTCCCTTGCTATAATGTAACCCCCACATGGGGGGGATTTGGGTTCAGACAGGTGCGCACGCAACTGTCTGGCCCAAGTGCCCCCATACCTACTTGTATTTTATTTATTAAACCTAGAAATTGAGTGGTGCCCAAATTAAACAAATGCTAATACTGATTATATCTATGAAAATATCTCTGCTTTCCTCACACCTGATGAACGAGTTCTCAATTTTAGTACGTTTTATAAGTTTGTACCTCACTGAGCTAGGCCGTGGTGCGATTTACCTTTATAACAACAAAACTCATATTTTTTTTTATTTGTTTATTTGTTATACTAGTTGGGATATACGATGAGACAAGACAATAAAGATCGAGAGCATATAAAAGAACCAGTGAGAAAAGGGAATAAATTAGTAGGGCAAGTGTGGAGGGTAGTCGAAAGACTGTTCGAAATGGACTTAATGAAAAGGAGATTATTTGAAAAACTAATAAAAAGTATGGTGTTGTACGGGGCGGAAGTGTGGGGGTGGAAGGAGTATAAAGAGATAGAAGACTGCAAGAAAAATACTGGAAATGGGTACTGGGAGTGGAAAGAGAAACACCGGGATACATCCTCAGAGAGGAAGTGCAAACAGAAAAAATAAGGATGGAGGCGGGAATGAGAGCAAGGAAGTACGATGAGAAAATAAGTAGAAGATCAGAGTGTAAGATATTACAAGAATGCTGGAAGGAAATAAAAGAAGCAAGAATAAAAGATGGACAAGAAACCAGGAAAGAATATTATGAAAGGAACGGGTTTGCGAAAGAAGAAGTGGAGAGATTAAGAAGGGAAGGTGTGACCGTGAAAGAGGACATAACTAGATGGGGCATGGATGTCCAAAGGCAGGAAAGATGTATGAAGGTGAAGGAAGGTAAAAATAATACAAACTATAGGAAGATCAAGAGAGAAGAGATACCGGGATACTTGAAAGGAGAAGGGAGGAAGGAAAGAAAGAAAACGCTAGCGAGATTTAGGTTTGGCAATGAAGAAAGAGGGAACAAATATAGGAGAAGAGACGAAGGCAAAGTACGTAGGCTATGCGGGGAGGGGATGGAAATGATGAAAGCATGCAGGGAGGTAAAGGAAGAGGAGAGGACGGTAGAGGAGGGGATTGGATGGAAGAAATATGGAAAAGAAGAAGATAATTAAGGGGCGAGGAAGACAGTGTAGGAGGAGTGAGGAAAAGAGAGACATTAAAAAGTCAATTGTAAATAGCAAATAGAATTTAGTAAATATAAATAGTGTACACAGTCCTTTGCAATATTATTAAACTAAGCAAATAAAGATATTAAGTAAGTAAATAATACTTTTGGTGTATGGGACCCAATCACAAAATTTGACTCGGCAGCCAACGCTTTAATATTCTCTGTATACTCTATGATCTAAATTCTAAATTATAGAGTGAATGGGATTAAATGGAAATAAGATACATCTTCAATACAAATACAGATTTTTATTATACAAACCTATACCCCTGTTACTGCCACCCTTTAATACTGATCTCAACAAACATTTTCTGTTACATACACATTTATGATTTGAAGAAGCATTTCTAATTCTAATATTGTTATATCTCTTGTTTAGGAGTAATTTAAATCGAAAGTACGAGTTAACTCCTATTACTCTTTACATCCTAAGTTTAACTCTACTAACTCTCTAACATGAGTGTGAGGCTTAGTTACTGCAGTTACTGAGATGTTGTTGATGGCACCATTAAACACTTACTTAACGGGTACTAGTAGCAGTGAGGCACCTTTGACCTCCATTTTGTTTTTTGTGACGTCATAGGCCGCGCCCACTTTCACCACGTGACTTCGCCCATTTTCCACCCCCTTTTTACGGCTTCTTCTTGTGGGCCATTTTCAACCGCTTGAAGGAATTTTCACCCCCTAGTTAGGGACCTTTTGGTATATTAAGGGCCTTTTTGTCAGTTCAGTCCTTGGAAGGTAGGCAAAATGCGTGCGCATACAGTCCTAAGGACAGGCCACGCCCCTTCTACCTAATAGGTTTTATTTACAGATTGATCGCTCAAAATCAGCCACAGTTCAAAATACCAAATTGCTATAACGGAAATAAGAGACAAAAAGTTTTAATGGTTTATTATTCTATGCGAATCAATAACTACAAAGTTTAAAACCCACAAATACGTATCCGCATAATGTTGTTAATTAAAAAATAGCGTAATACTCACACCTTTATCTAATTAACTAAACAAATGAGTTGAGATCGGGTCTGTAGAATAATAGTTGACGGAATTGCAGAGTTGGTTTATGACGTCATCCTCCTCCTATAAGGATAATAATACATTAAAATCTTTATTGGCATTTTTGTGAACAATATCAAGTAAAATATATATTACAAATAATATGCATACCTTCAGATGTGTTCTCCTTTCGGCTGTTCTAATAATAATAACTGTGTTGGAGAACTAAACTGAACTGAATATTGAAATATTTGTACATCGTATACATACATACATACCTGGGCTATCTAAACCCGCTTCGTGTTTTACTTTTGAGTAATTGATAAAACTAACTGACTAACTTACTAACGAGCTGCGAAAGGGAAAGGTAAATGCGAGCTGCAGTAAGTGTGGTAGAGATAATTAGGGTTGTTTGTATATTTGCACCCTAAATTAACTTACTCATGGGGAAACCAACAACCAGTTTTATATCAACTATCCATAAGTAAAACACAAAGCGGGTTTAGTTAGCCTATGTATGTATGTATACGTTGTACACATATATCAATATTTAGTTCAGTTTAGATCTCCAACACAGTTATTATTATTAAAAAGCCGAAAGAAAAACACATCTGAAGGTATGCGTATTATTTTTAATATATATTTTACTGGATATTGTTCACAAAAATGCCAATAAAGAATTTTAATATATTATTATTCTTATACGAGGAGGAGGACGTAATAAACCAACCCTGCAGTACCGTCCACTATTATTCTACAGACTCGATCTCAACTCATTTGTTTAGTTAATTAGATAAAGGTGTGAGTATGCGGGTACTTGTTCGTGGGTTTTAAGCTTTGTAGTTTTTGATTGTGTCTATTTACAAATCTAGAGATTAACAATTATTTGATATCTAGAATATTCTAAAAAAATGTTATAAGGACGTTGGGTTAAGTACTTAAACAAAATTCGATTTTTCCAAATTTGCAATTTGGTTTTCGAGAGCGAGAAATGCAGAAATGGTACTGATAATTTTTTATTGTCTTAATACAGAATTAAAAG
This sequence comes from Vesta saturnalis, assembly GCA_036346205.1. Lineage (NCBI taxonomy): Eukaryota > Metazoa > Arthropoda > Insecta > Coleoptera > Lampyridae > Vesta > Vesta saturnalis. Next base: position 606,598 of record JARFJB010002033.1, read on the forward strand.
TATCAGAGCCTTTTCTTGTACATAAAGAATTCGACGAAGGATATTATTTAGGAAAGTGCATGCAGCAGGCAAACAAGCAAAATATAAACCATTTGTAAAAATAGGAAATCCAGAAGCTGTGAACAGTTAATAACTAATCGAGTGTCTCAACGATCGGTTTTAAGTCCATTGTAACTGTAATGGAACACCACACAGGCAAATATTTGCAAGGGCCAACTTGCTCGCTGTTAGGGCCGTAAGTTTTACTAATAATTTTAGTTACCTTAAACGGTACGTCAATCGGGTATTATTTTTGGACGCCGCCCTGCTTTAAATCGGGTAAAAGTACGTCAACGGAAAATGGTGCACTAGTACAAAACAAGAAAAATTACGTGAACCTACTTTCTTCAACACCCCGCGGGTCACACAGTTCAGTTGCTATCCTCTTACGCCGCGTCTAAAACGTAATGTTTAAAAACACGTAACTACAGCTCTCACTTTACGGCTTTACTAGAAACTTCCAAACTCACAAACAAATCCTGTTACTATAAAAATTTTGCATTCAGATTTAATTTAACGTAACTTCAAACAAAGCTCTCTCCGTCTCTACACCTATAGGTGTAGTGTAAGGGTCCACTAACTGGCCGTATACACCTATAGGTGTACCCGTTTCAAGTGAACTTCTATTAACGTTTGAAACATCGGTATTGCTCAGAATGCATTTAATGATAGCCGGCGAGGTTGTTGGAGCTCATATTTAGTAGGTGTATAGTTGGTTGCAGTTCAGAATCATCCAGTGTTGATACAATATGGATAACGTGACACGCCGTGTGTGGTGTAGTTGTCAGTTCCTCATCGAACAAGTGACGGTACAGTAGGTACGTTCTGTTGTGAAAACAATCAAAACAAAAGTTAAGTGACAGTACAGTAAGTTCTATTGTGAATTCAATTATTTATTACAATGGACAGTGAAGCTGGACCCTCTGGTTTAACCAACAAAAAAATAAGACTTACTAGACAACAACAAGTTAACTGAAGAAGAATTACGGCATATTTTAGAGTCAGACGATAGTGACGTAGATGATATAGAAAGTGATGATAAATATGTACTGGATAGTGATATAAGTAATGACGATTCTGAAGTTGAAAACCTGGAAGGTGAGTTACTACAAAGTGAATCTGAAATGTCCAATACTGATACATGGACAGAAAAAGAGTGTTTAAAAAAATTGATTTTAAAAGTGCTCGCTCATTTTTAGCAGAACTTTCCACTGATAAACCGTTAGATTATTTTATGGTTTTTATGGATGAACATTTCTTAAATTTCATTGTCGAAAAAACAAATAAATATGCGGTAAATCTATTTTTATCAGAAAAAACAAAAGTGCAGTCCCGAATAACGGAATGGAAAGAACTGACTGTGACAGAATTCAAAACATTTTTAGGGTTATTACTTCTGTCAGGAATGAATCAACTTCCCAAACTATCCGATTATTGGTCTACACATAGGTTTTTTAAAAACAATTTTTCGAAATACATGTCAAGGAATAGGTAGGTTTATGTTGATATTGAGATGTCTTTCTTTTACATCCAATGACAATGCTAAAACGGACCGTTTACAAAGAATTCGTCTCGTTATGGATCACTTCAATAATAAAATGAAGGAAATTTACATTCTCGGAAAAGAATTATCATTAGATGAATCGATGGTATCTTGGCGAGGGCGTTTAGTGTTTCGCCAATACATCAAAAATAAACGTCACAAGTACGGCGTGAAGCTATATATGCTCACGGAACCCAATGGACTGGTTCAGAAGTTCTCAATTTATAGTGGGGCAGGGGACACCACTAGCGAGAAATGCCACACATCTAAGGTTGTACTACAGTTATTGGAAGATAGATTTAATCTGGGACATTCTGTGTACATGGACCGATTTTATAACAGCTTTGAGTTAGCAACGACTCTTCTGGAACACGAAACCTACCTTACGGGTACTCTAGACAAGAGGAGAAAATCTAATCCGCAGGCTGTCTTACAACAAAAATTACAAAAAGGAGAGAACAAGTCACTATTTCGTAACAATGTGCATATCGGCAAGTGGAAAGACAAACGGGAGGTGTTGTATATATCTAGCGAATATGGAAACACAATGACTGAATGTAAGAACAAACGAGGGCAAATAACTTTCAAACCTCTAGTAATTAATAAATATAATAAGTATATGTCAGGCGTTGGCCGCCATGACCAAATGTTGGCATATTATCCGTGTGTCAGAAAAAGCTTGCGTTGGTATAAAAAATTGTTTGTACATGTACTACAAATGTGTATTGGGAACGCGCATATTTTGTACAGTATGTATTCAAACGAACCACGTCATAAGAAATCGCTTTATAATTTTCTGATTTGTGTTTTGGACGAACTTCTACCAGAACTTGAGAGTCAGCCAAAAATGTTTGTAAAGGATCATCTACTGGAAAAGATCGAAAAAACTAAAGAAGAAAAATATACTGCAAATGATCACATCTCCAAAAAAATGACAAGGGTTGTAAGAAAAGAATGCGAAATGTGTAGAAGAGAGAAGAAAAGAAAAGCAACATTGTATGTATGCAATTCCTGCGATGGATCTCCCGGTTTTTGAGTAGACTGTTTTTATAAATTTCATTCAAAATAAACCATTAAGCACATTAAAACTGAAATACACCTATAGGTGTAAGCGGAATTTTCAATGAAATTTTCAATAAAGGGGCCGGTTACACGTATAGGTGCATTTTTTTCAAAATATTAATTAACAATTTTTTTTAATAAAAATATACTTCTACCACAACTTTTTATCTTATACACCTATTTGTGACAAAATATCCAGCGTTTTAGTTTTCCGGCATTCTGAATTCGCCAATACTATCAAGTCGGCAGTGAACGTGTTAATTGATATCAACTTCAACAATCGTCTATTGAATCAATGTAAATAGTCCATGTAGACCTTTGTAAATTTTAAATCAAACATTAAGACATCAAATTCATGTTATAATTTAAATTCAAACAAACACCAATAATACCTACTTTTCCTTCTTTATACAAAAGGGCTTTCAGGTGATAAAGTAGGCGGCATACGCCCTTTTCAGTAAATAAAAATCCTAAAAATAATATCCTCAATTTAGCATGTCGTCACCAGTGGTCACCGTAGAAAGTGCATTAAAAGGAAAAAAAATAAAGTTAAGTAACCAAATAATTACCTAAATATGAGGGGTATGAATATTCCCGTAACCAAATATTAATATAGCCGTTGACGCATTCTTTTACTGCTTTTTTTACATAACATGTTCATTAATTTTCAAACAAACAAAGTTTATTACAGACAAATTTAAAATAAAGCACTGAAAACTTTTAACTTACACAAAGTTACTGGATAAAGGGGTAGAACCAGTGCAAAGATGTTTAAGGTTGCCTCAAGCCGGGCTCCCGTCAGAACGATCGTCTAAGTACTCTACGTTGCTCTCCAACAATTTTCATATTCTTGAACACATGAAAATTTTTAATTCAAAAGCTGACAGCGCTTTTGCGTCACCAGAGCTTTATACAGTTTGTTTGAAACAATAGGTACTACTTCACACCCTACTGTCACCCAGTATGAGTCCCTAACTTATTAAATGAACCCTTCGTTTTCTAAAGTCTCAAACTGTTCACGATTATTTTTTCCTAAATGGTCTGAAAACTACACTGGGATAAAAATTCGCAACAGAGAAGTTGGGTAGCAACCCCTCGCCCTACAATATCACAACAGGATTAATAGGATCACACAATCAATCGGGTGCGGGTTACACACGTCCGACTCGACTTAACGCTCGACGCTTAAACCCCTTTCCCGACTCTAAAAATTCGCTATTGCTTTTTCATATACGTACGTATAAAGAGTATATATGTAATCGGTTTAAATTCTCAAACTTTTTTTTTACATTTCTCGACGTTTTATGGCCTAACAATACGAAAAACACATTTTTAGAAAAGTAAATGTCGGGTCTGATTATGCGTGTGTGTGTGAGTGTGCGCGATATCTTTTGAAACATTAAAGTTATCGATAAAAAACAAGTTTTTAGAAAAAAAAAAATTAGTCCGTCTGTGTATGTGTGTGCGCGGGATATCTTTTGAACCACTTAAGCTACCCAAATAAAATTAGGTACAAAAATCCTTTGCCATAAAACCTAGGTCAAGTTGGTTAAAGAGCCAAATCTAACCAGTGGGGGTAGGGGATTAGAAAACTAAAAAAGTTAATTGCTTCAAATTTTGAAAAGTTACATAATTAAAAAAACAAACTAATACTTTTTTATATAATTTCAAAATAAAAAAATATATAATAACCAGTGGCGTGCCGATTTTAGGGTACAAAATTGTGCATTTTTTAATTTATCAACCGATCTTTTTGAAAGTCGGGTATTGGGGGTTGTTAAGATCGCTAAGTGTAAATCATTTGTCAAAATTAAAAAATTTAAAATGGCGGATCAAAAATGGGGGACTATCGTGTTTAAAAACCGATATGACTCAAATTCAGATATTATGGGCTTTAAAGTTATTTATTTACATATATGAGAAAGCATTATGGCAAATAATTTGGCAGCGGTTTTTTTCATTTCAACGAAAAAATTTCCGTGTATCCAAAGCAAAAAAATAACAATTATACTCTAACAATCTGCTAAAACGCATTTACATGTAATAAAATATTTTTGCTCATCTCTACCTACATTAAAAAATAAAACTTAAATAACTCGTTATAAGGTCTATATTTCCGTAAGTTTAATTTTTATCTGTAAAGAATGTTTGCGTCACCACATTAAATTTCCCTGGCATGACAGTGTATATACAATCTCTTGCAATTAAATTAACACGTGATGACGTAATTACTTAATACTTTCCTTAATTATTTTACTTATGTTTAAATACAAACGAGCGCAAAGAAATATTAGTAAACATACGCTGCATGAAACTTAAACTTTCACCATTATTACACATACTTAAAATTATCTTTTGAGTTTAAATGGTGTATTTTTATATTTATATTTATATAATCATATACGTTTCGATATTACTTACGGTTATCGTTCTCAGTAGTAGTGAAATCGCGATTTTTAAGATTTATTCTATATACAAAAAATACCCATTAACTTGGATAACTAATAGGGGAAAGTGGGGCAGATTCATACAGGGGCACCTTCATACACTAAAGATGTCTGTTGTTAGACGTACATCAAGTGAACAACTTATGCGTGTATGCGTAGCTTATTTATGTGTGTGTGTTGGCTCACGGAGTTTGACAGCAGTCGGTGTGAAACGTACAACGAGGTGACACGGAAAGTGATTCGGCCACGCGTAAGTAATTTTATAACCTCACTTTGAACATCTTTTTATTGATAAAAACTGTTTTCTAGATTATTCAGTACTATTTTATTTAAAAGATAATAGGTCAAGTTCGTGAATTGATAGGAGAATAATGATATATATATATATATATATATATATATATATATATATATATGGTTGTTTTTTTTAGGAATATTTTTATTTCATTTTCTTGTGATGGGGTAGGTTCATACAGCAGTAAGCGGGGTACATTCATACTATATGAATGTGCCCCATTTTTTTTATTTTAGTTTTTAGAATTGAAGTGATATCATAATTTTGTTTTACAGAAAAAATATGGTCAGAAATAACAAGAAAAAGGAAACTAGGCGTGGAGAGGTGGACGAACAGGCAATGTTAAAAGCTATCGATGAAGTTTTGAAAAACAAACTCTCTTTACGGAAATCAGCAGCTAAATATGGAGTTAATGCACAAACACTACAAAGCCGTATCAAAAAATTACGCAAAACACAAGATCTTGGTAGCGAAAATCGTGTATTCGAATCCAAATTTGCATCACAGCAAGTTTTTACAAAAACAGAAGAGGATCTTTTAAATAAATATATCTTAGCGTGTTCTAAGATGCACTATGGACTGACATGTATCCAAGTTAAAAAACTTGCGTATGAATTTGCTAAGGCCAATGATATAAAAAATCCTGCAAGTTGGAATAATAATAAGATGGCGGGAGCAGACTGGTTAGCAAGTTTCCGAAAACGCCATAAAAATTTAAGTTTGCGTAAACCTGAAAATACTAGCGCTGCCAGATCATTCGGTTTCAACAAAACGGCAGTGAATGATTTCTTACAGAACCTGGAGAGTATATACCGCAAACATAATTTTACTGCCGATCGGATTTTCAACTACGACGAATCTGGTATTTCTACTGTTTTGAGCACACCAAAAATTTTTGCTGACAAGAGTAAAAAACAGGTTGGTCAAATAGTGTCTGCTGAAAGAGGAGAACTGGTCACATTTGGTGGTATTATTTCAGCAAGTGGAAACACCATACCGTCCTTATTCATCTTCCCTCGAGTACATTATAAGGACCACTTCTTAGAAGGTGCTCCAGAAGGCTCTTTAGGTGTAGCCACGAGAACTGGTTGGATAAACTCGAGCATTTTTGTTGATGTTCTAAAGCACATCCAGAAACACACCTTATGTTCGAAAGAAAATCCAATATTGCTTTTATGTGACAATCATGAAAGTCACATTTCTATAGATGCAATCAACTACTGCCGTGACAATGGGATTGTGTGCCTTTCCTTTCCACCTCACACAACTAATCGCCTTCAACCATTAGATGTTGGAGTGTTTGGACCATTAAAGTCAAAATTAAAAACAGCATTCAATGACTGGCACGTTTCCAACCCAGGAAAGACACTTAATATTTACAATATCCCAAAACTCATAAAGATACCTTATTTGGAGTCATTCAATGGTAGGAATATCACCAGTGCTTATGAAAAAACCGGAATATGGCCTCTTAATAAGTTGACTTTCAATGACTTTGCGCCGGTTCAGGTGTATCATTCAAATCCTGTAACAAATCCCAATGAAAGCACTGGTGGCGAGGAGCTTGGAATAGCTGGTGATGAGCTTGCTACAGTTAGTGCGGAACTTGGTGATGTTCCTGCTGAAACAGTCTCGCGTTCACTGCTTTCACAACATCTTGCATCAACAGTGATAGATTTTGATAACCCTGCATCATCTACTTTCAAAGTATTAAAGACGCAAGAAATGATAAGGCCTTTCCCGAAAGTTCAAAGACGCACACAAACAAAAAAAGGTCGATCACTTGGAAAATCAAGAATTTATACGGACACGCCTGAGAAGACTAGAATTGAAGAATTGGAAAAAAATAGAGAGGTGAAGAGGTTAGAAAAAGAACGGAAAAGTAAAGCAAGAGAAATAAAGAGAGCGTTGAGTTTATTAAATGAAGATTATGATAAATCAAGTAAACCAAAAAGAAATAAAACCAAAGAGATTGAAACAATTAGTGGCGACAGTGAAACAGATGTCATTCTAAGAGAAAGTTCTGCTTCACCTTTCGACCTGCTTGTAAAATTTGAAAAAAAGAAGTCTCTTATTTACTATGTCGGACAAATCATCAAACACTACAGTTTGACAGAAGTAATGGCTTCATTTTTGAGGAAGAAACCAGGATCGTCTATGATATTTGTATTTCCAGACGTCAAAGATGAAGGATCAGTAGATCTATCAAATATAGTTTTGATATTACCGGATCCTAAATCAGCTAAGACAGCTAGGACTGCTAGTATTTTAAGTTTTAACGAAGATCTCTCTTTTTATAACGTCCATTAATATTTTGTTTTCGAAAACGTTGTATTTTGATATTTTGATGTTGATAAATAATTAAACATTTCACGCTCAATTTGTGTATTTCTTCACATGTATGAACCTGCCCCATGGCCTGTATGAGAGTGCCCCACATGTGGGGTACATTCATCCATTTTTAATTTTTTTTTTAACTTTCACAAAAAGCCGCACAAGTGTATTTACACAAATCACATATTTTTGATATAAAGTCAAATAGTAAGACTATTAGTTTTTAATGAATCGATACAGATATTGATACCAGAGAAAATTCTATAAGACAGAATATAAAAACTGTATGAGGCTGCGCCATCTTCTCCTACTTTACTACAATTTTCAATAAACCTAGCGACGGTAGCTCAACCCTCTTTTCGAGACTAAAAACCCGTGCTTTCCAAATTTTAGATATACTTGAATTTCCAACCAAATTCTTACAAAAAACTAATTTTTATACTAAAAATTCTACACACCGCGCTTATTCTTAATCTTTATTAATAGTTTATTTTCTGGCAGAATCATATAAGTTGAAATTGTATTATTACATTTAATATACAGTGGACTCTATTCAATTGAACTTAAATAAATTATAATCAAAATCAATGTGTTAATTACTTAGGGATTCCGTTGTACGTAAAGTTGACATGGAAATTCAAAAACTAAAAAATATTTGAAAATTACATTAAATATGTTTTACTCATTGAAGTTGTTTTGTTCTTCACAGTACTAAGACAATTGCATTCTACCTTAATCCATTCAGAATTGCATAAATAGATTAAGTTAAATTTTAAATTACGCGACATTTTTCTTTAATAGTATGCTTAATTGTTAGTAACTTACTGATATATGTGCTTACTGGTTGCTTATTCCTGCGGACAGTTCTACAGTCTGATTCCTCTTCAGTCCTGGGTCATGGTATTATATTGTTTTGTGTATTGTATTTCAGTGCATACAATATAGTATGTGATGTTATCTATGACAAGGCATTGTGTTTGTGGTGCGTTAGTAACGGTAGAATTTTCTTGGGTCGTTAAAGATCGTAGACCGTAAAGAATGCTGTCAAAGGGGTTCTCGAATTCGTCAAGGAGATTTTTAACATTCTGTATAACGCTGGGTGGAGGATGCTTAAATTGTAGGACTTTAGGTATTTAGTGGAGGTAGCAGGAGTGTATGGAATATGTAGACTGTTTTTGGTGACTTTGGTTTCGTGGAATGTCCGACGGTTTGCAGTGTTTTGAGTCTTTCTGCGATTGGTGTAATGTTAGCGTGTTGTATTGTGATTTTGTTAAGTGTTATATAGTGTAGACGTTATATTCTCTGTAGGACTCGGCATTGTCATGCAAATATGACCTTAAGGTGTTTAGGTTTTGGGGTAGTGCACAATAGAGCTCAGAAATCGGTAATGGGGCGAATGTAGGTCTTGTATAATGTAAGTTTTCAGGGTGGCCTATGCGTCCTCTAAAAGCCAACGGGAGAATAGATCGGTTTCTTACCTTATTAAGTGTTTTGTTTTAGTCGGCGTTCCAGTTAAGGGTCTTAGTATGTGTAATTCCCAGGTAGATAATGTCGTCTCGAAGTGGTAACTTTCCCCTTGCAAGGAAATGGCTACTCTGTTTTCTGTGAGTAGTTTATGTTCGGTAAAATCGGGGTAAAGGAGTTCTATAGTGTGGTAGAGGCAATCTTGGAAGACTGATTGGTTGCATAGAAAGCACTGTCGTCGGCAAACTAAACCAAAAATAATCAGGAAGCTGTCATGTGCAAAGATTAGGTAAAGTATTGGGACCAAGGAAGATTTCTGGGGTACGTCTGCTTAGGATTAAAATTTTGGAGTAGACTGAGTCACTCTGACTCGTACAGTCCCATCAGTTAGATATGACCTCAGGGTTTAGATTTTGTAAATTAAGGCCTCATGCCAGGCTCTGTCAAAGGCTTGCTTTAGGTCTAGAAGTGACGGTGATTGAAAGCTTGCAATGTGTTTGTGAGGAGTTTTAATAGTCCCTAAGACTTCGGGTTAGGATATGCTCAAAGTACTACGTAGTCAGCTGAGGAGGGAGGTAAGTCAGCAGGATGCAGGTTTTATCAAGGAGCTACATTCGGGCATTATAACGGTCGAGCTGGATTTCCAATTCGTCGGGAAATAAGAAATCGTAAATCAATTGTTGTAAATTCGCTAATTTTATAACAAACACCCCATAGCTGGTTGTCACTGAAAGAAATAATTATTACATAATAATTATTTCATCTACATGAGCAAACAGAAAAATTTTAAATATAATGAAATAGTTTGAAATTATGTTGACCAGCGATACTAAAAATATTATTGATATGACAAAATGGGTTACAGTAAAGGTATGCGGATCGAAGAAAGAAGAAAAAGTTAGTCGTTGCCAGTATTTGAGTACAACAAGTGCACTTGTACAATCAGTTACAACAGTTAAAATACCTCCATTGCGTACTAAAAAAGTGTATTGAATAAATAGCCAAGCTGTAAATTCAGAAGTATAAGATTTGTGTAAATATTGAGTAAAAACCGGGAAAATTGATGGCAACGATTTATAAGTAACAAAGAGACACTATTTTTGTGTGAACCGATTGCATTGCTGTCTTAAGCGGACATTCAGATCTTGTTCATGACATTATTATTTTAGAAAATTAAAGTCAGGCGGTGTCTTTTTGTAATTTTTGTACCGGTTTTCAACTTTTGTTTTTGAGGACCCGAGGACGCCTTTTAAGGCATTGCAGTTACATGATAAATTACAGATGTTAAAATATCTCCATTGAGCACATAATAAATGTATTAAGTAAGAACAGATAAGCTGTAAATCCATAAGTACAAGGTTTGTGCAAATATTGCATACAAATCGGGAAAATTGAGAGAAAAGATGTATATGTAAAAAAAGTGACACTTAATTATTGGATGAAGAGGTTGCATTTCTGTTTTATGGGGATGTTTACATTTTGTTCATGACGTTATTATTTTAAAATTTTAATTACAGTTGTGCCTTTTTGAAATATTTACACCAGTTTTCTACATTAGTTGAAATTGGACAGTTCCCTTTTAGTTTTGAGTAAGAACCACAACTCTATCACTGAGCCATGTTTGGTACAGGATTGGGGTCTCGTAAGTATTGAGCCCGATGCAAGGGATACCTTTCTTATTCCTTTTCGTATACGTTAACTCAACTTTACTGTTACTTC
>JARFJB010002033.1:622500-873952 GCA_036346205.1 Vesta saturnalis
ACGAATTAAAAATCCAAGAGTTTTAATAGCAGAACTACATATAGAAGAAACATGAACTCTAAAAGAGAGTTTGCAATCAAAAGTAACCCCAAGATCTCTTTTCACAGAACTACGATTAAATAAAGCTGAGTTACATTCATATGGATAATATATAGGTCGGAGTTTTTGGAATAGGTAACCACTTTGCATTTACCCATGTTAAGTCGTAATCCATTACTAATATACCATTTTTATAGTTCCACGATTTGCATTTGAAGTATATCGCAATCATTCATAGAATTAATAATAGAATACATTTTTAAATAATCAGCGTACATCAATACATTGCAGGACAACAATTGAGGCAGATCGTTAATAAATAACAAAAACAAAAGAGGACCTAAGATAGATCCCTGTGGGACTCCCGACGTAACTAGTGACGTACCCGATTTAAAATTATTACATTGTACACATGAGTATCTGTCTGTTAGATAGGATTTAAAAAAAAAATTAGAGAATCTGAAAATCCAAAGTTACCTAACTTACTAATAATGATCGCATGGTCAATTTTGTCAAAAGCCATGGAAAAATCCGTGTAAAGCAAATCTGTATGTTGATGATTGTCCAAGGCTTGAGAAACAAATTGGGTAAAAGAAGCAAAGTTGGTCACAGTATAGCGGTGTTCTATGAAGCCATGCTGGGCAAAAGAAATGTACTGACACACTTTACGGTAGATGCGTGTATATAGTATAATTTCCAATATTTTTGCAAAATTGGAAATTATGCTAATCGGTCTATAACTACAGATCTTTGTAGAATCATCACATTTGAATACTGGACAAATCCGCGCTAATTTCCAGTAATCAGGAAAGGTAGCAGATTTGACGGCTAGATTAAAAATGATAAGTAGAGGCATAATAAGTATGGGAGAAAGATCTTTAATAATCCAGCTAGGGATTTGGTCTGGCCCTGAGGTTAACTTATGCTTTAATTTATGGTGAGCTAACTAAACTTCATCTGCAGTTATAACAGAAATATTTATTATTGGCATATTGTTGCAATTTTGGTCGGAGGCTGCATTGATATTTGAGTAGGGTAGGTATACGCTGCTAAAATGTTTATTGAAGGCATTAACAAATACTGTAATAAATCCAGACGTGTTGCAAAAGTATGCGTAATGACGTTTCTCCAAAATAAAAACAGTTGAAAACGGAAAAATACAAACTCATGAAACTAATCAAATTATTGACGTTTTGAAAAGTAAAAGCGAACAGCGGCGTAATAAAAACAGTGGCGTATCTCTATTCACAATATTCTCCCCCACTTATTGAAGGTCCTGTCTACCTTAAAACGTAATCACTTAATATCACTGGTTGCTTACTTTTTCTTTTAGAACGGCGTAATTGCGGAACTTGTATTTCAGTATCTGCGATGGGAACATTTGGAGCTGGAACTGGAGTATCTGCTACTGGAGTTGTTTGAAAATGTGCATCTTCTCCGTCTAGTGCATATCGAAAAGGTTCATGTGGGTCCCATAGACAACCAACATATCCTAGTAGTTGTGGACGCAAAATCAAAATGCGCAGAAATTCGCGTGTTAAACAAAAATCCAAATAGTTCAATTTCGATTCAACACTTAAATGGATTATTTTCGACTCATGGATATCCGTAACAAATAGTTTCAGACAATGCAAGCGTATTCACCAGCCGAAAATTACCTTCATAGGAAAATTCGAATTCGAATTAGATATGGAAACCAGGCGCAGCAATCACGAAATTTGGGAAATTGCACTATCTAGTAGAATTAGATGATAGTTACATATTAAAACGACATATTATCCAACTTAAAAAAGCAAACTGAAATCAGTTAAATTTCAAGAAGGGGTACCAGAACCCCTTCGACATGCACCAACGAAGAAAGTGCACATTCTCAAACAATTCCAGTAGCAGGTACCATACTGACTTCCATAAAAATTGCAACACCTAGAATTCATTGAACGATTTTATTGAAATTTTCGTCAACGATGTCTTTCATTAGAACAAACAAACGATTACAATTTGAAAACGAAAGAACAAAAACTAAAAATGTTTTTTTCAATAATGAGTTGCTCGATTTGTAATGCACTCATTTATACGACGTGGCCTGCTATCAACAAAGTGATCTATAGCTGCCTGTGGCATATCAACCCAAGCTTCTTGAATTCGTAGCCGGAGATCCTGCAAGTTATCTGGAGAGTGTGGTAAATTACCCAGTCGCCTACCAACCTCATCCCATACATGTTCAATGGGTGACAAATCAGGCGACCGATCAGGCCATGGGAGAACGGCAATGTTAGTCTTCCAAAAAACGTGTTGTAGCCCTTGCCGTATGAGAGCGTACATTATCCTGTTGGAAAACGGGATTTTCCAGCCCCTGAAGATATGGAAGCGCAACGGGTTCTAGCACATTGGCAATATAACAAGCGGCATTTAAGTTGCCATCAATGAAGACCAAGGGTGATCTGCTACCGTAATATATTTCACCCCATATCATCAATCCTTGTGTGCGGGCTGTGTTGCGTTCCACAAAAAATGTTGGATTTTTACGTTCTCCACGCATCCCACAAGCAAAATCGGGGCTCGTCACTAAACACAATTCGATGCCATTCTTGCGCCCAATTCGCTCTTTCGTAGCTCCATTCTAGCCTGCGTAGACGGTAAAGTGGTGTAAGAGGAAGACAAAAATGGACGATATGAACGCAGCCCATAAGACCTTATCCGGCGATAGACAGATGACATTGACATTCTGGGTCCTACACCTCTCACCCAATCATTTGCAATCGATCGAATTGTTGAAAATCTGACTTCCGCTAAGAGAAATTGCTCGTCGTGTAAACCGAAATGTTACAACGGTGTTGAGATGTTGGTCCAAATGGTACCAGGAAGGAGTGCAACAACGTGGCCCTGGATCTGGACGTCCCCGTAGGACTACAGATAGCGAAGAACGTCGCTTAAGACTTTTGGCCACAAGAGACCGGCTTCTCTCATGCCAATAATACGGCCACGTTCAAAATCAGTCAATTGGGAAAAATGTTGATGTTGATGGTGGCATTGTTCCCAAGTTTAGAACGAACGCGTGAACAAACAATTTGCAAAATTGACAGTTAATTACACACTGATTGGTTTATTTCTTCATATTTAATGTTACTAAGTGTAAAGGCAAAAACAAAAAAAAAACTACTAGCTAGATTTTATTCAAATTGTAATCGTTTGTTTGTTCTAATGAAAGACATTGTTGACGAAAATTTCAATAAAATCGTTCAGCAAATTTTAGGTTTTTTATGGAAGTCAGTATACAAGTTCCGGAATTACACCGTTCTGAAAGAAAAGTACCCAACCAGTGAAATTAAATGATTACGTTTTAGGGTAGACAGGACCTTCAATGAATATAGATACGCCACTGTTTTTATACCACGCCGTTGTTCGCGATAACAAAATAATGTATGTGTAATGAATAAGTAAAAATATCTATGCGTGTATAATATCATATAAATAAGTAAATATCTAAGTGTGTGTGTGTGTGTGTGTGTGTGTGTGTGTGTGTGTGTGTGTGTGTGTGTGTGTGTGTGTGTGTGTGTGAGTGTGAGTGTGAGTGTGAGTGTGAGTGAGTGAGTGTGAGGTGAGGTGAGGTGTGAGGTGAGTGAGTGTGAGTTGTGAGTGTGAGTGTGAGTGTGAGCGTGAGCGTGAGCGTGAGCGTGAGCGCGGGTCTTATATGAAAGAAAACTACCCGTTGAACGATTCTATCTAAAACCATATTAGTGGACACTAAGGAGTTTGATAATTTCAAGGAAAGAGGGCAATTGCTGATTGATGACTTTTTCCATGATTTTAAACAAAATTGAAGTGATGGCAATTGGACGGTAGTTCGAGGAATCGGTCTTATGGCCTTTTTTGGGAACAGTTTAAACGTTTGTTAGCTTTCATGATGAGAGAAAGTCCCCAGAAGACATAGAGATCGAATAGAACTTAAGTAGGACTGGTACTAATTCAGGAGAGCATTTCTTTAAGATAATAGCTAGGATACCGTCTGGACCAGTCGTCTTATTGAGATTAAACTACTGATTCTAGGATCTTGTACAGAAAATGAATTGGTTTTATTGTATATGACAAAGAGGTGACCAGCTGCACACCTTTTCCAGTATCATTAAGACACGAGTTTCGTGAAAATAACTCCACAAAAGAGTTGGCTTTGTCTACAGAATTAAGAACTACAGATCCGTCAATAAATTTCGTGAGGGGAAATGAAAATGTACCAAAGTTTTTACTGATAAATTTAGCTAAGGCCAAAATTCACGATTTCCTAAAGGATATGTAGTTAGTTGCATTTTTGCTGTTCAAACAGCTTTTTAGCAGGTATTTCTGGCACCTATGTGACCCTCGACTGTTGTATTAGATTTCCATTTAGTGTAAAACTTATTTTTCAAATATATCGCATCAGCACAAGCCTTATTAAACCAGGGTTGGGAACGAAAATGACCTACAAGATTTTGTTTTTTTGGATTGCATAACTCAGTGCGGATAACTTCAGATACTGAAAGAGTAATATCCAGAGATGAGGACGACTTAAAACAATATTCACGCCATGAACAGGTTGCAAAGAAACTATGTAAATCACTCCATTTAACTGACTACATACTACATCGGTGTAGCGAACAATAGAAGTTATTTCTACTAGACAGTGGTCAGACAGACAGTGGTGAAAGAACCGAAGTTTTATAAACAAGTGGATTTGATGTAAAAGAAAGAGATCTAGAAGATGTGGAGTATGGTTAGGGTTATCAGCGATTCTTGTGGGTTCAGAAATCATTTGCGTGAGATCAAATCAAATAGTAAATGTTTCCACTATGGCCAACAGGATTAGTGGTAGATGAATATTGGAGCCAATTAGATTTATGAACATTGAAATCTCCCAAAATTGAGATATCTCAAGATGAAACTGTGATAGAAGGCAGTCAAAGTAGAAGAAGTCTTGAAAGTTACTGTCATTAGGAGACCTATAAATACAACAGAATTTCACAAATTTAGGATCAAAATGTTTAACCAGATCCAGTCGAATTCTTTATTCTTCAAGGAAGAAATATTCTTGTAAGCGATGCTGTCTTTGAGATAGGCACACATTCCTCCTTTGTATCGACAGTTAGAGTGAAAATTGTATTGGGGAAGTAAGTCGGGCGAATCGGAGCATTCAGAGGAGACTTGTGTTTCAGATAGAAACAAACCGCCGGGATATCATTGTTCAAGATGTTGGTGAACAGTATTAAGATTAGAACTGATACCGCGGATGTTGAAATAATAGATCAGAAAGTAAACACTTTCGATTTATGGAAGTCGCTAGGACCCTCTCATCCCGGACATTCGATCGAGGCAGGATTTTAGATCCGGCATTTATTACCCTAAAAGCCATACGCAGCTTTCCTTTTAATTTTGAAGTTTCAATTTGATATGAAGACAATGAGCGCGAGAGGAAGAATTAACATGAGAATAGATTAATATTGTTAACACGTTTGGTAAGCGGTGAAACAAATATTGATTACAGTAGATGTCAGTTTTGCTTAAAATATGACAGGTGACTAAATTTTACCTTTTTTTACTTATTATTTTTTATTTATTTCCTCTAGGAAACATATTCTAAACTTCGCCGCATAAATATGAGTACAATGCGACAGCATGACTAGAAGTATCTACTTACGCCATTCCAACAGGTGATTCATTACCAAAATTACTTTTTTATATTAGTACTCTAGTAAGTTAATAAAAATAACTACAAAATACATTTTTAAAATCTACCAAAACTTAACCTAAAAAGTAATCTTTAGCAAAAGTAAGTTTGTTTTACACTAATGCTTCAGTACGGCAATAAAACAATATACACATAAATATACATAGGACATTTACATGTGTAAGAGATAGATTAGGTAGATAGGGAATTACAATAAGTCAGAGAGATACAGACAGAGAGAGAGAGCGAGAGCGAGCGCGATAGAGAGGGGGGCGCGCGCGAAAGAGCGAGAGCGAGGGAGAGAGAGAGCGAGAGAGAGAACGTGAGAGAGAGCGAGAGAGAGCGTGAGAGAGAGGGCAGGGACAGGGAGATGGATAGGGATACGGGCAGGGGCAAAGGCAGGGACAGGGACAGGGACAGGGACAGGGACAGGGACAGGGACAGGGACAGGGACAGGGACATGAACAGGGACAGGGACAGGTACAGGGACAGGAACAGGGACAGGGACAGGCACAGAGACAGGTACAGGGATTAGGGCAGGAACAGGGACACGAACACAGACACGGACACGGGCACGGACACGGACACCGACGGAGACGGAAACGGAGACGGAGACGGAGACTGAGACGGAGACGGAGACGGAGACGGAGACGGAGACGGAGACGGAGACGGAGACGGAGACGGAGACGGAGACGGAGACGGAGACGGAGACGGAGACGGAGACGGAGACGGAGACGGAGACGGAGACGGAGACGGAGACGGAGACGGAGACGGTGACGGAGTCGGAGACGGGGACGGGGACGGGGACGGAGACGGAGACGGAGACGGGAGACGGAGACGGAGACGGAGACGGAGTCGGAGTCGGAGATGGGGACGGGACGGAGACGGAGACGGGACGGAGACGGAGACGGAGACGGAGACGGGAACGGGACGGGACGGGACGGGGCACGGGACGGAGACGGAGACGGAGACGGAGACGGAGACGGAGACGGAGACGGAGGCGGAGACGGAGACGGAGACGGAGACGGAGACGGAGACGGAGACGGAGACGGAGACGGAGACGGAGACGGAGACGGAGACGGGGAGGGGACGGCGACGGGGACGGGGACGGGGACGGGGACGGGACGGGGACGGAGACGGTGACGGGGACGGGACGGAGACGGAGACGGAGACGGAGACGGAGACGGAGACGGAGACGGAGGCGGAGACGGAGACGGAGACGGAGGCGGAGACGGAGACGGAGACGGAGACGGAGATGGACACGGAGACGGAGTCGGAGTCGGAGATGGGGACGGGGACGGGACGGAGGCGGGACGGAGGCGGAGACGGAGACGGAGACGGGGACGGGACGGAGACGGGACGGGGACGGAGACGGAGACGGAGACGGAGACGGAGACGGAGACGGAGACGGAGACGGAGACGGAGACGGAGACGGAGACGGAGACGGAGACGGAGACGGAGACGGATACAGAGACAGAGACAGAGGCAGAGGCAGGGACAGGGACTGGTACAGGGATAGTACCAGGGACAGGAACTGGGACTGGGGGCAGAGACAGGGACAGGGCAGGGAGAGGGGCAGGGAGAGGGGCAGGGAGAGGGACAGGGCAAGGACGGGGTGGGGGAGAGAGAGGGGGATGGAGGGGGAGAGGGAGAAAATGAGAATATACCAAGGTCAAGGACCACGCCCTTTTTGTCGAGAAATTTAAAACTCAAGTTCATGTGGAGTATCCTCTACAAGGTCATTGACTCAATGTTCATTGACATTTAAAAGTGGGCCAAGGATAAGGGAGAGATAAACACGTAGTGATTCTTAAAAATCTAAACATAAAACCAATTCAAAGTTCATTGCCCTCTTCAAGGTCATTGACTTAGGTCAAAGTGCCTTTACCTGAACTGGTGTTGGTCCCTTAGAAATCTAAGAATGACACTAGTTTTGGAATACAAAAGTGGTTAGCTCAAAGTTCATGGTCGCCCTCAAGGTCACCCGCCAAGAAACAAGCCCCCTTGAATCCTTGGTGTTTCCTAAAAATCTAAAAACCAAAGTTTATTGACGTCTTTAAGGTCATCGACTTTGGCCAATGTTGATTGGTCTCTTCAGGAAAACCGGAAGTTGATGTGGGCGAAATCAACCTTAATATCTTCTAAACATCAATAATCCGCCGCATATGAAAATTCATAGACCTTGAAAAACTGCCGAGTGAAGCAAAATAGTAAAGATACCTGCAGATGAATTCCAGGAGAACATAATTTGCAAGATACACAACAATGAGTCATTCCTATTCACTTTTAAAAATTAAGTGGTAACTGGTTTTTGGATGCTCGCGGTTCTCTAGCAAACATGAATCAAATATCACTTCGCAGCTCTTCAAGAATCTGTGTGACTTAGAGATATCTAAAAGGTACAAGGTAATGTATTTGGACGTAATTAAGGTGAAGGCATAATGGAAACAGATAATTTTAAACGTGTATTATTACCTCAGCACCCTTAGTGTACTTCAAACAAGGAGAACAATGTATTGAACATGAAAATTTAAACTTTCACCATTAACACTCATAATAAAATACTTATCTTTTTTGGGATTTTTTAATGGTGTACTTTAAATTATACAATCTAAACGTTTCGATAACACTTACAGTTATCTTCGTTAGTAGTAATGTTTGTTAAAAATTGTTAAAGATGTAGTAAACAATTTTGTCAAATTTGAAAAATTAAAACATAAACATAAGCCTGCTATTAGTATAACAGTATAACAGGAAACATAAAGCCAACTATAAAACTCTTTAGTAAAGAATAACTAGGTCATAAAATTAAATATTATTAAACTGCCTCAAAGATGACAAACCAGAACACTCTCTACGACGAAAGCTAACAATGAAATTTGCGAGCAAATGCTTTACCAATTATATGTTAAATTACCACAGCACTATAATTTAAGATAAGTAGTTGAAATTAAATTGAAATTAAAAATTACAAAGAACGTTCTGCATTGTGCTTTTCATTGTTAATAACACTTCCAATTATTGATAAAGATATCTCTTTGTTAGATTTAACTGGGTTATTTTATTTGATGTAATGTTTGGATTTGTGAATGCTTCTACCATTTTAAAATTGAAGTTTTTCACAACTTTACACTTACATCATAACTCGATTAAATTTTGTTAAATGTGTTTTTTGGCTGGCAAATTTCATTGTTAGCTTTCGTCGTAGAGAGTGTTCTGGTTTGTTATCTTTGAGGCAGTTTAATAATATTTAATTTTATGACCTAGTTATTCTTTACTAAAGAGTTTTATAGTTGGCTTTATGTTTCCTGTTATACTGTTATACTAATAGCAGGCTTATGTTTATGTTTTAATTTTTCAAATTTGACAAAATTGTTTACTACATCTTTAACAATTTTTAACAAACATTACTACTGACGAAGATAACTGTAAGTGTTATCGAAACGTTTAGATTGTATAATTTAAAGTACACCATTAAAAAATCCCAAAAAAGATAAGTATTTTATTAATGTATTGAACAGTTTAAAACGATTCTAAGCACAAAGAATGTGTTCATTACTAGTAGAAGCAGCAGGAAGAACAACAAATATAATAAAAATGCAAGATGAGTGTAGTTTGATATGCAGAATAAAGACATTGGAATAGAATCTGAAAGTGTTTCAAATGAAGAGAAAACTACAGAACTAAATGTTTGGGGATGAAATAGCTCCACATTAATATTATAATGTATAGAAATTTGTCAACCATCATCCATATCACAAGAATTGGATTATTGAGCATGTACTAAAAATATAACACTGTATGCCTAATCGAGATAGTGTATTATCGTCCGGCTTATATGATGTACTGAATTTACCAATAGATATCAATAATAATAATACTTTCGTTTTTTGCTTAAGTATTTTTGCTTTGTCCATCCAACTAAGTAAACAACGAGAGATAAACGTCTAGTACATGATGACCTCCATTAAAATGATCAATTTAACCTTCATATTAGTGTTTAGAAAGTAGACATAGGTAATACGTTCAAATGATAATATACTACACATGAGTAAAACAAATCACCATGCAAGATTATAAGTCAGCATTATTAGATTACCAAATTGGTAAGCGCCATCAGCATCTAATCAAATCCAAAAAGCATTTACTATTTACAATTAGGCAGTACAAGATGGTTCTAAATCCGTGTAATAATAACAGGATTAAAGTGTTAGGTCAACTGATACCCGTACGTGAGATTATGGAGCCTATACGATAATGCTTGCAAGTTTTTAAAGCATTCCTTGGTATAATATAATTATGCACTTCTAGTCGACTTTTAAAAACAGCGATGGTTTTGTGGTTTCTGACGAATGTTTTTGGTGGAATACCACACATCCAAAATGTACAAAGACATTATTCAGATACTAGTTAGTGAAAAAATTAAGCTAGATAAGTAGTTAGATTGAATGTTTTGTAGAAATGTTATTATATTAGAAGTGATGTAAATATAGTTTTAGATAATTTAAATGTAGAAAATGTATACAAAACGTACATAGACAACTTATTAACTAGTCATAGTATGACTGTAGCATTTAGTTTATACACAATTCGTGAAAATCACAAAGACACCTTATTAATTATAAATGAGTGTATTGCCAGTGCTGCATATTATGCAAACCTCAAGACTCTAAAAATATTCGATATGCCATTAAAGAAAAATATTAAGTACCAGTTTGGCCCATTCACAAATGTTAATCATCCTGAAATTTACAATGGGACATTGGAGAATATATATAAAGTAAAATGCGACCCATACGTTTTTTTGGGTGCAGATCTGGGCCATGCAGTCAATAGTTTTTAAAAATACGTAGAAAAAGATTATGTTTACTATATGTGTGTTTTATTTCGAATAAATGCTACATCTTCTCCACCAGAATCTGAATATTTAGCTTTTGTAGTTCTTGTCCATAGAAGCTAATTCCTAAAAACGGCTCAAAACAAATTTGCAAGAGAGAGAAAGATATCTTAACCTTATATTATTCTGAAACAGTATGCAGACAAATTTTTAAGATTTCGTATCGATTTAGCTGTATATTTTGATATTGAGGTGTAATATACGTTACAACTAAATGCCAATTTTAATCTATATTAATCTACACCAAACTGGTGGAATAAAAGTTGCCTGATTTCTGGAAATAAAACAAAATTACGTCAAATTGGTTTAATTGTTAATTCAATTTATGTTTATTACATACAATCTACACTAATTTTCCATGCATACATCTTCGCAAAGATCACATCCATCATTATCATTATTGTGAACTTGATTTAATGCTGCGAGAGGTTTCCAACATGATAAATACCAGTACACTGGATATGCCATTACGTAGGTAAAGCAGCAGATTTTTGCATGCGAGTATGGTCTTCTATCCCGATGATATAAAGTATTAGAGGCCCAGTTTTGGCAAATTTCCTTCTATCACGTAACAGTTGAAACGGTGTATTAGTTTTTCTATGTTGATACCCCATTGTGTATCCCACTGCACCTGCTCATACGTATCACGCAATATCTCTGTTAGTTTATTAGACATGTTTTTTTAATGTACTTAGTTCAGAATTGTTTTACATGGTCGCGATGCACATAGATTTAATAAAAGTGGAGGTGTATAAGGATCACGTCACACAACGTCATGGAAATGTGTATTAGACATTATATGTACAACGTTTTCATTTTCGATCATATAACACAAGAAACTGTTTTTCTGAAAATACTACAATTTTAAAAACTATGGTAGATGGGTGTAATAAACCATCAGATGAAACAAAATTGGTAAATTTGTTATAAATCTCTGGTCTAGCTGAATAAATGTGATCCTCATTTTGAGTATGCTTGTTAAGCAGTATATCGAGGCAATACAAACAATTGAGGGTTTTCGACAGTTTCCTAACCGTAAATCCTGCTATATAATACGTGATATTTTCTTGGTACTCAGTGAATGGGTAGTTTAAGGTATCAGCTTTTAAATCTACTATAGTTTCATCATCGTTAGCCAATTTCGCCCTCTTTTACATTTTTTCTTTTCCGATTTAAACTCAAACGCTGGTGTGCACAGACTCCGAAGATCTAAACAATTGGCATTAACACTTGATGCTACTTGATTTCTGAACAATTGCCTTAATGCCCATTTCAGCTGTAGACTATCAGGATTATTATTAAATCCACCCCGAGATCGTATGCAGCTAAAAAACAGTGATGAATACGCCTTTCACTTTTGACTTTGAGAAAGTTGTTTACCTTGAGAAACTGGTTTGCTTTTGGGGCTGGCCTTGGGCCCAGACCTGCGCGGGAAATCTGAAATTTGAATAAGGCCCCCAATGCTATCTCATAAGACTGGTGTAGGCCTGCGCCTCTCTGATTGGAAATAGTGTGGACCCCTAATGCTACATCATAAGACAGTTAGGCTTGCGCCCTTTGATGGGGAAATAGTATGGGGACTCTAATGCTAACTTGTAAGACAGAGCTTGTTTGTGGAGCCATCTAGTGGGATATGGACTAATGAGTATTTTCTGTAATAAAGATGGTAGTACCTAGCAGAATAGTTCAGGGGGTAATTAGGGCTTGTTGCTGAGTCATCTACCGATGTAAGGAACAGCGAGTGTTTTCTGTAATAGGGGTGGAGTCACCTAGCAGTATATTTCTTAGCTAATCAGGATTTGTTTGCGATGTATGAGTAATAAATGCTTTCTATAAACTTTACTAATTAACTGCTTGTAAGACCTGTAGAGCATTCATATAAGTGCTTTTTTAAGATGGGGCTTAAAATTATTATTATTTTTATCCTAATCTATAATAATACTATAAGACCTTAAACATACATACACAAGTAAATGTTAGGGAATTACCCCGAACTCGTAACTTGTATTAATAAATACAGGGGAACTGCGTCTGGTCCTCTCTGGGAAGATGATGATGATGATGGCACTTGGGGCAAACAGTCTCAACAGCAAGCGAGGTATAGAAAAAGACTTGTACACCCCAAGGAAATGGTGGAACTCAAACCAAGCTATCAGTCTCAATAGCCTACATGGTAGTAAGGGAGACCTGAACCCACTATTTAAATCATTGAAACTCTAACGTCATCCCTATCAAGTTATAGTCGATAGGGATTTTCCATCATTAACTATTTTTAGAATGTAAAAAACTCGCATTCACCTCTCACTGTCTCCTTTAACATTTATATAATAAAGTCATTTTTTGATATTAAAAGACGGCTAGAATGTACTACTCTATGTTTTTAATTTAAAGTTAATTGCGGTCATGTAAGGGTATTTTTTTAAAGAAGGCTGATTCATGCTTTGTAGCGGATAATTTTTAAACCGAGCTTGTATTATCATTTTTATGATGTGTGGTCAACCCTGGTATTTTTTCAAGTGGAGAGAAACGCGTGCGACGGCGTATGACCATTTTAAAAAATACGTGGTGAGTTTTTTAGTAAATATTTAAAAATACGGTTAGAATGTACTACTGCATATTTTAATTTAAAAGTTAATTACAGTATTATAACCTACGTTGAATTAATGGGATGCATAATGTCATTATGTACAACATACATTTAAAAATGAGTTTCACCGTATGACAAATTGTTTGTAGAATGCGTAATATATCCTATATATATATATATATATATATATATATATATATATATATATATATATATATATATACACAATATATATATATATATATATATATATATATATATATATATATATATATAGGGTCAGTTAAAAGTATGGAGACGGCTATTTATTGTCGTTAATATTCATTTTAGGAAATTATGTTCAATACAAAAGTTTATTATGAAATTATTATCTACATTTGAGAATACTTGAATTATTTTTTCTTCAATTTTTTTAAGTTACGTCATCGATATTTTTGAAATGACAACCTATATTTCTGATTATTGATTTCGATAGTACATTCTATTCTCTTTTCAACGGTATACAATTTTCAATATGTTACATTTGAAAAAATTGAGAAAAGTGCCTTAATGTTCAAATATTAAAGATCCATTAAATTAGCAGAATTAATTAACACGGTAACTAGACTCATTTATTTGCAATAAACTTATCAGTCACAATCTTATCATTAAAAAAAATTAATAACTAACCAAATTAAAGTAAGTGTTCAAATTGTTCTCCATTTCTAATTTGACAATGACACAATCGATTTACAAAACCCTGAATAGAATTTTGTAAAAATTCTAGGGGAATTTCTTCTATCGTTCTGGTAATTCGGATTTTTAAATCTTCGACATCGTTGGGCTTATCTTTGTAAACCCTGTTTTTTACGTATCCTCAAAGAAAAAAATCTAAAGGGCTTAAATCAGGCGAACGAGCAGGCCATTCAATACTTCCTCGTCTCCTAATCGATCTGTTTGGAAAGACGTTATCCAAATATTGACGAACATTTACACCATAATGTGGTGGGACGCCATCTTGCTGAAACCAGATACTGTTATTGGGAAGGTGTTCATTGTTTTCATCTGGATACAGCATAGTACTAGCAGGTATAATTTCATTTTGCAATAACTACAAATACAGAGCCGAAGTTAAATTGCCATTGATGAAAAAGGGACCGATAATATGACCCCCTAGAATGCCAACCCAAACATTAACCTTTTGGGGGTACTGCGTATGGTGCTCCATAAACCAAAAAGGATTTTCCGATGACCAATATCTGCAATTATGTCTGTTTAATTCACCGGTGAGACAAAAGGTAGCTTCGTCAGAGAAAAGAATATTGTTGACGAAATTTGCATTATTATTGCAAATATTTGACATTTCTTCACAAAATTGTAATCTCTTATCAAAATCATCTTCCGTCAACTCGTGTAGAAGTTGTACCTTATAAGGTTTATACTTTTCACTTTTTAAAATTGAAACGACCGATGACTGTGAAATATTGTGATTGGCCGCTAATTGATTGGTTGATAAATGGGAATCTTCAGATACGGCAATACAACATTCAGTTTTTTATCATCGCTTTTCGCTGTTCTAGGTCTACCACTCCTTGGCAAATCTTTAACACTACCGGTTTGTTCAAAGCGTTTTAAGGTTTTACCAACAACGGATTTAGAAATTGG
Source organism: Vesta saturnalis (assembly GCA_036346205.1). NCBI lineage: Eukaryota > Metazoa > Arthropoda > Insecta > Coleoptera > Lampyridae > Vesta > Vesta saturnalis. Next base: position 637,366 of record JARFJB010002033.1, read on the forward strand.
ATTTCTGTTTGGATGCGTGTCATTAAATAAATTACAAGCGTCTTGTTAACTTCTGCGTCTATTTCCATAACCCAGCATCATAAGTATTTCAATTCTTTCACGTTCACTTAAACTCGCCATTGCTAATATTAACAGCAACAAATTGCACAATTGAAATATGTCAACTATTTGACATAAACAATAACCACTGATAAAGTTAGCTCGCTCGAGTTTGTTTATCGCCTCGCTTTTGTCTATCTAGATTAATTCTGCTAATTTAATGGATCGTTAATATTTGAACATTAAGGCACTTTTTCTCAATTTTTTTCAAATGTAACATATTGAAAATTTTATACCGTTGAAAAGAGAATAGAATGTACTATCGAAATCAATAATCAGAAATATAGGTTGTCATTTCAAAAAAACAATTGAAGAAAAAAATAATTCAAGTATTCTCAAATGTAGATAATAATTTCATAACAAACTTTTGTATTAACATAATTTCCTAAAATGAATATTAACGACAATAAATCGCCGTCTCCATACTTTAAACTAACCCTGTATATATTTTATGATTGTGAACCTGAACAGGCGAAATTAGGCCTATCGTGCTAAAGCACTCAGGAACACTTAGGAGGATGGATAGAGGGATAATGAATTGCCAATAGATGCCTATGAACAGCTACCTTACATTTTCTCATATCATAAGTGAGAGGAAAACAAGAACTAGGGAGATCATTCCAGAGTTTAGAATCCGTGTAGAAAAATGTGGATTGCGCCCGTTTGGTACGACAAGTGGAGATTTGTACTGCATACTGATGATGTGAATGAGCGAACCGAGTATTTCTCGCAAAGATAGCCCGAGATGGTATCAAAGAATATAATTCAGCAGCAGTTGTAATAACGATAATACAAAGAAAGAACTGAAACCATCCTTCTATGCTCAAGGGACTGTATATGAGAAGTTAAGGACGGGTCATTTATAAAACTAATCGCTCTCGTTTGAATACGATCAACGATATCGAGAGCGTATTGGGGAGCACTAACCCAAAGGTGAGAATTATATTCCAGATGAGGCCTTATACAGCAGAAGGAGTTGTCGAGAGGTAAAGTTCTGCTTAGATCTGTACAAAAAGCCTATTTTACGAGCAGCTGTTTTGGTAGCTGACAGAAGATGGTCAACCCATGAGAGATTTGAAGATACAGTCATACCCAACAGAGTAATAGAGTCTGAAAACTTAAGAACTGAGCCATTCATACTTACAATAGGAAATGATCTATCTTTTTTGGCGGACATAAGGCAACACTGAGTTTTGCTAGCATTAAATTTAACTAGATTATTGCTACCCAATTCGAGAATACGTTGAATGTCTTTGTTGATTGAATTTGCCATTTCAGCTTTAATTTCTTGATTTGACATAGAAGGTGGTTGATATTTTTACAAAGGGTTGTCATGATAGAAACCTAAGTGTGTTTCTCCGAACGCAAAACATATCTCGTCAAGGACGTGGACAGTGGGATATTTCTCTCAACGCACATTACATAATCCTGTTTAAGAATCCACGTGACAGGGCACAGATACAGCATTTAGCAAGACAGATTTCACCTGACAACCCGAAATTTTTAGAGGCAGCGTACCAAGATGCTACTTCTAATCCACACGGATATTTATTGTTCGATTTAAAACAGAATACACCGGATGTGCTACGCTATAGAACAATCATATTCGGGCCAAGTATATATAGCGAAAAAAGGGTTTACAGTCATAAAGATTACATCATATATGATGACTCTTTAATCGAAAACACCGATATCCTGCGCGCATTAGCCAGATTAAGTAAAAGTCAACATGACGCTTTATTGAAATGTCTGAATAGTAAGCAGGTGGAATGCATTTGCGCGAGTACACATAACATTTTAAAAGGTCGTGTACCGCTGTCAGCTGATCAGAAGCAGCGACTCTCTCAACATAAATACACTTTAAGGCGGCTAGCACTGAGAAGTGAATCTATAAAAAAGAAGAGACAGTTTCTCGTACAGAAGGGCGGAGCACTGCTGCCGCTCCTGTTAGGACCATTACTTGGCGGAATTCTAGGTAATTTGTTTCAATAACCATGGACCACAATCTGAAGAAGATGATTCTTCTACCTATGGATTTTATACAACGCCTGCAAGCGGCAGATGTCACGCAAAACAACATATTAACGCAGTTGGGTAACGACATGGTCGCAAACGGTGGCTGAATGGAGCATTTTCTTCCAAAACATCCTACCATAACTCTAAGAAAACCAGAAGCTACATCAGGAGCTAGAGCCATGGGCTTCAACAAGATTGCTATGAATCAGTTTTTTTGGTTTGATTACAAGTATTATCGATAAGTATCACGTAACTGCAGACCAAATGTACAATTGTGATGATTTGTGGATTTACAGTGATACCTGTCACTGTAAATCCAGAAGGTCATTAGAAAATATTAGCACTCAAAGGAAAACGCCAAGTAGGTGTTCTCACTTCTGCAGAGCGAGGAGGCACCGTAACCGTTGAAATTTGTTACTCAACTTCCTTGCCTTATTTTTCCCAGAAAAAAAAACATCCTGAATGTGGACTTGTTTTGCCACCTGGTTCTATGGTTGCAATAAGTAATCCCGGTTGGGTGAGAGGAGATATTTTTTTCAGATGGTTTAAAAAATTTGTGCAATTTTCTGGAGCTTCTGAAGATAACTCTGTACTTTCAAGTCATACAAAAAATCTCGATTTTATTAATTATGCCAGAAAAAATGGAGTGGTTTTGCTTTGTTTACATCCACATTGCTCGCACAAATTTCAACCTCTGAACATCGGATTTATGAAGCCTCACAGCAACTACTACGAAAATGAACTAAGAGTATGGCTATGAAGTAATCCCGGAAAAGTCGTAACACTTTGGCAACTATCGACTATTTTTGGCGCTGCCTATGTTAACGCAGCAACAATAAAAACTGCAATGAGTGATATCCTTTTACACGACGAAGGCAATGATAACGATTTCACTCAAATTAATCATCGAAATAAAAACAGCAACCTGTAGGAGACAATACCCACCAGATACCAGAAAAGGCATAAAAATAAAGTAGAAACACCGCCTCCCAGAAACATGAACAATGATTCTTCGCCATTGCACAATGTTCGTGGATGCTTGATGCACCTCCAGTTTGTAAAAAAATCACTGAATAAGGATGTTCAAGAAAAAACAAATATTTTTCTTCTTGCATGGCCACAAGATTTGCAGCCAATTCTTAATATAATTTGCAATTCCTCCCTCAACGAAAACGAGGGAAAATAGAAATTTTAACATCCTATCCTTATAAAATAGAATTAGAAACATCTGTTAAAGAAAAAAATGTGAAAGCTAATAATGTCAAAAGAATAATAAGCAGTGTGGTGAAAAATGCAAAGAAAAAAGCTTTGAATAAGAGTTTTTGCATGAATAAATTGATCTCGTTCACCTACACGTTGTAGTGTCCCAAGGTAACCTATCCTTAAAAGTGTAATTTGGAATTACTCTTAATAATTAAAATACTGTGAAATCTTTAAGAGCGTAATATTGAACTTATTCGCAATAATGCAAATTCAAGAAAAAAAAACGCTACCTTGACTTTACTGACAATAATGCTACTCTTACTCAAATCAATTGCTTGCCTTACACTGGCTTTCAGGGCAATAATTAAAACATTAGAATTTATTTACACGTCTGATATTGAATTACTCCAAAAACTCAAATTTGATAAAAAGAATTGGTGGTCTAGTGGTAAACTACTCTGTATTATGTGAATGAGATAGGATTGCACGAGGTTAAGTGTTGTATCATAGTGGGACAGGTAAACAATGAAACTAATAAAATTTGAATTAACGAGGTTTGCGCAATGATGGTTCAATCCTTTAATTTGCTGAATTGGGAGAGAACCATCAAGAAAACCCAATTTACTAATAAATAAGTAATTGCACAACTATATTAACAAATCTTCTCTTCTTCCTCTAAAATCCTTTTGCCCTTAAGGGTCTAAGATTATTTCTCCTCTGTTGCATGTATCCATTTTTCCATCCCTTCCGGTCTATTACTAGTGTTTTCATTTCTGCTTTCGTCTTTCCTCTCCTATTTCCTAATCTCCTATTTCTTCTATTTCTTTCTAGGTCTTCCAATTCTTCTTTTTCCTATTCCACACATTTCTACAATTTTTTCACTAGTCTGGTCTGGTCCATTCGTATTATGTGACCATACCACTTCAGATGCTTTCTTTCTGTTTTCTTTATAATTGTTTCTTCTTGTGTTATTTGTCGTGTTTCTTCATTTCGTTTCATATCCATCTTTGTTTTCCCGGTTATCTTCCTGAGAAATTTCATTTGTTGCATTTATTTTCACTTTTTGGTTGTCTTGTAATTTCCATGTTTCACTCGCGTATGTAAATACAAGTACCACTACCGCGTTATACACTAGTTTTTTAAATCTATTTCTCGTTTTCCAAATATTGTCTTGTTTAACGCGTAGGATATTTTGCATTTAATTTAACTATTCCAATAACCTACTGTTTTATATATGCTTTTTATCGCCTATAATAACTTCATTGGTATTTTTAGTTGTCTTAAGCAGTCCCATATTTTGTCTCTTAGTATTGAATCAAAGGCAGCTTTTAGATCTCCTCTTTCTTCCTTCTTCTCTATTATATTTCTTAAAACATGTATGTTATCGTGTGTTTGTCTTTCTGTCCTAACAGTTGCCTGTTCTAGTTTATTATCAATATATTTCCTTATTCTTCTTTCTATTATTTTCGTATATATTTTAAAGGTGGTGAAGGATAGCCATATCGCTCTGTAATCTCACACTCCGCATAATCTCTTTTCTTGTAAATTGGAAATTATATTCGTTGATATCTTCTATTTGCCATGATTTTCTGAGCATGCTTAGTATTCACTCAGAAAAGCATGGCAGACAGTACAAATCACAGAGGACTGGCAAACCAATATAATTAATAAATCAAAGAACAAGAAAAAACAAATAAAGGGTAATATATACAGGGTGGTCTATATCTAGCGTTAAAAATTTTTTTGGGTGATAGAACAACATAAATCTGACTAAAATACACAATTAAAAAAATTCCATTTCACACACCCACTTAAAGAAAAAGTATTTTTATTTTTTCCAAACAAACTGTACATTTACCAAAAAATTTCTGGGATATTTTGATACATTCCTCGAACTTTAACACTAATATTGCATTCTACATAAAACTTTAAGTAAGGATGGATAGCTTATTATGAGCCTGAATCTACACAACCACTAATTAAATTGATTAGAACTGTGAAGTTATCATTTTCTTAATCAAAAAAGAAAAAGCTTATATACACACAATTCTCTAAAAAAAATTGCTAGACAGTAGCAAATGCTATAAAAACTGTTTCAAAATCTAATCTTTCAGAAGGCAGCATACAACATTTTATTCGTCGTATTCGTCGTTTAAGTATAGTTAGAAAATAATAATTCAACTCTATCAAACTAAAAAGACACACATGAACATTTTTATTATTATAGCTATAACATAAGGTTACAGTTTTTATAGCCCACCTTATGATGAGATAAGGTATCACGCACAGATGTTATGTTTTGTTTGGGTACAGTTTTTTAGTGGGTTTGGATCATTTACTCATTGGCAGTGATCTCAAGATGTCGTTTTCAAATTGGGAATATGTGGAAATGCATAACATCTGTGCGTGATACCTTATCTCATCATAAGGAGGGCTATAAGAATTAACTGTAACCTTATGTTATAGCTATAATAATAAAAATGTTCATGTTTGTGTTCATAGTTTGATAAAGTTGAATTATTATTTTTCACAAACCACGTTTTACACTATTCAAACCGGCATAACTGTACTTAAATGGTGACGAATAAAATGTTGTATCCTGTCTTCTGAAAGCTTAGATTTTGAATAAGTTTTTATGGCATTTCCTACTATCTAGCAATTTTTTTAAAGAAATATGTGTGTATAAGATTTTTCTTTTTTTTTAAGAAAATGATAACTTCACAGTTCTATTCAATTTAATTAATGGTTGTGTAGATTCAGGCACATCATAAGCTATCCATTTAATGTAGAATACAATAGTAGGGTTAAAGTTTGGAGAATGTATCAAAATATCCCAGAATTTCTAAATTTTTGGGTAAATGTACCGTTTGTTTTTTAGAAAAAATCAAAATCATTTTTCTTTAAGTGGGTGTGTGAAATGGAATTTTTTTAAATTGTGTATTTAAGTCATATTTATGTTGTTCTATCACCCAAAAAAATGTTTAAAGCCAAGTCTACACCACCCTGTAAAACAAAAAATCATGAAATCAGGTTAAAGCGCGTACACAATTACAAAAGTAGGAGAAAAAAATAAAAAGCAGTCTAACTACGCATAAACACAAAAAAAACAAACGGTGAAATCACACCCACAATTGAGTCATAAATAACTCAGAATAAAAATTGTAATGTTAAACATGTGGCCTCTTATACATGCCGGTCTTTAAGTTAACACTAAAGTAAATAAGAAAATAATAATGCATATTATGTATAAAATACAACAAACAGTAAAATTAAACGGGTAACAATAAGGTAACTGCAATGCAGTTTAACTACACTTAGATAAGAACAAAAAATAGGCAAGGAATTCACAGATACACAATTGTATAGTGAATACAAGTACCAAAAAAACATACGTACAATTACAATAAATTACATAGATAAAGAAATAATTTTTAATAAGTTACATAGGCTTGTTCAACTGCTTGCTACGAGCTTTAATCTACATTCAAATACCTACTTACGCTTGAATACAGTCCTTTAACCACTTAATCACCGACACTTAACCGGTTAAGATACGCGGTTTAAACACAAGACGGTAGCGATTATTTATACATATATTATTTACACGCCCGCTTCACGGATTAAAACCTTGAACCTTACGATTATTTATCAATATTTTTGTTTACCCGACCACTTTAATTTGGAAAACTTACGTAAAAACCAACACAAGAAAGAAAAAGACAAATTCGCATTTTTCGTTTTTACTAAAATGGACACGATAAAATGTTTATAACCACAACGGTTTACAATGATGGTTTGTAATCAAACAATTACAACGGTACGACTCAATCGAACCTCTAACTGCAACTAACTGTTTTTCTCTAAAATCCACCCCCGTTTTTAAAAATTACAAAAAAAAAACAAGAAATATCAAGTTTTTAAGTTTATTTCTTTTACTACAAATTAACTGAATGTTTTTCTTTTATCTAAAAAGGCTTTTTGTTTAGTAACAAATACATACAAATAGTAACACGAACAAAAAAGTAAGATTATTGTTTATTGATGAGGTAAATTCTTCAAAAAATCGGCAGCCGCGGGATTGGTACAGAGCCTTGTTAACTTCAATATATGTTGATATTTATCGTTTTTTATGGGTAAATACTCTACAAATAATGATATCAAGTTATATAGCGAATATTGTCAGTGATTTAATGGTAATTACCTTGGTAATTTTGTAGAGGAAGCTCAAATTCCCCTTTGTCCAGTATAGCATGGCTTGGTGCAGTACCCTTTGCATTACCTTTTTTCTTCGCAGAAGTGATTGGTGTAGTCTCCCAGTGGCCATGATATGTGGATCTGTGGTGCACTAATCTGGGATGATCTATGGAAAAAGCAATTTTTCTTATAGGTTGTGTTTTGAAAGGACATTGTTTGGAAACTGCGTCTGTAAGCAATTCGCTCCAGTTTCTGATTATGGTTTGGTTTACTTCAACGACAACGAATGGAGAAGGTTGTACCCTAGAACTTCGTATTAGTTCATACCAGTCATCGGGCGACTCCATTCGAATACGTAGATTAATCAGTCCCATGTTTTTGTCGCATTCCATGTACGAATGTCCTCTAATTGTAACAGAAATGAGCCTTTTTACATAATGAACCATGTAATGCAAAAACCGAAATACCGTAAAATTTTTATTTAGCAGAATCGCAAAATATGTGGAGGTCAGTAATTTCTGGATTCAGATGGTTCATTAAAAAATCGAATAAAAAGGAGCACACTTCGTTGGGTCCTTTATGACCAATGATTTCTGGATAGGCGTAAAATACCGAGTATCTAGTAGCAAGTACATGGATATTAAAGGAGTACATACTTAGTTGCCATAAATAGTACACATCGTTGGTAGGTACACTGGGCAAAGAAATATTCTTTTGAAAATCCATAGCGATTGCAGCAAAATTCCTATTGCTTTGGGCTCTTTTTTTGCTTTCCCTCTTGTTATCGTAAAAGACTTGGGCTTTTCTTTTGTGAAGTTCGTTTTCCACACGTAGTCTGTTTATTTCACTATCAGAGTTGGGTGTCTGTTGTAAACGAGAAAGGTTTGCCTGAAACTCGTCACAGGCGCTGCAAGTATCTGTGCGTGGGTAACCGAAACTTATATTAAATTTTGTGTTAAAAATATTCCTATAGAATTCGTAGGATACCTTAACATTGGGGAATTTAACTTTGAACATGTTAAACATTTTTTAAATATTCAACTCTTCTGGCAAGTACTTCTTATTTGAATCTTTCAAGCTGTGCCTTTGAAGGATTTGATGTGGTCGTGTACCTGCTGATATACCTCATCTGGAAGTTTCTTGGACGTTGCACTATGTTTACCTCGTAAATCTTTTGGGGCCATTCCGCTATGCTTTAAAGATTTTTGAATATATTCGATTTTTCCTCGAGTCGTGCCATAAATTGCAATAAACGCCTTAAAACACACTGGAATTTCGACTGCAAGTTCATCTCGCATAACTCTTACTCTATAACTACATGATGCAGTGTGATATTCACTCCCCTCTTCAGGTTTTCTGCTTCGTCTTCTATAAACGGGAAGCACTGCTATTAACCCACATAGGTAACTATTTTGCTCAGAATGTGATTCCAGCTTATTAAATTTTGTCAAAATATGACTTCTTTCATCACGTGTCACAACTTCAAAACATCTTAACCTTTTACAGTTACATGCTGCTGCTTGCTCATGAGTGGCTAATCTTAATTTCTTTGTAACGTCCTGCATCCTGCCCGTTCTTTTTCTCTTCTTTGTAGTTCCAGAAATACCTCCACAAGTATTATTTTCATCCATGTTTATCTAAAAATGGCACTAAATATCACCTAAACGACAGCAATAGAATATCCACGTTCACGTTTACAACAAAATCTCTGTACTGTTAAAAATACCATTGCACTGAAACCACTGATGACGACGTAGTAATTATTCTGGACAATCCTTGTTTTAAACCGGTTTCGCGTGGACATTCCATGTTTTATTCCTGTATGGGTAAACCAAAAACCTTGAATAACTTGTGACAGTTCATGTTTTCTTCTATTACGACCTAAGCACCTAATCTACATACAAACTTGCAACAGATGGCGCAACAATCTCAAATACGAAAAAATGGACATTCCTTGTTTTATTCCTGTACCCTTCATATGTTCTACTATTTAATGTTACTTTTATGTTTTAATAATTTTGGCTATTAAATAATATGTTCTAAAGTTTTAGGGAATGGATAAATAAAGAAAATCCTAATTTACTTTATTATCACTTCTTAATCAAATGTACCTGCTGAAATGGCAAAAAAAAGAATACTCACGCTTTAGATAACTGAAAAATGTAACATGATCCAGAGATCTTAATTGTTGAAACTTCATTATGAACCATTGTATGAACTTGGATATCAAAATGCATTACTCTTTGATTAAGCCGGTTATCTTAGATTAAAATTTATTTATCTCAAACCAAGAATACACTTTCTTAAACTAAGATCATTGTCTTAAAATTAACGGTCAAAACGGGCATTCGTACCTACGTTATATTCGAAACTGTGCTGGTTAAGGATGGGCGCAATTAATTGTAGTTTGTTGAGTGATTTGAACAGTAGTGGGTTTGAAAACGTATTAAGCGTATTAGACAATACAGCACCTAATATATCAACGGTGCGAGATTTGTTTAATTCTTGGAATTTTGAGGAGTCGATTACAAGCAGAATCGAAGGTAAGGAAATATTTCTTTATGGTAAGTACTTATTTTAATTAACTGATACATTTTTCTCAAACACCAGGTTTTAATTTAACACCCTGGCATATATTTCATATTGATGATAGTGACATTAATATATTATTTCCGGATGCGGTACTGCGAGGTACAGCGAGGAAATTTTGCAAAGTTTTTCCTTCTGAAATAATGGTGCGTACAGAGTGAGGCTTTAAACATTAAATTTAAATAATTTAAATATTAAATTTCAATTAAATACTGACGTAGAAAAAATATTATATGCAACTCTGACGTAATTTTGGTATTCCCTCAACTAAATACATATACTTTAGTTCCGGGAATAAATCAAACTTTACTCCCTTGATGCATAAATGTCTATTATTACATTTATAAAATAATAGACCACTTATTTTCTTATTTTGTAGGAAACATATTTTCGCAGGGAAGGCTCCACAATAAAAGGCAAACGGGCAAATCGTGCAAGAAACTTAAAACACAATTTAGTTAGAAAAGGATTAGTGCAATCGAAAAGACAAAAACAGCAAAAAGTTACCCCTGGTAATAATACTTAGAATCCTTATTAATCTTAATTTTTACAAAGGAATTAGTTATTACAGAACCAAATACAGAAGAAATTCCAATATCAGAAGTAGATCAGAAAATTTAGTCGTGGTTAAAATATAACCAAGAGGAGTCATACTGGGATGAAATAAAACAAAAATGGATTGAATCTTATCCCAGTAGAAGATACGACTGCATGCAAAAAAATTTTTTAGATGTTGTGGAGAATTGGCCTCTATATAAGCATTCAAAAGGAAATACTTTGGTAAGGATACTTTTGTTTTATTGCGTATTGATGCTTTCTGAAAGGTTAATTGATTTAATCGTAAGTTATATCCCAAGACCTATGAATTTTGCCGGTTAAAACTACAAGCAGCTTTTGTTTTAATTTGTTTAGAAAATATTTGTGACTTAATAATTCAAATTAAGAGCCCGAGACCGGAGGTCCAGGGCTCTTTGTGAATTATTAAGGCGAAAATATTTGCTAAAAAACAAATTAAAAAAAAAGCTGTTGTAGTTTTAACCAAACAAATTCATAGGTCGAGGGGTATATGTTAAGATTATTTACTAAATCAATTTTACACATTATAAAAACTGTAAATTTGGTTATTAAAACTGTCAAAAATGTTAATAAAAAGTAAACAAAAATTTAATCGGTGATAAAAGCGCACTAGGGTTTATTCAGTGTAAAAACGCTCTGATTCGTCCAATTGAGGAAAGTAACATGCTGTGATTGGTTGTTTGTTAGATGTAGTAAATAATCAGTAATAAATAGTTTTACTTATGCTTTTTCATATTTTAGATAGAATTGGATTTTAATAGCATATATCCTCGTTGTAACACAATATTTGAAAACTGGGATTCTTTTGTGAAACGCATACCCACAGTCATTGAAGGGCATGTTAAAGATAGAAAACTTTTAGACACACTGACTGATTTTGACCAAAAGGGAAACCAATGTGGGTTTTTAAAAATTATATTTTACATTCCTTTATCTTATCTAAACCCACAATCCGTATCAAAACATCTGATGGTAGACTTTGGAAGGTTAGCATAACAGACCCGGTAAATAGCCAGTTCCTGTTATTAAACACAATTAGTGATCTACAGCGACAAGTGGCGGAGAGACGAGCCAACTATCAATCAGCAGGTTTAAAAGTTCAACCTTTTATGATAATTGTATGTGCCGGAGACAACTTTCTAGAATGTTATGTTTGGGTTGAAAGTATTATTCATAAATTTGATGGTTTTTTAAAATGTTTAGATTTCTTATTTAAAATATTTCATGTTTTCAATTTTGTTTATCCCAAGGAGTCAGATTTAGTGTGGAATTTTATTCAAAAGCACTTTTACAACGTTTCTACTAAGTATGATCTAAAGGATCCTGTAATTAAAGTAATTATTTCGGAACTGATGAGTTTTCACAATCAGTCTACTATTTGAATTGAAGTATAGTAATAGTTTTTTTTATTCTAAACTTGTTAGTTGTATTATCTAAAGGTCGTTTTACACTATATGCAACTACACCTAACACGCTTCCTCTTAAACTACAGTCCATACATTCTATAAAAATAACTAATAACATAAATATGATTATTAAAACAAACAAGTAGGTTAATTAAAAACTTTTTTTTTTCTTTTTTTTTACTTAACATAATCTTTCAGGTATGGAGACCGATTACGTTTTCTAGTATTGCTTACTTGGTTAGTCGTATCAGTAATATCTGCAACATGACTACTAGCACCATAATCTGTCTCATTATTTTGGTTAGAAACGTGAAGTTCAGTAGTTTCAAGAATTTCATTTCTAGTAGGATTGAGTGAATTATATTCATATAAATCAAGATAATCTTTATGGTCAAGATTGGATTTATTTTCTGTTCCTTCTGTAACTATTTCCACAAGTATCTTTGGACATAAATGATCTGTAATTGACTTTCTCTTCTACCCTTCCTTTCACCCAAGTTTTCCCTTTTTGCATCAGTATGTTTTCACCTATTTTTAATGGTGGTAAGTCTTTAGCTGATCTATCATAGTAACTTTTTGTTCTACTTGTCTTTTTTGTAGTTTTAATTGCAATTCTTTGGGATCTATAAGAATAGGTTCAAGAGCTCTTTCTGACACTGGAATTCTTGTTTTCAAAATTCTATGTAAAAATATTTGAGCGGGAGAATACTCTAGTTGTGTAATTGTGGTGGTATGATATTCCATGATACATAGAGCTAGGTCATTATTAGAGTTTTTTTAACATTTCTTTTACAATGCCAACATATCTCTCTGCAAGTCCATTAGATTGATGGTGATGGGGACTACTAAAAATTAAATCAAAATTCCACTCATTAGTGAAATCTTTTAATTGTGGTGAATTATATGGAACATTGTCTGCAAATAATTTGTCTGGGATACCAAATTGTGCAAATTTTTCTTTACAAAATTTAATTACATCATTAGCTGTTTTGGTTTTTGTTTCAGTTACTTCTAACCAGTTTGAATATTAATCGACTAATAAAATATAATTTCTTTTGTCAAATTCAAAGAAATCTGAATATATGTACTGAAACTCTTTTGGTAATTCGTATATTAAAGTTTCTTTTGATTAGACTTACGATTTGATAAGCACGTTTCACAATTATTGATAAATTTCTACATCTTTAGATAAATTTGGCCAATAGAATATTTGCCTGGCACGTTGTTTTGATTTTCTATTCGAAATGTGGTTCATGAATTAGTTTTAACATAGATTGTCTTAGAGAATTTGGTACAATAATTTTTGAATTCAGAAATAACAATTCGTTAGATAAATATATACCGTCTTTTAGTTTGTAATAAGCTTTTAGTTCAGTTGGTAAATGTTTATTTGCGTTGGGCCAAGAAGTTATACAAAAGGTTTTTATTTCTGAAAGTATTTTGTCATGATTGATCTCTTTTTCAAATAGTAACTTTTTCTCATGTGACATCGGAATGTTGTTATATAAAGAGTGGACTGTATATTCCAATTCTAGGTCATCATCAACAGGATCTTTCAGAAATGAACGTGATAAAATATCCGCAACAAGCATGTCTTTTCCTGGTAGGTAGGTTATAGTGATTTTGCATTTTAACAATCGCAAAAGCATTCTTTGCAGCCTGGCTGTAACTTTGTCAATATTTTTAGCAAATATGGGTATTAAAGGTTCGTGATCAGTTTGTACTGTTACTTCAAATCCATAAACGAAATAATGGAATTTTTGAAAAGCAAAAGTGATTACCGCTAATTCCTTTTCAATTTGTGCCCATTTTTTTTCTGTTTTTGTCGAGCACCTAGAGGCAAACGCAAGTGGACAGCCGTCCTGCAATATACAAGCTAAGCCTTCTGAAGAAGCATCACATTGAATAACTATTGGTAGTTTAGGATCAAAAATTTTAAGAATAGGCGACTTAGATATTAATGCTTTAAGTATATTAAGTTCTCGTTCATGTTCAGAACACCAAGAAAATTCAACATTCTTTTTTGTTAATTCTCTCATATTAGCGGTTAATTGCGAAAGATTGGGAATAAATTTTGCAAAGAATTTAACCAAACTCAAAATTCTCAAAACATCACCTCTGTTTTTGGGAGATTCGATAGCAGAAATAGCTTTAATGTTTTCTGGATCAGGTCTTATACCCTCTTTAGAAATTATTTGTCCCATAAAACTAACTTCGCTCAATTTAAACTGTAATTTTTTTAAATTGAATCTGACATTATATTTCAATGCTCTATCAAAAACCATTTTAAGTGCAACATCATGACTGGTTTCATCTACTCCAGATACAATTATGTCATCGAAGTATATCTCAACACCTGGTATATCTCCAAAAATTGAAATGCACTTCTTTTGAAAAATCTCGGGGGCACTACATATACCAAATGGTACACGATTAAAGCGATATCTACCAAAAGGCGAATTAAAAGTACACAAATCTGCACTCTCATCATCTAAAACAAGCTGCCAAAACCCCTCCTTCATGTCAATTACTGTAAATACACTTTTGCCTGTAAGATTACTAATAATGTCATTTAATGTAGGAATAGGAAAATGCTCCATTTGAATAAACTGGTTTAGTGGTCTAGGGTCTATGCAAATTCTTAAACTTTTGTCTGGTTTTTCTACAATTATTAGATTATTTACCCAGCTAGTAGGATAATCTACTTTTTGAATAATATTTTTAGTTTTAAGATTGTTTAATGCTTCGTGTAATTTGTCATGTAAAGAAAAGGCACTTTTCTTTGAGCTTGAATTACTGGTTTGGCATTACTATTTAATTTAATTGAACAAACACCGGGGATTTTGCCAATTCTCTCGAAAACATTTTTATAGTCATGATAAACTTGATCTTTTGATTTGGAACAAACTCCTAAATAATTAATTCTTTGTATTAATTTAAATCCTATACACTCATCCCATCCCAATAAAGGTTCAGTTTTAAAATCAACCACAATGAACTTAACATTTCTTTTTACATCGTTAAAACAGCATGTCAAATTAACTTCACCTAAAGGTTTAAATCTAAAATTTTCGTAGGACACAAGTGTTACAGGACAGTTATACATTATGTACTTTCCTTTTATTTCATTAAGGATATATTTAGGCAGTATGCTACAATCAGCACCCGTATCGAGTTTAAATTTTACCCTAACATTCTCTACAGTTAATTCTTCACTCCATAAAATCTTACCATTTTTGTTACATTCATTAATAAACAGTTCCTTCACCTCTTTTGTCGTTTCTTCTTCTCGTCTAATTTGCTTCTGGTTAACTTCTCTCTTCATGTCTACAGTATCGATTTTTCTAGTACTCGCTTCTCCTTCTGGTTGATTATGTAAATCTTCAGGTACTTTTTTGTTTTTATTTTTAAAGCACGCTGCAGCAAAACGTCCTATACCTTGACGATAAGCACACGTTTTTTTATATGCTGGACACTTATTTGGTAAGTGTTCGTATGAACACCTAATGCATTTTATTTTACCGTTTTGTTTCACATCAACATCAACTTCCACTTCAGAGTTAAGTGTTTTAAATGTTCTTGGCTTAGTTTTAAGATTTACAATATTCCACAATTGACACAGAGATATCCTTTTCCTTAATAATCTTGCTTGAATTTGTTTGTCATTTATGCCAACTATCAACTGGTCTCTTATCATTCTCTCTTCATAGCTTTGATTACACATCTTTCTTGAACAAAATCGCAGCTTGGCTTGTTTTTCAATTCTGTTAGTTATTGTTCAACTGACTGTGATTGTAATTGAACCACATTATTAAATTTAAATGTCTCTACTGGAATCACCTTTTTAGGAAGAAAATGTCCGTCGTAGGCTTCTAATACTTTCTGCAGGGTTGCTTTTTTATCTTCTTCGAAGGTATTAAAAATATCAAGACCTTCGTCTCCGATACAATTAAGCAATATGGCAATTTTAGTTTCTTCACTCGCTTTTATTTTGTCTGAAGCTTTCAAATATATATCAAATTTTTGTTTCCACAAATTCCAATTTTTTATATCATAATCAGTTAAAAAACAATTTGGCGGTTTAAAAGTGTCCATTTTGTTTTCTCTTAAGTTTCGTTTTCAGGAACAAAAATACTTATTTCAAAACCAAACTAGCTGGCTATTTATTATTTACGTTTCACACACTTGACACCATGTTATATTACGATTAAAGATTGTTTATAAGTAGGTATTTATTAGTTTTATTATACAGAACCTCCCTGTCAACAACCTTACGCTAGTTATCCATTACTAACAACTAAAGGTCGTTTTACACTATATGCAACTACACCTAACACATATATTTTTAGCAGCTCTCTCTAAAAGTAAAGATTTAAAAAACTTTGGAAATGATTATACATTGCGTTCTCTTCTACAACTTTTGAAAGAACTTGAATGTGTAGGAATTAAGATATGTGTTGATGGAAAAGAATACATTCTTTATTTTTATGTTGCCTTAATTTTAGGAGATAAGTAACTTGGCATTGCATACTATTCTATGTTTCACAAAATCTTTTAATTGCACCTATTTTTGTAGATTTTGCAAACGGAATTCTTCTCAGACAAAAACTGACTCAGTAGAGTATCATGATTACTTACGATCAAAGCAAAATTACCAAATGGACTTGCTAATAGACAAAAAACAAAGAGTAAAAGAAAGTGGTATTCATGATGTCTGTATTTTTAACGAACTTAAAAATTTTCATGTAATTGAAAATTACAGTGTCAACATAATGCATGATATATTAGAGGGTATATGTCATTGTGATATATGTAATGCCTTACTTTTTTATATTAACAAAGGCGTTTTTACTATAGACACTCTTAATTATCGAATACAATTATTTGATTATAAGGAAATAAATATAGGTAATAAACCGAATGAAATTCGGCTTGACGACGTTAAAGCATTTCGACTAAAATTAACAGCTTCTGAAATGTTAACATTATGTCATTTCCTACCACTAATGATTGGAGACCTAATAGAAAATAAAGATCAAGTTTGGAAATTGTTGTGCACATTATTTGATATCGTGGAAATTATTTTTTCTCATTCTATAAGTGGAGAAGGGATTACTACTTTACAAAGCTTACTTACCGCACATCACAGATTATATCAAAAAGTATTTAATGATACTTTGAAACCAAAACACCATTTTATGGTTCACTATTGTAGAATAATACAAAATTCAGGACCGCTTAAACATATTTGGTGTATGAGGTTCGAAGCCAAACATCAGGAACTCAAAACTTTAGCAACAAATACTAAATCCCGAAGAAACATTTGTTACACACTTGCTATGAAAATGGCTTTAAAATTTTGTAGTTCTATTTTTTCTTCAGAAATGATGTTTGAGGACAATGCTCGTTTTATAAATTCATTAAAAAGTACTTGTAATAAATTTTACTACGGTCATTTAAGCGATGTTGATAAATATAAATGTGAGCGTGTTAATAGTACTAGTAGTATATTATATTATAATAATACGCAGTATAAAGTCAATTACTTTGTTTTTCAAAAGCCAAATTATTTGTATAAGTTAATAGATTTTTTAAATATTGAAAATGAACCATTTGCAGTTTGCGTGTTATATAATATTGCGGATTTTCTTTCTGATTTTAAATGTTATGATGTAGGTACAAAAACTAATAATTTTAAAATTATGAAACTATCAGATTTTAGTACGTTACCCTTTCATGTACACACCTTACCAAATGGAAATAGTGTTTTTAAGGTTAAGACTTTTTTATAATAACTATATTCTAATTAATAAACTTTTTAAATATTATAATTTTACATTCATTGATAATTACTAAACTCCTTTAAGCAGCCTAATTAATTTCATTTTATTAATATGTTATGGATTTATTATTTGAGATGCTCCAACTTTCATATAAAGAGGATCTACGTTTTCATCATAAAAAATAAACTGATTCGATAAATAGATTTCTGAAAGTAAATTTAACTTAACTTAACCTTCACGCTATTCCCTTGTGGGGTAGGCAAAACAATCCCTGCCTCTTATTTATTTTTCATTCACAATCTTTCGCCATGCTTTCCTATCTCCGCATATCTCCCTAGCTTCCGCAAGATTCATACATAGTCTCTGACATGCCCTTTTGTTTTTAGAACTCCTTATCTTTCTTTCCTTTATCATAGATTCTACTACATTCAGCCAAGTTTTACGCGGCCTACCAGCCGGCCTTTCCCTAACCTCACCCACATATATTTGTTTCGTTAATCTTGGTTGTTCATTCTCTCAATGTGACCAAACCAACGTAATGTACAACTTTATATCTATCCATCATCGTCTTTTCCTCACCACATCCTCATTATGCATTCATTTTTATCTTGTCCCTTCTCGTTTTACCACATGCGTTTCTCAGAAATCTCATACCCACGGCATTTATTTTTCTTTCGTGCTTTTTTTGACATACCCATGTCTCACTTCCATACAGTACTGACGGGACGAATACGACATTATAGATTGCTCGTTTCGCAGCTAGGCTCATGCTTTCATTTCTCATTATCGTCCACATACTTCCACTCACTTTCCTTCCAGCATTGACCCTTCGTCCAATCTCGCTCTCAATTGTACCATCTGCAGTAGACATTCTACCGAGATATACCAGGTCGTCCACTTGCTCCACAATTTCATCTTGCAGAGTAAATACTCTACTCTCCTTTCCACCTTCCGATTGAACACCACAATCTTAGTTTTGTTCACGTTTACCTTTAGGTCCATGCTCTCACAGACTGTATCAAACTTCCTCAGAGCGGTTTGCAGCTCATCCGCACTGTCACTTAATAAGACTGTGTCATCTGCATACACCAGGAGTCGTACATTTACGTCGCCAACCATTACACCATTTGTATCGGTACATGCTTGTCTAAGACATTTATCCATGTATACATTGAACAACCACGGTGACATCACACAGCCTTGTCGCACTCCTTGCTCAATATTAAAGTATTCACTCACACCTCCTCTCACCCTAACACATGCCCGATTACCGTTGTATACTGCCCTTATTCCATTTATTAGACCTGTATTTACGCCACATTCATTTAATATTTCCCACAGCTTTTCTCTATTCACTCTGTCATATGCTTTCTCCAGATCTACAAACGCACAGTACAACTTCCTTTTTACCTTTAAACACTTTTCAATCACCTGCTGGAGAGCAACCATCTGATCGACACATCCTCTCCCTGGCATGAAGCCACCTTGCACATCCCACATCTTAGATTGTGTAGTTTCTCGTATTCTATCAATCAGTATTCTTCCAAATACTTTACCAAGTACGCTGAGCAAGCTTATTCCTCTGTAGTTCTTACAATCACTTTTGTTCCCCTTACCCTTTTTTTTTTTTTTTTATTTAACATCTTTATTTCAGCATGCTCCATTACAACAAGGTAATACTACATGCATTACATTACTTATGTTACTATTACAATAATTACATATGTTTGACATTTGTACAAAGCAAATATTTAAACATAATTAAATTGGTAATTAACTTAAAACTATCGTATGGTGGATGAGTTTTACTAACAAGATTTGTAATTATAGAATTATTAAGGTTCTAATTTTACACCATAGTATACATAAATTATAATCTAAACGTATTGCAATTTCTGTTAATTTAACACAACTATAAAGTGATAAAAATTAAATATGTTAGTAAATTAGCATAAATACAAAATTGTAATTTCTAGTTCTACATAATTAAATAGTTGTAACTTAAACTTTTTTTTTTCTATTAGATTACAAACCCTCAAAGTTGATAGCATTAACAAACTTGTAAAAGGCCTTTGAGTAAATAGATATTAGTTCATGTTTTTCTACTGGCCAATCACCCCCTTTTACTAAAATACTATTTTTTAAAGTGTTTCTTGCATAGATAGTTTCGAGCATTCAAATAATATGTGCTCTACTGTTTGAATGGCTCATACACACAATTTGGGTTATTGATTAGATGAAGTCTGTATAAATAAGATTTTAATTTACCATGTCCGCTTAGTATTGTAGTTAATTTTGGATTTATTTAGTTGCATTTGAAGTCTTTTGGTTACATTGTAGAAAGTCTTTAGTTAGTACACTTAATACTGATATCCCAATGATTTTCATTTTTGTTATCGAAAATGATTTTATTTAATATAGCTGATTTAGGTAATTTGGAGTATATAGCACATTCTTCTAGTTCTGTTGCTTGTTTAGCGAGCAAGTCAGCCTCTCGTTACCTTCTATTCAGAATGTGATTCTACCCACTTAAAATATATTTCCCATCCATTATTTTGCATTGTCTTAATTTTTATCTTTATTTGCTCTATTATATTGTTATGGTTCCAAATATCTTTAAACTATCTAAAGTAATCAGACTATCAGTATATATATTGTCGTTTTCTTTTCTTAAATTTTTAATTTTATCAATATGTTCTAAGCTCTTAAATAGCTAATGCTTCTTGATTATTTGAACAATAATTTTTAATCGATATCTAAATTCTTCTTGAAGAGTCGTTGTTATAAATTGCCACTCCTAGTCCAACGCTGTTATTAATTTTGCTGCCATCAGTAAAAATTTGAAAATTTTTATATCTGTTGAATTATACATTTTTATTTCCAATATCTGTCTGTTGCCATTTATTAAAAGGAGTTGATATCAAATTGATCCATTTCGCAATCTGAATTTGTAAATTTATATAAATTTAAAACTTCAAACAATTTTAAAACAATTGGAGTTTGTCCTGCAATTACAATGATGCATCATAAGAAATTGTACGATATGCTTTAGTTATTTTAATGTTTATTAATCTCTGTAAACGTTGTAATTTTATTTGATTAATTTTCTTTTTTAGTGCTTCTTCCCAAACCAATAGCATAGTAGCAATGGTAAGATGGCACCTTTATAAATAATAAAGCACTTTATGATTTAGACCCCAGTACACTTCGCCGATCTTGATAACATGTGTATAATTTTAAAGATTTTTCTGTTATATCGTAACATGAAGATTAAAGTTAAACTTATCTAAATAAATACCTAAATACTTGTGAACATTGTACCCTTATACAATGGTACAATGATCGCGCTCTTCCAATCACTCGGCACTTTTCCACACATAAGGCATACATTGAATAATTCACGCAATCTTCGTATAAGCTTTGCACCACCATACTTGAGCATTTCACCAGTGATTTCATCTACGCCTGCTCCCTTGCCGTTTTCAACCTTCCTACCGTTTTCTCTACCTCATTTATTCCAATATCCTTCTCAGTTTCATTCATCATTTCTTCTATATTCTCCTTATTTAACCCTTCAGTCTTACGTTCCTCACTACTACAGCTTTCCGAAATACTCTTGCCAGCATTTCCTCACTTCACAATCGTCCCATACTATTTCTTTTATCATTCATCACTCCTGCAGCGTTCTGTTTTGGGCCACGTTTTGTATTTTTGACCCATTTCCAGAAAGTTTTTGTTTCCCTCAAAATCATTCTGCATTTCTCTCCTTCCACAGCCATCACTTCTCTTTACTTATTCTCACTGCCTCCTTCGCTTCTTAATCTGTACACCTCATACAATCTTTTCTTCTCAGTCTCATTTTTGCAGCAATCATTGCCATGTACGCATCTTTTTCTTACTTACTGCCTTTTTACCGACTCATTCCACCAAGCACATTTTTCTGTCTACCTACAATCACTCTTCCACATATTCGCACGGCACAATTGACAACAGAGTTTTTCAAGCTTATCCATACACTTTCAACGTCAGTGTCTTTTATTTGTTCGTTCCACACTGTTTCATTCACTTTCAACTTTTTACTCACAGCATGTGCGTATTACATTCTCGCACTATTATCCACTAGTTTGTCTATCCTAATTCTGGACGTTCGCACTGCGTTTACTTTCCCTCTCCAAACCCACTTTTGCCCTAAACACACTCTCGATATAACCAAAAAGTGGTCCGGTCCACACTCCGAACCGCGAATTACTTTTGTGTCATTCACCAGGTTTCTAAGCCGTTCATCATACACTATCATACTTTTAGGTTCACCTCTTTGCCATGTATATATATGAACATTTGTATGTTTAAACCACGTATTGGATACAAACAGGCTTCTCTCCACACAGATATTCACCAAGCGTTCACAATTCTCATTGATTCTTTGGTCTCCAAACTTTCCTAGAACGCGTTCACTATGTTCTCTCTGTACACCCACCCATCCGTTCATATCCCCCAATATAATCACTCTTTCGTTTGGCTTACATACGCTCAACATTCCAGAAGTTCTCACGCTCCTGGTCTCTTTCTCCATTCACCGGTGTATAACATGCAATAAGAAAAATTCTTCGAAACTCCACTTTCATTCTAACCCATATTACCCGGGGAGATACCAATTCGTACTGTTTAACACATCTTTTCGCTCTTTCACTTATGATCACCCCAACTCCTTTTGCGCTATGCACTTCCGTCTCAACTCCTGACCATAGTGCCAGGCTGCCATCCTCCATCTCCACAGCATCCTTTCCTTTGCGCTTTGTCTCCGATACACACAGAATATCAAGGTGTCTTTCATACATTACATTCGAAATTTCAAATTCTTTACCATGCATGCCTCTAACATTCCACGTATCGACTCATTCCTTGCACAGTCGTCAGCAACGGGGCCTGTCTGTTTCGACCTTGACCGCCCCTTGTAGCCAGGTCGATCCGAGGCAATTGTATTGTTTTCTTGAGTAATACCCTAGCGAGCAGACCGGTTACTGGCCAAACGTTTCTCAATATTTAAGAAATCATGACACTTCTTTTTAGAACCAAAAGTTTTATACCAAATAAAAAAGTCCTTGAAACAAAATGTTGCACATCTTACACTAAGTACGTGTCCCTTATTTGTCAAACTGGGTAATCTTGTTTTTTAGAAAAATATTCATAAACCAGCAATCATCGCATTAGTTACCAAGTAATTCACTCTTGATCTAAGATCTAGGATTTCTTCTATTAAGAAATTATTTCTCATTATTTGAGAAATTTAAGTCTTAACATACTATAGTGTTTAATTAAGAGTAATATATTCTTCATTGAAGAATATTTTCTTATATAAAGCGTTGATTAGCAAACAAGAAAGAGTGTCTTAAATTTGTTTTAAAACAAGAGTTTCTTAATCTTGGCGCAAAACAAAGAATATATTTCTTATTTTTTATCTTACCAGTAAGAAAAAAATGTTGTGTGTGCCGTATTGCTCTGGATTCCCCTAGTCGTAATGGGTAGTAACATGTCCTTTGTCCGGGGCGGCATAACCGCTAAAGCGGGCGTGTAAAACTAGTTTATCTTATTTGCAAGTTTGAGTGCCTACAAACCGACTAATATACATATGAATAATGAATTTCTATCGTATATAATTATCTAAATACAAGAAAACATTGAGCTTAAATATTCAAGGTTACCTTAATTTTCTATCTAATAAACTACCTACTAAATTATTGTCAGAGTAGGTACACCGTAGGTCGTTTCTACACTGTTTCAATGAGATTTTTATTGCCATGACTAATACCATTTTTTTTTAATTAAACAATTCGCAAAACGTGTTCTATTTTCTTTATTTATTACCTCATTATGTTAAATAATCTCAAAGTACATCGTTCTAATCAGTAAACAACATTATTCGATGATGAACTGTCTATAACTTCATTGTGTTGCTTAAAAGATTATGAAGTAATTCGGTAATTTAAACATGAACTTTGCAATAATTTTGTTTCTATCTATTATTTGTATAGGAGAATTAGAAGAAGTTGATAATTCCACATTAAAGTTAGCGTTAATTGTAAGTAAAAATAATTCAGCAAATAAAACAATAATTATAGCAAATTATAAAGCTTTTTAGGCATGGAGATCGTACACCAATAGAACCATACAAAAATGATCCATACAAAGATTGGCCAGAAGGTTGGGGAAGACTTACCAATGTACGTATTCTTTAATACTACTTAATTAACAAAATTAGGCATAATACAATTTAAAACTAATATTCTACCGTTTCTATCTTTCAAGAACACATAAATTTAGATTTACATTGAACTTCTATATATCAGAAAAGTGTAATCATTTCAACCTCTAAGGTCATATATGATAAGCTAAATGTACGGAAGTACCTACTTCACTTCATCATAACGCAATAAGATGAGACCGGGTTATTTGTGTAACGTTCTTTTTCATTATAATTAGTGCTTATTAGTACGATTTTTAGAAGGGGAAAAATCAAATGTTCCAGTTAGGCAAAACAATAAGAAATAGGTACTCAAATTTTTTATCGGACTTATACTACGAAAATGAAGTATTTGTTAGAAGCAGTGATATGGTTAGATGCGTCATGAGTGCACAATTAGTATTAGCAGGATTATTTCCTCCTGTTGGAAGACAAGTGTGGAATACCGAATTACTATGGCAACCTATACCCATTTTATATGTTCCATATCTAAAAGATAATGTAAGTAATTTATGACGGTTATTACAAATAACTCAAAAAATTCTGTTAGTTACTTAGCTTACATAAACCTTGTCGAGCTTACCAGGAAGAGTTCGAAAAAGTGTTAAATTCTGAAAAAATGAAAAATTTAACTTATGAAAATAAGGACTTGTATGATTATTTAACACTTCACACTGGTAATGAAATACGAGACGTAATAAAAATACACAAACTGCATAATACGTTACAAATCGAACGACAGCATAATCTTACAATGCCAAACTGGACCCAAGATCTTCCTTGGGATCTAATCAAAGAACTAGCAACGTTAAAATTATATATCTACAGTGAGACTTTACTTTTACAACGCTTTACAGGGGGTAATAATTGCATATCTATTTAAACCATATTTCAGACATCATTTTAGGTGTGTTACTAAAAGATCTCATCAGACACTTTACACAACGAAAAAGTAATGAAACCAGTTTAAAAATTATCCTTTATTCAGCACACGATAGTACATTAGTAACATTATTCCATACCTTGGGCTTTAAAAAGCAGTTCCTCCCAGATTACGGTGCCCATTTAATATTTGAGTTGCACGAAACTACTAATCACAATCATGAAATAAGAGTGAGTCACGTTAAGCAGATATTAACAACTCATTTGTTAATCTTTTTATTTTTAGGTTTTAATGGGTAAAAATTTTAATGCTTCTGCTATCCAATTAGAATTGGATTTTTGCCCATCACCATGTTTGTTAAGCAAGTTTAAAGAAGAACTGCGATTGTTATCACTCTTGCCCACTGACTGGGATCATGAGTGCACTAAACTAACTTAATTGTTTTGATTATTAACCAAATTTTATTTAACATTTCATATTTATTAATTTCTCACATATTTATTAACTGAACTGTATGGAAAAAACAATATAAAAATATTTGATTTGATTATGCTTCATATGGTGAAAAGAGGGTTGTTGAGATTATGTCACTATACCACTTAAACCTAAACGAAAGATATCATTCACCTCTCCAGGCCCGCGCCGTCGATGCCTCTCAATTTATAAATTTTCAACAATACAAAAAAGTAAAATTGTGTTCCGGTCATTTGAAAACGAAAATAGTACCTAGTAATTATTTATTATGTTACAATAAGTACCTACAGTTTTCTGCGTACAAAAAAAATTCATTCTTTATTCATAATAAACGCTTAGTCATGTGTCGTGTTGCGTTTCAACTTGCATTTTAAAGAGTGTACATATTTGTGTTGTAATTTGCATTCTGTGACTTGTATTTCGACCTCCTACATAAAAAGACTTTACTTTTACTTTTATATTTATTATATTATCATACCGTTTGATAAATAGTTAAGAAGAAATAATTTTAATAAACCTAGTAAATTTTGTGTTCGTTTAATCATATATTACTTAGTTTTTTTTTTATGATTGTGGACCTGAACAGGCTAAATTTGGCCTATCGTGCTAAAGCACTCAGGAGCACTTAGGAGGATGGATAGAGGGATAATGAATTGCCAATAGATGCCTATGAACAACTACCTTAAATTTTCTCATATCATAAGTGAGAGGAAAGCAGGAACTAGGGAGATCATTCCAGAGTTTAGAAGCCGTGTAGAAAAATGTGGATTGCGCCCTTTTGGTACGACAAGTGGAGATTTGTACTGCATACTGATGATGTGAATGAGCGAACCGAGTATTTCTCGCAAAGATAGCCCGAGATGGCATCAAAGAATATAATTCAGCAGCGCAATAGCCGTTGTAATAACGATAATACAAAGAAAGAACTGAAACCATCCTTCTATGCTCAAGGGACTGTATGTGAAAAGTTAAGGACGGGTCATTTATAAGCCTAATCGCCCTCTTTTGAATACGATCAACGATATCGAGCGTATTGGGAGCACTAACCAAAGGTGAGAATTATATTCCAGATGAGGCCGAATTTGGGCCTTATACAGCAGAAGGAGTTGTCGAGAGGTAAAGTACTGCTTAGATCTGTACAAAAAGCCTATTTTACGAGCAGCTGTTTTGGTAGCTGACAGAAGATGGTCAACCCATGAGAGATTTGAAGATACAGTCATACCCAACAGAGTAATAGAGTCTGAAAACTTAAGAACTCATACTTACAACAGGAAATGATCGATCTTTTTTGGCGGACATAAGGCAACACTGAGTTTTGTTAGCATTAAATTTAACTAGATTATTGCTTCCCCATTCGAGAATACGTTGAATGTCTTTGTTGATTGAATTTGCCATTTCAGCTTTAATTTCTTAATTTGACATAGAAGGTGGATTATCACTATGAGTAGACTGAGATGAACTACAGTGAAGAGTGCTATCGTCAGCAAAGCAATGGATGGGGTTAGTTGTTGAAGAAATAAGGTCGTTTATGTACAGCAGAAAAAGTGTAGGCGCTATAACGGATCCCTGTGGTACGCCCGCGTTAATGCTAACTTCTTTTGAAAAAAAGCCATCAACTACGACACGTTTAATTATTTTTTAGAAGTTGACGTGTCTGGATTCTTGTAGGCGATAAATACAACCGGAATACCTGTGAATTAGATTGTAGGTGGAGAAAAGAAGGTCGTTTGTATGATGTCGTTACCATACCCTGAAGGACATATATTAATCTTGAATATGTCGAAGGGATGTCTATCGAGTGCGGCATAGACAATTGGATTGGATAAAAATCGACGGTCCATGTACATAGTTCTTGGGGTATACCATAGGCTGGAAGCTGGTTAAGAAGCGGAGTGTACAAAACGTTATAGAAAGATGTGTTTAGGGCAAAAACGCAAGATAGGTAAGAATACTTGGATCTACCTTGTCGAACGCTATAATGTCTATCGTTCAATATCTAGTTATTCTCTAGGTAAGAGTTAATGCAGTTCTTCATCGTCATAACATTCAAAGCAGAGATACAGATTTGTAGTTAGCCTTTTGGATCCCTTTTCTGCCTACCTAGCGAATTTCCAATGAAGTGGTAGGATGCTGTTATCGTACGTAGTTTGAAATAAACTGGTACGAATTGGTGTTAATTTAAGAGCAGACGCTTAGAGCACAGTAGACGGTATACCATTAAGACCACTAACCCTCTTAAGGTCAATGCAGGTTAAGATATTTCTGATCGTTTTGACTTTTATCTCATGAGTAAGAGTTGGGATTGTTGGTAGAGGAACACTGAGATGAAAAGTTTTGATTGATGATTTTGGCAAAAGACCAAAATGCTTTACTACTGTGTTGATAAGCAAGAACTGTATCCTTCATGCAAATCTTTGGATTCCTGGCTTAAGTATCTGTAGTAATATAGTTGTCTGCTTATTTTCGGAAGCGTTTTTGGGAAAAAACATTTTACGTACCTAATTTTTTACGAGCCTAGTTTTTCACAGAATTTTGGAAATCAACACCTTGTTTGAATGGTTTAGGTACAAAAATCAAATTATGATACACAACTCATTATAAACGAAGCAATACAGTCTCACATGTATAAAAATCTAAAAAAAAGTTATTTTGTGTATAAAAATTTGATTCATAATTTAATAAATCAATTTTAACCAAATACCATATCATAATCGCAGTAAATCTTAATAATCTTAAAAAATGAGTTACTTGCGATAAGGATGTACAATAGTTCTTTCTTAAACACTTACATATTATGCATTAACAAAACGGTGAAAATTGATTTTAACGTATCACTTCCGAAATGCATGATTTTTCCAGTTGTGTAATTTGATCCCGGATGGTGAAGCCCAAGTGGCACAACGCATCGAGGAAAAAATAGCACCATTTTCTTTTACCAAACCTTTAACAAATATAAGAGTGTCCATCAATAAATTTAAATCAGAATTAAATTATGTTAGCAAAGAGTGAAACAAGTCATGGCAATCGGCCAATAAGAAAACAAAAAGATTATTGTTTCTCTACGTTATTTTAGTCCCTATTTTTTGGCCATAGAAACTGACTTTTACTCTTGTCAGTGCAACAAGTAAATCAGCAGAACTAACATATTTTGGAACAATGAGGATAGCATGCACGATATATATATATATATATATATATATATATATATATATATATGTTTTGATTAGGCTTTAAAACCTTGTATTGGAACCTTCGACATACTATTTCCTATAAAAAAAACTGGAAATATATGGTACAAGGGAATCTGACTAGATTTCATTTTTGTCGTACCATTCGAATAGGTATCAAATAATTTCAATTAACACTAAAAACTTTAACACTAAGAACCTAATCTACCTCAAGGTTCCGTTTGGGGGCAATTACTCTTCACTACTTACATAAACAATCTACTAAAAATGCAGCTTAATAATAGGTATTTAGCCCCCTACGTCGATGATACTGTTGTTTTAGTAAAGGATGATAAATATAACTATTATAAAATACTTTGGTAGATGAGCATTTAAATTGGAAATAAGATATAGCATGAACAGTTTTAAAATTACGAGCTATACCCCAAAGATTAGTATTTGTACATCGTGAGACTTTCTAGTGAAAAACAACATTGTATTCTCCGAACAGTCACGATCTGACTTCGCTTGACTTGTTTTTCCCACGAATGAGACGGATTCATCCGAATAATAATAGTCAAGCTATTGGCGAACTGAAGGTGACAAATAGGATTTTGTCGAAACGCCGTCAAGATAATTCACGTTCTTTTAAGAACCTCATCAACACACGAGATGAGCCCAAAACACGGAAGAGGAAACATATGAAATACTTGGAAATCTAAAATATAACATATATGTATATGTATGTGTGTTATATATATATATATATATATATATATATATATATATATATATATATAGTATATATGGTTTAAATTGCATAGCCAAAAGTATAATGAAGATTACTTACGTGAAAATAAGCCGATTTAACTAAACTTGCCAAAATTTGATAATAACGAAGCTAGAGGGTTTTAAGGTTGAAAAAATAAATCACACTTTCTTTCATATTTTTCGACTGCTTTGAGCTAATTTTACAAAATTTCTTATATGGGGGTTTCTTGGGATGTGACATTCAAATTTATCATCGATTTCGGTGTATTTCCTAGAGGGTGCTACTAACGACCATTAAGATGTGCTTAAACCGCTACAACTTTTTTGTGCTACACTGTAGGCCCTTTTATTAGTTAATAATAGTTTTCCCTACCTTTTCTGCTTAAAAAAGGTATACCTTCTTGATATCGCTAGGAGCATCGATTTCCGAGAAAAACACATCTAAAGCTCATGGTGCATCCAAATTATCCAAACGTATAATAATAATAGTAGAAGAGGGACACCTTGGCCGCCATTTTGTTTTTTTGTGATGTCACCCTTGGGACATCTTTGGTCGCCATTTGTTTATATGCCTACGTAGGAATCGTATTTTTTTCATCTGAGAATAAAAAGATTTAACCTATTAATAATATTTATTAGGGCCCGTTTTTATCAAAGGAGATTGCATAATTGTTATTAAAATTATTATTACATTTCTTTTAATTCCATCTACAGATTGTGTCCTTTTACCTATACGAAAAAATTATTTATGCATTGGGGGTTGCAATCTAATAAGATGGGAATCTGTTCGCGTGCTTCGCCCCTGTCATAAAAATTTTATTCTAATAAGAGGCCCTAGTCTCGTAAGGCATAGCTGTCGTAAGACTAAGAATTAAATATGAATGAAAATGATTAAATCGTATTATTTATGTTTTATAAAAGCAGATGGACTTGATATTATTTAAGTTAACATATCTATTAAAATTATTACAGGTAATGTAAGCCTACAAATTAAATACGTATGAAAAATGATTAAATCGTATTATTGATAGAAGCTGATGAACTTGGCGTTTTTAAGTTAATATGTATTTTATGGTTATTAAAATTATTACAGGTAACGTAAGACTAAAAATTAAATATGAATGAAAATGATTAAATTATTGATAGAAGAGGATGGCCCTGGTATTTTTTAAAGCTGGTGTTTATGTCTATCTAACATGAAGTTTAAATATCGTGCTGCCAGAGATAAATGTTTTTGTTTTTCCAATGTGGTTTATTTTTCGTAATGCGTTTATTATAAACGACATTGCATAATTGTAATTAAAATTATTATTACGCTTCTTTTAATTTCTATCTACAGATTGTGACCTTTTACCTATACGAAAATTTATTTATACATAGTTTAAATGATTTCACTTCGATGTCATTAAAATAAAACGAGTAATGCAGTTATACCTAATTATTTGGCTCACGACAATAACACGCTTTAAAAGATTTTACCTATAGAAGGCATTTATTAATCTGTTATACAATGAAATCGGAAACCACTCATTGACATCGTGTTAAATGAATGTGTTTTCGTAATAGAGTTTATTATAAAGGAGACTGCATAATTGTTATTAAAATTATTATTACATTTCTGTTGTGGCATTCACCTATATACGAATTTTATTACAACAACATGCTTATTTTTACCTTGAGAAAGTCACCTTCAACATTATACATAATTAAAAATGCGATAAATTATATGTACAAGGTCTCAGCAGAAATAAAATGCATTAAAACGATAAATGGTTACACATATGCATTATAATCTGTTTTACGCTTCATTGTGTTTAATAGTGCTATCAATTAAAAGTAAAATATTGAAGATCGACTGCTAAATTACATGCTCAAGGTTTATTAAGTGGAAAATAAAATTGCATTAATACGTTAGTTAATACACATATTAATTAACAGTAAATATTGAAGGTTGACAGTTAAAATTATGTGTACAAGGTCTAAGCAGAAAATAAATGCATTAAATGGTTACACATATGCATTATAGTTGTTTGGTTTACGCTTCATATATGTAAAATTTTGCGACGCGAGGCTTTCGGCGAAGGCTGTTTCGGCGACCCCACTCCAACCCTCCCCGAACATAACCGAGGTTGTAAGACAGGTGTAGGGCGTCGCAACTTGTTCTCGAGTCTTCGTCCCTTGTCGTGATCGGAACTTGTTCGTGGGCCTTCGTGTATTGTCGTGGTACCCTTGGCGGAAAATTCGAATTTGTATTATAATAAGGGGCCTAATGGTAACTTATAAGACAAGTGTAGGGCTGCGAAATTTACTCTAGGTGCTCTGTCCCCTTGTCGATGCCCCATTGCCGAAAAATTTGAATTTGTATTTAAGTCTGCAGGTTATGGCTAGAAATATGAATTTGATTTGTAATAAGGGGTATAATGCTAACTTGTAAGATATATGTAGGGCTTAGCAATTTACTCTCAGGCCCTCACTCCTCGACCAAAAATTTGAATTTGTTTGTAGAGCCATCTATGAGGAGAAATTTGAACTTGTATTATAATAAGGAGGGCTAATGCTAACTTATAAGACAGGCATAGGGCTTCGCGACTTGCTTTCGGGTCTTAGCCCCCTGGTCCGTTGGCGGGAAATTTGAATTTGTATTAAATGTACATTCTGATTATTGCGAGAAATTTGAACTTGTATTCTAATAAGAGGGGTCCTAATTCTAACTTGTAAGACAAGTGTAGGACTTCGCAACGTACTCTTGGGGCTTCGACAACTTGTCCTGACCCCTAGGTGTAAAATCTGAACTTGTATTTAAGTCTATGTAGGTTAAGGCGGTAAATTTGAATCTGTATTCTACTAAGGTTGACCCCTTGACGGAAAATCTAAATTTGTATTTGTCTCTGCATTCTGTTTGGTTAAGGCGGGAATTTGAATTTGTATTCTAATAATAAGACAGATGTAGGGCTTCACAACCTGCTCTCTGGGTTTAACTCCTTCCCACATCTTTGTTTTCAATGATTTATTAAATCTTTCAGTCTCTACATTCTGATTCTTTATTGCGAGAAATCTGAACTTGTATTCTAATAAGGGGGCCTAATGCTGACTTATAAGACAGGTATAGGGCTTCGAAACTTACTTTCGAGTCTTCGGCCTGGAGGAAAATTTGAAATTGTATTTAAGTCTTTTACAGGTTATGGCGGGCCTATGGCGCCTATGTAATATTTCAAGGTAGTGTGGGGAAATTAGATAATTTTAATAATAATCCCATATCTGTGTAATAATAATAATAGCGGCAGATAAATATTGTATATTATCCGCTGCAAGTACTTTTTAAAGCATAATTACAATCGAATGAGTATCATTATTATGAAACAGTATCAGGGATATTAACTGTTTTTACTTGTTAATAAGCTATTACAATATAATCGCTCAAGATAAAAACGGTGAAGTTGATGCTGGTAGTGATGTTCTCTATGAATATCCGGATAAGTTAAATTACACTGCCCTTAATTTTGAACGCAAAGAAGTGCGCCATCCCCAAAAACTCTTGACTGCTGCTGAAAATACCTTCACACCAATATTTAACATTGAAAATTGTGAATTACCTAGATTTGGGATGTTTTCGGTAATATACTGTTAGATGTAGCACCTTTTTGCGACCCTGATCTATATAAATAAAGAGTAGTTAATCTGTACTATAAGCTTTATGGCTATGAATATAGTTTACTGTTTTTTTAAAGAAAGTATGACATCCCATATCCATAATCAATTTTACGTAATTTAATCTAGGTGTTAAAAATAATGCAATTGATTTTTAAAAAGTCATCCCTAAACTAAAATACACAATGAAGCGTAAAATAAACAACTGTAATGCATATGTGTAACCATTTAATGCATTTATTTTCTGCTTAGACCCTGTACACATAATTTTAACTGTCAACCTTTAATAGTTACTTTTAATTAATAACACTATCAAAAGGAGCACGCAGTGAAACGTAGATCAGCCTATAATGCATATGTGTAACCATTTAATGCAATTTTATTTTTCTACTTAAACCTTGAGGATATAATTTAGCAGTAGACCTTCAATGTTTTACTTTTAATTGATAATTGGCACCACTATAAAAGGGAGTACACAATGAAGCGTAAAACAGCCTATAATTCATACGTGCATTTATCGTATTAATGTATTTTATTTCTGCTTAAACCTTGTACATATAATTTAACGTTCTCAAGGTGGAAAATCATTTAAGGTATGATTTGTAAAGCAACTAATTATGTAACTTAACTACTCATTTATATGTATAATGTAGAAGGTTACAATTTCGAGGTCGTTATTCAGATATTGAAAAAAATTGAGCTAGCGCTTAAATGCAGTCTTAAAGATCGCATAGAATATAATCGTTTAAGGACTAGGTTTTATATCCTTGATAAAAGCCAAAACAACCCTAATAAACATTAATAATAATAAACGTAGATTAAATAACATCTTTTTATTATGAAAACACTTGTCATCATCTTTACACGTCTTATCTATTAATTCTTGAATTACAAGGCTAGGACCCTGATTAGAATACAACCCCAATGTATAAATAAATTTTTCGTATAAGTAAAAGGTCACAATCTGTAGATGGGTATTAAAAGAAATGTAATAATTATTTTAATAACAATTATGCAATCTCCTTTGATAAAACGGGCCCTAATAAGTATTAATAAAATCTTTTTATTCTCAGGTGAAAAATACGATCTCCACGTGGGCATATATAAAAAAAAAGGTGGTGGGAAAAGTGCCCTAGAGGTACGTCACAAAAAACAAAATAGCGGCCAAAGTGCCTCGGTTCTACTCATAGTACATGTTCCACCGCGTTCAGTACCTTTCTTTATCTTAATAGAACTTTACGGAGTTGAAATTAAATTTTGCTCTCCAATAGGAAATAAGTTCTAGCAAACATTATATAAACACGGCTAACTTCACGGAGCCGTAAACTTTTATCAGTAATTAGGCGCCATTTTGTGCTTTTAAAACAGAATGTTGCGCTCTTATAGGAAAGAAGTTATTATAAAGTTACACCGACATGGCCAACTTCACACCCGTGAACTTCTGCATAAATCAATCTTTTTCTTATGCAGGCGCCAATTATCCGCCGCGTTGCGCCGCTAAAATAAAATTTTGCACTTCCACAAATAATAAGTTATTGCAAAAATTACATTGGCAAAATAGCCTTAGAAATAAATTAAACTTTTCTTGCGCGATAACTAGGAGCCCATTATGCGCTGTGTTCCGCCAATACGCATAAATTATTTTTTTCTTACGCAGTAATTAGGCACCATTTATACTGCATTTCGTACCATTAAAATAAAATATTTTGCACTTATAGGAAAGAAGTTATTGCAAGTTCAATCGACCAGGCTAACTTTATATCCTTACATATAAATTAATCTTTTCTTGCACCATAATTAGGCACCTATTATGCGCCGTTGAAGTTAAATTTTGCGCCCCTATAAGAAGCAAGTTATTGCAAAAATTACATCAACAAATTAGGCATCAATTATGTGCCGTTAAGATTACACCGACTAGACTAACTTCACAGCCGTGAACTTATAAATAAATTAATTTTGTCTTGCACGATAATTAGGCGCCCATTATACTCCGTTAAAATTAAATTTTGTGCTTCAAGTTATAGTAGAAATTACATCAACTGAATTGTGAACTTCTAAGTAAATAAATTTTTTGTAATGCTCTAATAATAGATTTATTTAAATGTGTCGTGGTTTACCTGTTTATTTGCTTAATGGGTATTTTTCTAATTTTTATTTCATTATTATTAAAACTTCACTTTTTCCATCATTATTATGATAATACTAAGATTTTCTTATATTAACTTAATTGAATTCTACATTATTCTTACTAATCTTAACCTTAAGGACCCTATGCAGTGAAGCTAAAATTGTGATTTTTAATATGCAACACACAATATCTAAAGTATCTAAAAATTACTGACATGTTTCTCGAACAGGAGGGTCTTTTAAACCCAACGAGGTAAGAATAGATATTCTTACCTCGTTGTTTAAACCACTCAAACCATTTTAATCTGATTACCGAAAATCAGTAGGTAAATAGAGTGCAAATGTTTAAATGCATTTTAGAAGAACATGTTTAATTTTAATATGCAGTACTGGTACAAAATTAATGTGCAGTACTTACAGTTATATAATTCAGTAATATTATCTGCTAATTAATTTTAATCGTATTTCTACCTACATAGCGATTTTTATTGATTCGTCTTGATTCTTCTTTTTCGCCTCCTGTTCGATAGTGAGCCTAATTAGTGGCGTTTTAATACATTATTTAAATATTGAGTAATGTTAATAAATTGATAAATACTTCTTTTTTTTGTTAGTTTTTATAACAATAAAGCAATTTTCTAACCACGCCCGCTTCAATCAATAAAAATCACCCTGTATGTACCTACACTAACCGAGCTGGTAGCGTAGTGGTGACACGATCTGCTTAACATTCGGAAGGTAATGGGTTCGATTCACGTTACCGTCTACCTTGTATGAGTTTTTTTCAGGGGGTTTTCCTCATACACATGTAGCGGCATAGTCACTGCGTATATGCACACCATGTGCGGCTGCTAAGATTCGCTGGGGTAGTATTTCCCCCCTCAGAACCCTAACTCCGTTCCTTCCGATTCTATCCTGACCACACCCATCCTTAATTCCACCATGCATATATACGTAATGTATGTATATATGCTTATATGCTGGGAATCCATGAGTGTGGCTGAAGGATCAAGCTCGAAGCGCCCTCCCCTCAGGTATGAAATACGTGGCCTTTTCCTTTTCCTTCCTACCTACACTAAGGACATCTACATTAGTAAATCCTATCTTATAATTCGAACTTATTGTCAAAGATAAATAAATGTTTGTACAAATTTATGAAGGACGATGTAAGTAACTAGAATAGAAACAATAAATGTTTCGAAAATCCGTTATTTCGTAAGAAGTTATTTTAATCTAGTATACGCGATGATCACTTAGAAATGAATGCCATTTTTTTATTAGT
Organism: Vesta saturnalis; assembly: GCA_036346205.1. NCBI lineage: Eukaryota > Metazoa > Arthropoda > Insecta > Coleoptera > Lampyridae > Vesta > Vesta saturnalis. The sequence continues at coordinate 673,825 of JARFJB010002033.1, forward strand.
TAGAAAACTAATCTATTTGTATACTTGTTCATATCAAATGAATTATATTAGTGAAGTAATGGCACATCTTTCATACTGCAAAAAATGCAGGGCCGGACACACTTCACACACAATAATAACAAGCGATAGTATGTTAATTGCTTCACAAATATATCGCCGCCGCATTAAACCACATTAATTACGATTCTCGAGTTAGTAGCAAATTAACAGTACAAGGTACTTTAAAGATCTTTAGCTAAAATATTTCTAAGTGGAAGATTATGGCTAATGCGAGAATCTATAATTTCTGGCAAAAGTGCAGAAAAGTAAAGTTTTTCTAATTTTGAGCATATATTTTCCCAAAAACTACTATCTTGTGGTACATCTACACATACAAGGTCTTTAGAAGTGTATATAACAAAATAGCACAACGACCTCCGAGTCATTCGCAACTGCCCTTGTATTTGACACATATAAGCATGATTCTATTAGAATTTTGTTTCATCACTTATGTCGACAAGTAGATAGGTAATTATTTTTTTATGAATTCCTTCACGAATTTCAATATCGTGAGCAGCGTATGGACATTTTACTTCTATTATAGCATTTTCACCTAATACTAGTCCATCAGGCGAAGCAGCTAAAAATGTATAACTTTGGTTAATAAACAAACCACGTGGTTATACCGTTTTATTACATTTGAAACAAAATTCTTTTATTGCTTTTTGCTCATTTGTAACCCCATACTCCAATGATTTAGCAGCAATTTTGTTTGCATATAAAATAGGTTTGACAGTGGCAACAGTGGATATCACCGGTCTCATATTACATATTTTACCAAAATTGCTGGCAGTAAGACGAATAGATTTTTCTCGAAACCATTGCGGGTTTGAAGATTGTCCTCTTGTATTCATCTCCACATCTACAATATCAACCGCATTTAGTTCTGACAGTCCACAGTCAGCATCCTCCAACGAAACTTCTCTCTGCCGTTTACGAGATCTTTTAGCAGGTGCAACGATTTCAAAATGTTGAAAATACTTGTTCGTATAGTAACCCACTGCACCTTTGTTTAATTGTCTTTGGACATATAATAGTAGAACATGGGCACCTTGGCCGCCATCTTGGATTTTGACGTTACAAGGCCGGCCACGTGGGAGACCATACTTTTCACCCTTATTTTTATGGTTTCTTTTCGGAGGCCTTTTTTAACCGCTTGATGGAATTTTCGTCCCTAATTATGGTCTTTTTGACAACAATTTTTTTTGTCGGCCTTATTTTATGGTTTCTTTTCGGAGGCCTTTTTCAGCCCTTGATGAAATTTTCAACCCTTTTTGTTGTACTAAGAGCCTTTTTGATAGCATGCCTTTTTTGTACTTGCTCACGTGAGGGGTGTATATAGGGTTTGGCCTTGGGGTTGTTGCTATCGCCGCCATCTTGGATTTTGTGGGGTACCTTCCCCTCCACTTTTCTTACTCGCCCACGTGGGACACCGTATTTTTTGCTGATCATTTTCTATATGCCATTTTTTTAACCCGGGGACAATTCTCGATCCTAATCTGTTGACTTATAAGATGATCTTAAAAATTTGTATTCTGATAAAAGAAGAAATAATCATTAGATGTAAAAGATAGTTTATTTAATCAGTGTTTATTAATATTTTTTTATTAGAGATTATTTATCGGATATTTCAAAGGTATAAAACCTCATTAAAAGGAAATGGAAAGTAAGTAATAATTGCGTGTGTGCGTGACAAAATTGAACGTGTATTTTTCCCAATTATTTTTATTAGTATGTTTTTGTCAAATGAGATTGCATAATCACATTTCTTTTAATACAGATTGTGGCCTTTTACCTATACGAAAAATTTATTTATACATTGGTGTTGTATTCTAATAAGAGGTCCTTGGTTATTTTTCAATGACGCAATTTGCTGGTTTTTATGAGATGGTCTTCACCCCAGCCATAAAAATTGTATTCTAATAAAGAAGAAATAATAGATAATATGATGACAAATATTTTCCATAATAAAAATATTTTTATTTATTTTAATTTATCCTGTTAACATGTGTCAAGGTTATTGATATTGTGGTCGGCCTTGTTTAATCTGTATTTATTTATGTATATTAATTAATTATACTAAGAAAAAATGTTATTAAAAATTATAACATTTCTATTAATTCCCATTTTGTACGTAATCCTATATACGAAATTTACAACAAACTTATTTTACATCGAGTAAAAAAGTCTAGCCTTGAAGTTAGCCATAAGTTTTGAAGTTGGCCCTGGAATTATTTAAAGTTAACATGTGTCAAGGTTATTGATATTTATAGAAGCGGTCGGCCTTGGAATTGTTTAAGCTGACATGTATTTTATGTCTATTAATTAATTATGTTAAGAAAAATGTTATTAAAAATTATTACATTTCTATTAATCCCATTTGTATGTTGCCCTATATACGAAATTTACAACAAACTTATTTTACATCGAGAAAAAAGTCACCTTCAATTAGTCTTGAAGTTGGCCTTGAAGTTAGCCTTGTGAATTTTCAATAACAATTTGGCCTTGAAAGATTACTATAAAGCGTACGTTTGGGTTTAGTTAATTTAGTTCTGTTCCGAAGAGTATTACGTTCTTATCGTTATGGAGTCTTTAAACGTTAATCAGATTTTGAGATTATTCAGTGCTGGTGCATTAACCGACGAGGGGCTAAAAAACGCCTACAAAATTGTTACTTATAAGATGTTGTGTGAAAATGACACTATCGATTCGATAGAGGTTTATAATGATTTTGCGGAGGCTGCACAACGGGTTGGCGGAATGTAAGTATATGCCTGTTTGTTATTTTAAGGTTTTTAATTATTTTTTTAAAGCCCTGCACAAGTAAATATGGAGGAGGTGTTTGACGATGATGAGATGATGGAGACTTCCGCAGCGGAGGATTTGATAACGGTATGTCTTTTCTAATTTTCTATTGTTTCGCTTAGTAAATGAGTACATTACAGGAGCAAGACCAATCGGGCTCAGGTTCTCAGCAACAAGAGACTGGACCATCCTCTACCCAAACGGGGTTCAACCACATAAATATAATAGGGAATCAAACAGTAAATTTATAAAAAAATTCAATACTACGTGTAAAACGTTGAGATTTAGTTTTAATGACGAAACGTGCAAGGATAATCCCTTAACGTGGTTACAGGTAAAATATATCATTTCCTAAAAATGTTATTTATCTAATACATATTTTTACAGAGTGCATTCGAGGAGCTGTATTCATACACTGTCAAGGATGCAGCTCCATCAGATCGTGTTGGGATCACGTCATTTAGAAGAGTGGACCAGTTGTCGGTGAAAGTGGTAATGACACTACTGGAAAAGGTAATGCAGAGTAATGCTAGCGTTTTTTCAAGTGACTTGTTAGTTTTAAACGTGGATAGAGTGACGGTACCTGTTGACTATGGACGCAAAGGTTGCCGGGTTAAAGTTTGAACACTTTTGTAAAGCTACAGTGTATTGTTGTTGTCCCCGCAGCAATTAACGAAAAGAATTGTTTAGCTCGCGCCCTAGTCATATCCATAACATTTAGAAGTAACGATGCAATGCGTCATTGTATGGAAATGGGCTGGCCCTTACTTCAAGGGCGAGCTATGCAAATTTGCCAAAATAGCGGAGTAGACCTTAATATATTCAAGCATTTCAAAATCATTTAGCTTCATACACTATCGTAGTTTATAATTCGCGAATAGGTGATTCAGTTTATTTTGAGGGTCCTAGAAAACAGGGTAGAGTTGTTTTAAATTTAATACTCGAAGACGAGCATTATAATGTCATCACCAGCCTCACTTCAGCATTTACCTACAGTTATTACTGTGAACAGTGTAGAAAACGTTATAATGACAAAAAAGATCATATGAAATGTATGTATCAGTGTCCTACTTGTCATCAGAAACCATCTTGTTCCGTTCAAAACCCGAAAATAGGGCGCAATGACTGCAAGAGAGATTTTTATGGACATGAATGCCTTAGAAACCATAAGGATGCTAAACTATGCGAAAAATTAAGTAGATGTTTAAAGTGTCTCAAAACCATTGAAGTAAAGGGTAAACATAGGTGCGGATACAGTCGTTGTCCCACGTGCAACGAAAAACCTATTGGGCATCTTTGTTACATGCCTGTTAACAAGGTGCGACGCGGCGGCGGTAATGGTATACCATCTATGTTTATCTTTTATGATTTGGAATGCATGCAAGAGAAGGTGTGTGAGGGGACGAATGATCGATTTCTGCATGAGCCCAATCTATGCGTGGCCGCGAATGTCGACGATTTGGATGAGCGATGCTCGACGTGTAGCGAAAGAGTGCGCATTTTCAGGGAAAATCCTGTTCAATCATTTCTAGCGTATGTCGCCGAGAGAGCGTAAGTTACATGCATCGAGCATAATATGAAGGGATACGACGGATGTTTTGTGCTTAGATGCATGCTAGCTAATAATAATCAGTGGAAACCCAAAGTCATCATCAATGGCTTAAAACTAATTTCCATTCAATGGGGCTATATTAGTTTTATTGATTCCCTTAATTTCATTCCGTCACCACTTTCGGTATTTCCGAAAACTTTCAATTTCACCGAATCCAAGGCTATTTCCCATATCTCTTCAACACATCCGAGAATCAGAATTACGAGGGTCCTTTACCACCGCTGGAATACCATTGTGCAGATCAGATGTCGGCGAATGATCGGCAAAAACTTTTAGATTGGCACGCGACTCAAAGTAATCATGTTTTTAAGATGAGTGGGGAGATTGAGAAATATTGCCTAATAGACGTTAAGATTCTCGTTAAAGGTTGTATTAGTTTCTTCACGACTCAAATTAAAGTCGACCCGTTTGAGGAGGCTACTACAATTACTAGTGCCTGCAATAAAGTGTTTCGTAGGCTTTTCCTCAAAGAAAACACAATAGGGCTCTTTCCAAAAGGCGGCTATAGACGTGCTGACAACCAATCAAAAGTCGCTATACAATCAAAAGTCGCTATACAATGGTTACGTTGGGTGGAACATTCGCAACAAGTGACGATACAGCACGCAGGGAAAGCTCGTGAGTTTAGAACACCTGAAGGTGTTAAGGTCAATGGTTATTGCGCGGAATCAAATACCGTTTACGAATTTCAGGGATGTTATTGGCACGGTTGCGAAGAATATTTCCCCAGCCAGGCTAATATTGATCCTAAGCTTGGTGCAAATACTTCTATTCTTGCCCGAAACGAAAACACGGCGGCGCGATCCCAATTTCTATGCGAGCGCGGGTATAATCTAGTGGAAATGCGTGAATGCGAATTTAAAAAACAAATACTTGCAAACGATGAGTTAAGAGCGTTTATACAGAATCTAGGTGACCAAGATGATGAACCCTTAAACCCGCGAAACGCGTTTTACGGTGGTCGCGCTAATGCCAGTAAACTATACCATGAATGTGACGGCATTAGCGAAAAAATCATGTATTATGACGTGTGCTCTTTATACCCCTATGTAACTTAATACTGTAAATATCCTGTAGATCATCCGAAAATTCATGTAGGTTTAGATTGTAAGTGCATTTCATTGGGCACGGTGGAGAGTTTAGTTAAATGTCGAGTACTAGCAACCTCTAATCTCTATCATCTTGTTTTACCCCGAAAAATGCATGGCAAGCTGATGTTTTTGTTATGTAGGATTTGTGGCGCTGAGCTAAATGAAGGAGAATGTGAGCATAGTGAAACCGAGCGCAGTTTCGTTGGAACGTTTGTAGCAGACGAGTTGCGTAAGGCTATCGCTAAAAACTATAAAGTTTTGGATGTTTTTGAGATTTTGGAGTATGAGGTAACCACATACGACAAAGCGACGAAACAGGGTGGGTTATTTAGTGGGTACATTGATAATTTCCTGAAACTCAAACAGGAATGTTCAGGGTGGCCTAGCCATTGCACGTCAGAGGCCGAAAATGCATACATAACGGAATATTACGAGGAAGAGGGGATTCGACTAGACGCTAATAATATCAAGAAAAATTCAGGTTGAAGATACTTGGCCAAGCTGATGTTAAATTCTTTTTGGGGTAAGTTTGGTCAATGCGAAAATTTAACTCAGTGCAGTATTGTATCTGAGCCAAATGACTTTTTTAAGTTGTTTATGGATCCATTGGTTCAGGTACAATCCATTATCCCTATTAATGATAATGTAGTAATGGTAAATTGGGATAGACCGGAGGGTGAAGGTGTATATCAAAAAATTATTAATGTGCCCATTGCCGCTTACACGACAGCTCATGCACGTTTAGAGCTATATAGTTATCTGGAAAAACTAGACCGCCGTGTTCTCTATTATGATACAGACAGTGTCATATTTGTGGCGAAACCCGACGACTGGAATCCAACATGCGAAGATTTCCTTGGACAGATGACCGACGAGCTGGAAGCGTACGCTGAATTTGTTAGCGCGGGACCGAAAAACTACAGCTATAATGTGTTTTCAACCAGTGATCAGACAATTAAATCGGTGTGTAAATTGAAGGGTATTACCTTAAACTATAAAAACTCTCGTGTTATAAACTTTGAATCGATGAAGGATATGGTGCTTAGTAATAGTAAAGACTCTCTTTTTGTATATGATAGAAAAATAGTTAGAGATAGGTGCTACAATGTATTAAGTAAACCTGAATCCAAACAATATAGAATAAGTTATTCTAAGCGATGGAGAATTGAAAACTTTGATACTCTTCCATTTGGGTATAAGGAATAGATAATAAAACAGATAAACAGAAAGAATTATTTTATTTTATATTTTCTAACCCACTTATAACCAAATCAAGGTCCGTCCCATAATCAAATTGAAGCGATGACATAGATGGCACCTGAAGCAGTGCCTCCAGTATACAACCACCTTTACCACCAGTTCCTCGACTCAGATCTGATATCGCCGTCGGTACGTGAAGTACATGTGTGTGCATGATTGAATATACAGATAAATTATGATTGCTTAGAAAAAAGAATATACCCATATAAAAACACACGGTAGAAATGTTTATTATTTCGACTAATAATTTTAAACCTTAATGTAAATTGCGGTAGCAAAAATATTTGTAAGTTGTTATTTTAACATAATGTTAATGATCGGGTACCACTTTCCTATTAATTAATGCAGATATATAACTGTTTAATAATTTAATGCATTCCATAAGAGTAGTTTATGTAATCTCAAGGTTCAAATTATTTAAAAGTAATTTTGCAGTAGAATATTTTTAAAAATATTTGTAAGTAGTTATTTTAACATTATATTAATGATCGGCTACCACTTTCCTATTAATTAATGCAGTTTATAACTGTTTAATAATTTAATACATTCCATAACAATAGTTTATGTAATCTCAACGTTCAAATTATTTAAAGTAATTTTGCAGTAGCAACATTTTTAAAATATTTGTAAGTATTTATTTTAACATGATATTAATGAGCGTCGGCCACATTCCAATTAATGAATGAATGAATTTGTATACCTGTTAGGAATGTGATTATATAGCAATAGTATATGTAAATTTTACAATCTCAAGGTTCAATTATTTAAAGTAATTTTGTAGAATTGTTGAAGGCTGATTGTAAAAATCGTTTTTAAAAGTCACTTTTTGTACTAATTTGTATGTTTAATTACAACCTTGTATTATTTTAGATTAGGATTTACTTTTCACGAACCGATTTAAGTTAAGCCTCGTCGATATAGGCGTTCGTTTATCACTATGTTTTTTTTTACATCAAATTTTCATGTGATCAATTAAGCTCGTAATTTAATTCTGATTGTATGTATAAGAAAGATAAGGTGGTACATAGAAAATAATTTTAAATCCCATCTTAAAAACACTCTTCGGGTAACAATGTAATTAGGTAATACAGTACTAAAATAATTTTAAACCACATCTTAAACACTTATTTCTGTATTATGAATATTTATTAATATTTAATTTATTTAATAATTTAATTCTGATTGTGTGTGAGGGTTAGAAGTTAAGGTGGTAGCGAAAATAATTCGCTTTAATACAAACAAAAAACAATGTGCATGTCATGTGAAAACGAGCCTATACTCTAATTTTCATTAACGACTTATACATAAAGTAGCATTCATTTTCAAAATACTACCTTAGTTAAGTTACAGTCTGCATAAACAACGTATAAAAATATCAATAACCTTGATACATGTTAACAGGATAAATTAAAATAAATAAAAATATTTTTATTATGGAAAACATTTGTCATCATCATCTTATCTATTATTTCTTCTTTATTAGAATACAATTTTTAAGGCTGGGGTGAAGACCATCTCATAAAAACCAGTAAATTGCGTCATTGAAAAATAACCAAGGACCTCTTATTAGAATACAGCACCAATGTATAAATAAATTTTTCGTATAGGTAAAGGGCCACAATATGTATTAAAAGAAGTGTGATTATGCAATCTCATTTGACAAAAACATACTAATAAAAATAATATGGGAAAAATACACGTTCAAATTTGTCACGCACGCACGTAATTATTACTTACTTTCCATTTCCTTTTAATGAGGTTTTATACCTTTGAAATATCCGATAAATAATCTCTAATAAAAAAATATTAATAAACACTGATTAAATAAACTATCTTTTACATCTAATGATTATTTCTTCTTTTATCAGAATACAAATTTTTAAGATCATCTTGTAAGCCAATAGATTAGGATTGAGAATTACCCCCGGGTTAAAAAAATGGCATATAGAAAATGATCAGCAAAAAATACGGTCTCCCACGTGGGCGAGTAAAAAAAAGTGGAGGGGAAGGTGCCCCACAAAATCCAAGATGGCGGCGATAGGACCAACCCCAAGTCCAAGTCCAAGACCAACCCCGAGCCCAAGACCAACCCCAAAACCAAACCCTAAATACACCCCTCACGTGAGCAAGTACAAAAAAAGGCATGGCTGTCAAAAAGGCTCTTAGTACACGAAAGGGGTTGAAAATTCCATCAACGACTGAAAAAGGCCTCCGAAAAGGAACCATAAAATAAGGCCGACAAAAAAGTTGCTGTCAAAAAGACCATAATTAGAGATGAAAATTCCATCAAGGGGTTGAAAAAGGCCTCCGAAAAGAAACCATAAAAATAAGGGTGAAAAGTACGGTCTCCCACGTGGCCGGCGTTGTGACTCCAAAATCCAAGATGGCGGTCAAGGTGCCCGGGTTCTACTTATAATACAAATGGTTTGTTATTATAATTTAAAGCAGCAGCATAACATCTGTACTCGTAACTTCCTTTGAGACTAAAATGTAGTCTTTTGCCCCCTATCGTTTTATTAACCTGGCTGTTAAAACTCTCTGCTGCGTTTGTATGGGAATTGATTAATAAACTAGCTGCATGGTTCGCAATTCTATGGACTATTCCTTCAAATTCGTCACTAATGCTACTTTCTACAAATAGCTGATATAAGTTTTCTTCGCCATACTTAGGTTCTTTACAATAATACTTATATTGTCCTACTGAATTGACACACATATCGTGACATCCCATAATATGTTTAGCATCATTTACATTGTCTTCCTTTAAATTTTGTATTTTTATATAATTAGATGAATTTTCAGACATTCAGTGTTTAGGGGCACTCCCTATTGCTGTGCGGAAACCAGAACATTATTTTGCAAAAAATATTTAATTTTTGGATTCAGTTTTAGAGTTTTTCCTAAATCTCTAATTCTGGTGCAGAAGTTTCGCAGTAAATGATTTTTACATTCGTATGGTTTGGTGACACGAATGTTTCTAGTAACTCTACTATCACCGTCCCCAATAATTTTATCATACTTAACGCGTGTGTATTTAAGGAACTTTTTAGCCCATTTAAAATTATTGCTGATTCCATCGAGGTTGATGTTCCACTCCAATTTTTGAAACATTTGTGGTTTTTCAATGCAACGTTCTCCTTATCTTTATTTTGCTTTTGACATGCTCTGCAAAATTTATTTTTTACACCTATGTATGTACAGGGTGGCCAACTAAGAATGCGAGGTACTGTATCTGAGAAACTATCCATCGTAGAGGCTTGCGCAAAAAAAAATTATTACTAAAACGGCCAATACAAAAACCTGGAAAATATTTTCATGTTTCTGAAATGGCCGTTATCTTGAATCTAAAAAAGTGATGTTTCTGTGAATTCTGCTTTATTAACCTAATAAAAAAATAACTGATCTTTGAAGTCGAGGATAATCTGAACTTTTTTTGTTTGGCACTTTTGACGTATCTATCAAAATAAAGTGGTGGGGGGTATTCAAAGGTTTCCTTAAATCACCCCCCGTATCTTCGAAACGGCTAATCCGATTATAACAAACTTGGGCGCGTTGAAAAGAGCTTTTCTTGGGCTACAAATGTTAAAATAATTTAAGTTTTGTTAGTTTCACATGTCGTCGCTAGAGGGCTTTGTTCGACATTCCGACAGAAACGGTTAATTTTCGCAAAAAAATTAAATGTATGGGTATGACTTTTTTTTCATGAACAAGTAGCTAAATGATGCCTAAACAAGCTCGTGAAAACCTCATCTCGATATCTTGTTCCTAACCTAAAATATCGCCCAAAGAAAACTTTATACGAAAATCCTTTAAATTTTAATTTTTTTTAACTATATTTTTCTGGAATTGTTTCTATTATGTAAGTTGTGGCCCTGAAAAGGACTGATTTAAAGAAGGAAGGTTTTTAATGCGCCCGTAAATGCTCGAAATGCTGACCATCACGCTCCATGCATTGCTGAAGCCTCTCATGACTAGACCAAACCTCAGCTTCAATTTCGGCCCTCGGTATGTTACGTATTGCATTACGAATCCGGTTTTTCATATCTTCGCTAGTAGTAGGTTGAGTCCGAAACACAATGTCCTTTAAGCGCAACCATTAATAAAAATCGAGGCAAGTTAAGTCTGGCGATCGCGGAGGCCATGGAAACAGACTTCCTCTTCCAATCCGCCGCTGTTGAAATACTGCATTAATATGCTCTCGCACATTAATAGCAAAATGTGCTGGGCAACCATCCAACTACAAAAACAATTTTTGCCTTGTTTCCAGAGGCACATATTCCAACAACAACGGTAATTGGTTGGCCAAAAAGTCAAGAAATACATTGCCATTTAGGGGTTGCTCGAAAAAATATGGTCCAATAATTCTGCCTCCCAGTATGACACACCATACATTTAAACTCCAACGTCCTTGGCGCTGAACGTCACGCAACCAATGGGGATTTTCTGCAGATCAATAATGCATATTGTGCAGATTGACTCTCCTGTCACTACTGAAGGTGGCTTCATCGGTCCAAAGAATTTCAAATAAAAATTCTCTATTTTCGCGTATCATGCCTAACATCCAATGGCAATAGTCTAACCTTCGATCAAAATCTTCCTCTTTCAAGGCCTGATGCTAAACGACATGATATGGGTGCATTCTTACAGTAATTAAAAAAAGTTTAAACGAATACCTATATATTTTGATGGCCATTAAAACTTACCTATAGTCCTTCAAAATATTTTGAACCGTTGTCCGTGATATGCCCCACTCAGTGGATAATTCACTTGTGCTAACATGAGGATTTCCTTCAATATAGCCCAGTACACGGTTAATATTTTCTTGTGTTCTTCCAATTCTTTGCCGTTGAAACGTAGGCCGAAAAATACCATTGACTTGTAAGCTCGCCACTAATCGGGGAAAAACTCTTACATCGCAAGGACGTCGATTTGGATATCGCGTAAACTCTTTTAACTACTGCGGCATTCTGAAGACATTCAAAATAAACCGCAAGATTATCAACAGCTTCATTATTCGTAAAACGCATTTTGAAAGCACAAAAATTGCTCAAAGTAACGCGAAAGTGTTGACAACTCTTGTCGTAGCCCTTTGGCTGGAAATTTTTGAATTTGTGGCGCCATCTAGTGGTGCATTGACTAATGAATATTTTCTGTAATAAAGGTAGCGCAACCTAGCGGTATATTTGTAAGGACTGATTAGGGTTTTGTTTGCGGCTCCATCTAGTGGTGTATGGACTAATGAATATTTTCTGCAATCTCAGTGTATCTTCCACTATAGTGGTGCATTTCAAGGTTAATGCGGTTAGTTTGTGATGCCAGCTGGTAGTGTATGGACTCATAAATGTTTTCTGAAATAGAAGTTGATCATGCACGCCTCTCTCTTGTTACGGAACTCTTAATTAAAACAACTAAACTACTAAAAATGCTTTTATTTATCAGAGTAGAATGGTTGAAAAACAAGCATTATACAGTAATTTGATTAGCTCATCATTTATAACTAAACATGTAGTGAAACACTTATTTACAAAATCAAGCATTGGTAAATTATTTATTCTGAAATACAAAAACGTTATCGTGTAAAGCCCACACACGTACGAATGGTAGTCCTGCAGCGTGGTTTTGTTGTAGCGGACCATCTAATCAAAATATTCCCCGTTACCATTCTCGTCAATGTAGATAGCAATTTTCAAGGACAAAGGCGATGTTCAAGCAATTCTAGTCAGGTCAGACTCATAATTCATAGAAATCACCTGCACGGGGTATTAAAATAGGCTTTTCAAGGTGCGGGAGATTCTACTTTTCAGGGTTAGGTCACCAAACTGGTTGAGACGTATGTCGGGAAGTCAGATTTAGAAGCATTTCTAATCAATGACGTCACGTGGCTTTCAAGCAAGCAATTCTTGACTGAGTCAAGGTCATGTCTTAACCTGCAGGTGTATCCCGATCGAAAATTTTATTCTGGCCGAGTCCGGGCCATAATTCCTAGATATCTAAAAATAGATTGTTATCTAGGTCAACAGCCAAAACGTATTGGTATCAATTTTCGCACATTGCCTACGTATATTCCTCAAAGCCATACTACAGATTGTGCACGTCCAAGTACATGGTTTTCGAGGTTAAGGTCATTGTACACATTACCTATATCAAAGTATATGGTTTTTCAAGGTCATCCCATTGCCTGCGTCCAATTACATGGTTTTCAAGGTACACCGTGTAAGGTATATTCTTCAAAGTCACCAAGCAATTCTTGGTCAAGTCGATGTGCTAATTCTTGGAATTCTCATGGTCAGAGGTATTAAACAGACTGCCAAGTTGTAGGTGTGGGGATTCTATTTTCAGGTAGAGGTCATGTGTCGGGAAACGTTCAGGGTGCAGGGGGCAGCAAAGTCACATGGCTTTCAAGCAGGTTATTCTTAGCTGAGTCGATGTGTTAATTCAGTTATTATAATACTCAAGGTGGTCTGCAGGGTATTCCTAGAAATCAATTCCTAATCAATAACCAATCAGTGACTTTTGTATAAGTCTTAGAAGTTATTACAATTCCTAGAAATCTATTCTCAAGGCCAAAGGTGTTATTTCTAGGTACCCCCACCATTTCAAGCTCAACCTGAGAAATCAATTTTCAAGGTCAGGGGGGTATTACAGTTGAGCCATATTGTCGTCAATGCTAAAAGGTAGATTAAATGGTTCTTGTATTGCCCAAATCGACCTATTCATTCATGTTGTTTATGCTAATAAGCAGGTCAAGGTTAAATGGTTGTGTGGTTGGAAATTTTCAAGGTCTCCAAGCAATTTGATTGTCAAAACCATGCATGTTAACCTACAGGCTATCCCAATCTTACCCGATTTTATCCGACCTTATCCGATCAAAATTATTCAAGGTCACCAAACAATTTAGTCGAGTCCAGGTGTTAAATCAGTTATTAAATCAACATGCAGGACCAATTCTAAACGGTTCAAGGAAACAGGTTGTTGTCGTTGAAGAATGATGTTGTCCATGCTAAAAGGTAGGTTAAGTGGTTCCTATATTGGCTAAATTGTTTATAATAATAAGAGTATGTGGATTCATAATACTAGTGTCCTAATCAGGAACTGGTCCGTCTCAGGATGTGGTAGTTTCCCCCAAGAACTGGATCCGTTTCCCAAATACAGATAGACGTTTCCTGACGTTTTCGGTCTTCTTATTGGACGCTGGATTCTACATGTGGGTGATTAAGTTTAGGATATAGGACCGATCCTGGCCCACAGTATACAAATTGAAGGTTAGTTAATCCGCCGTGCACGTACGCGCTTCCCTCCTCAAGGTCAAAATTCGTCGATTCTTAGAAGTTATTACAATTATTGGAAATTAAGCTGACCTAAATTGTAATAAATTGTAATAAACGGATTATGGTTACGTGGGTTTTCCTAAGAACCGGATCCGGGTCCCAAAGACAGATAGCCGTTTCCCAAAACAGGGGATCTGTTTCGCAACACAGGTAGCGGTTTCCCCCATTTCAAGGTCACAACTCTGCGAAAAGAACAAAGGTGATTCATTGTTCTGGCCGAGTTAGGGTCATACTTCTCAAAAAATAGATTGTTATCCAGCTACCTCCACCATTTCAGGCTCAATTCTGAGAAATCAATTTTTAATAACAAAGGCGATCCATTATACAAGCAGACGCTTCAAGGTCTATGCTTACAATTTTCAAGGTCACACCTCTGAAAAAGAACAAAGGCGATCCATTGTTCTGGCCGAGTCATAATTCCTAAAAATAGATTGTTATCTAGATCAATTTTCAGCTTCCCCTACCAATTCTGAGAAATCAATTTTCAAGAACAAAGGCGATCCATTGTTCAAGCAATTCAACCGACGCTTCAAGGTCAAGGACATATAAGTCACAGTGTGTCGAGATCAGTCGGTTAGTAAGTTGTTAAACATGGAATTAGCAGGGTTAAACCACCTATTGCAAACTATAAAAATGCATATGACCTAGAGATATCGAAAAAAATATAAAGTTATTGTGTTATGTTATGTGACAGTAATTAATACGAAGTATGGTGAAAGTATAGTGTTAGAAACGGAGGAGTTTTTATTTCAAAGAAGAAGAAAATTGAATTGAGGAATTTAAAACGATGCTAAATACAAAGGATGTATTCATGAGTAGTCTGGGTGCAGTCGGAAAAACAACGAACATAACATTTAGTGCCTCCAACCATATGTAAAAATGCTCATTTCGAAAATAGTGTTTAGTCGTAGTGCGGTTGTGGACAAGTAAAATCATGCAAGCAGCAATAAAATCATTCCTGGAACGATCTGGACGTTCACTGCCAGATACTTCATACCGCTATAGTAACAATATGAATAATAATTTAACATTTTGTTGTTCATGCAGTCAAAATAATGATGGTAGTAGTAGTAGTAAAAATAAAGAGAAACAAGATGAAGGTTATTCTGACTGGCCATCATTTCAACATAGGGATGAGGTGTAGAAACAGGCAGCTAATGAATACTTAATCGATTGTGCTTCCTATAAACTATCGAACGATATGCATATTGAAATTGGATACAGTACACACCTTAAACTTGCACCAGTAGTGCGTATGGCATGTGGCAACTTCGATAGTGTGGTATTAGACGTGAAGGAATGGAATGAACTTCTAAGATGGTATTCATATGTAGAAATACAATTTTTCCGATCCCAAGAAATTGAAAGCCACATTGATTGGTCACATGTAAACGAGAAAGATATAATCCATGAGCAAGATTACGAATCTCTATCTAGCAATCTCGGTGTTTATTACAATTGGGAATTTGATTAAAGGATATGAGAGAATTTTGAAAACTGTTATGATCGAAAACTACTGCTGTTCGTGCACATTCAATGCCCATAATCTAGAAGAACTATTCAACTTGAAGGATATAATAAGCTATAGATTGGAATTTATTGAATCTTACAATTTGGTGTATTTCTATGAAAAGTTCATACGACAAGTGGTTGACTACCGTCGTTTTCGCGAGAAGGAATTCGGTGATGATGACATTTATAAAGACATTCAAGATGCTATAAATGCCAAGTATAATATTAATTCACATAACACTGTTTGCTTAATGGAAATATTGCACTATCGCCCTGCTTATCTAATGTATAGCATTTACTAGAAATAAAGTTTTTGTGCTCTCGATTTCACGTATAAATACCCTGCCCTATCCCTCAAGGTGAACAATGATAGGTAAGATGCGGAAGAGTACAGGTGGTTTAGTGAATACGCTGATCAATAAACTTCCGGTGGAATTGCATTTACCCGGTTACCAGTATTGTGGTCCTGGTACAAAATTAGAGAAACGACCCGCACGCGGTGACCCCGGTATCAGTTATAGAGACTACCGTAGACATAGTAGACATAGAGCAGATAAAATTTTAGAAGAAAAAGCTTGGAAACGCTTTAAATCGGTAGACGCAGCATTAGGTGAACGAGCTGCAGCTTTAGTAGTCGGTATCGTCATGAAAGCAAAGAGAAAATTTGGAATGGGGTCTAAACGTCGGTCCAAGAAGAAGAAGAATGGCGGAAATTTATTGCATGTATGAAAAACAATAACTACAAAAATGAAAGTTAACTGAGATTTTCAGTAAAAAGGTTGGGGGGAAAGAAAAACATTAAAGTTCCTAAAGTAATTCTCTTACCTAAACAAGGAGGTGTTTTACCATTTCTTATTCCGTTATTTGCAGGATTATCAGCAATCGGTGCTTTAGCTGGCGGCGCATCGGGAATTGCTAAAGCAGTCAATGATACAAAAAATGCCAAAAAATTGCAAGAAGAGATATTGCGCCATAATCGCATGATGGAATCGATCGCAGCGGCGCACTTCATCTAAAACCATACAAATCTGGTGGTAGCGCGCTATACTTAAAACCGTTTCCAAAAAACTAAGTAGATTACCCGAAAGACCGTTAACGGATATTGATTTAAAGAATTATACAAAAAATGTACCCTACTTTAGGGGTATTTTTATAAGAGATAACCTGCCTAAATTACCATGGAAAAATGAATCTGGAATCATCAACTTAGATAGTCAAAGCGGACCGGGTACACATTGGGTTTGCTCCAAAAAGCGTGGTAAAAAGGTATGGTATTACGACAGTTTCGGTAATATTCGACCACCAATCGAAGTGATTAACTACTTTCGGGGATGTAAAATTTATTACAGTTATAATCAAGATCAGGAATTTAATACCATTATTTGCGGGCACCTATGCCTACAATTTGTATATAAATAATCGATACAACCTTAAATTTTCTCAGTTATGTCAATAACATTCAGTTTAGAAGGTGTTGCTAACATAGTTAGCTACAACTTCTACCCACCGATAGAGCTAGATTTGGAGAAGAAATACGTTGTTGGATTGGTGGGATTTTACGGCTGCAACAGCATTAGCAACATTTATACTGGCAACGATAAATTTTATTTTAGAACAAATTCATCTCATTTGCGATATTCCACACGGTGCCTATGCGTTAGATGAAATTAGTGATTACTTGAAATCAAAGATACCCACAGAAAATGTTTTTATTAAGGCAAACAACAATACATTGAAGTGTGAGATAAACAGTTCATTTGAAATCGGTTTTACTAAAGAGAATAGCATTGGTCGCATGCTCGGTTTTGAGCCTAAAATATTAGAAGCGAATATTTTACATACATCCACGTTAGACATTCAAATAATTAAACACACTAATCTACATGTAGAGTGCTACCGAAACGGTAAATCTGCAAAAGTAATATATGAAATTGACGTTTCCGTCCCCCCGGGTTATCGTTTGAATAAAATTCCAACCCAATATTTAGAAGTAAACACGGACATAATAAGTAATATTACAATCAAATTAACAAATCAATAGAAAGAATTATTAGACTTTAGTGAAAGTGAACCATTCACGGTACGCTTAGAACTAAAAGAAAATGGGTCTGCGAATTAATCATAGGACAATTCAATCCTCGTACAAAAGACTTCGTCCCTTTCAACCCTCATTGCGGTTAACATCTGCAGAGAAATACTTTGTAACATCAATTGGATTAAAAGTTCTCGGCGAACAAATCATGAAACATGTTTCAAAACGTACATTTTAATGATGCATGAACCTTCCGAAGAGTAAATATGTGGTAAATAGCTAGTTTAAATGAAGAATATTATCTCTAAGAAATGTTAAATAAATTTGTAATATGTGTAAGTAAGAGGCCTTGAAAGTTTATGAATAAAGTTTAATTGTTTAATGTGCATCTCTTTTGCACAATGATATGTTTCGCTTACACACATCGCGACCTGAAAGATATATAAAACTAAATTATATCGCTTTCTCGGAGTCCTCTGAATGCATCAAAAATACATGGATATACCTATAATGCAGAAAAAGTCGGTGTTTTATTGAATAATGGGTTTTCTGTGTTTATTAACAATGTATTCGCATTATTAAAAATTTGTTGGAATGTAATATTCAAGGTAATGGAGACAACTGATTTTCTTTGTATAAAACACACAATGCATCTGCATTCTTTAAAAATGTAGTAATTATTCTTAACAATTCTAACAATTAAGCTTCCCAAAACTACACTGCATAATTAGTAATATAATAATTAATAGACTTTGATGAAAATGTGTTCTTGTAGAAAAAGATTTCGCTATAAATAACCATAGGTACAATGAATTTTGCTTTATATAAAACAATAGGTTTGCATTCAAAAGTGTGAATGTAATTTAAAAAATGCAATATTCAATGTAATATGAACAAGGGATTTTCTTTGTGTAACAATGAAAGTATTTATTGTGATAGATTTGCTTTCTTAACAAATTTGTGTGAATTTAAAAAACTGTAACGCAATATATATGTAGTAATTAAGCTTTTCAAAGGCATAATTAGTAACAATTAATTTAAAGGGCGAACCATTCACGGCACGCTTAGAACATAGGTTTGAGAAGAAATTCATATAAAAGACATCTTTATAGTAAATCTTTAATTAGTCATCAACCCTCATCTACAGAGACACAATGACCGAATCATTAAACATCTTTCAAAACGTACATTTTGATTATGCTATAATTAAATCAGATATTCACACCTATCTTCCGTATGGCTCTTCTAAGTATGGACCTTCCGAAGAAATACGCATCTTAATTCAAAGTCAGGATCTAATTACAGCTACTTACGATAGTTTTCTGTACATAGAATTTCCCCAACTTTCTTTTCGAAGAGATTCATTATGAGTTAGGCGGTCAAAGAGTGGACGTTTGCCGAAATCCAGGCATAACATCTACACTTAAAGGATATATTTCTTATACGACAAGCGAGAGAAAATCATTACGCCATTTTGGGTTGTCACCAAATGAGGAACCATTACAAGTAGAATTCGAAGAGCGAAATGGTGAAAAATATTTGTAATAATGGAGGATTATCGTCAAGTAATCGTAAATATGCGTCAAGAGCTAATTTTAATTCGATACAAACTGCAACTAACGGAAATAACCCTAAATAAAATTCAATGGAAAGTACCACACTTAACACGTAGTGAAGCTGCGAAACTGGACTTGTTTGAAAGAATCAATAAGAATTCTATTATTACTGTTCCATTTCGTCAATGGGAGTTATATGAATTACCTGACTTAAAACAAGCAACCTCTGATATATGGCCAATAAAAACGTCAACACAACTGGAAAAACCACGTTGGATAATCGTTGCATTCCAACAAGGTAAAA
This sequence comes from Vesta saturnalis, assembly GCA_036346205.1. Classification (NCBI taxonomy): domain Eukaryota; kingdom Metazoa; phylum Arthropoda; class Insecta; order Coleoptera; family Lampyridae; genus Vesta; species Vesta saturnalis. Next base: position 693,364 of record JARFJB010002033.1, read on the forward strand.
GGTACACAAAGTTTGCAAGAGCCGGAAATTTTGATCACATTAACATCAGAAACCTTAAAGTACATCTGAATTCCGAGTATTATCCCTATGAAGCAATGCATTTGAACTTCAGTGCTAACCAATACATACCTGCCTATCGCAATTTTTTGAAATTCCGATGTGACTACTATGGTGAAGATGATACAGATGCGTTACTCAACTACACCGAATTCAAATCATGTCCAGTATTTGTAATAGACTGCTCTAAACAAAATGAGTCCTTAAAAAACTCCACGAAATATCTTAATATTGGTGTTAACTACACGGATGTGCCTCGCAAATTCCTTTTTCGTTTTCAATAAAGGAATAACACGCCTTAACTATCTCATTACTACTTGGCATACTGATAGTTACTTTCAATAATATAAAGCACACACGTAATAATGAACTCTTAACAAATATCTAATTGCTCTTCACAACACTTTAGGTTTACAATAAAACTTCTAGTCACGATTGTAATGTAAAAAATATGACGTACACACTGGTGATTATGTAATAATACTTGCTCTTCACAACACTTTAGGTAATTTGTTGTCACGATTGCAATGTATCGACTGAGATGGGACTGTTCTTACTTTGACCTTGAAAATTCTATTTTTAGATTTCTCGGAATTGAGCCTGAAATGGTGGGGGAAGCTGAAAATTGACCTAGATAACAATCTATTTTTAGGAATTATGACCCTCACTCGACCAGAACAATGGATCGTCTTTGTTCTTTTATCAGAGGTGTGACCTTGAAAATTGTAAGCATAGACTTTGAAGCGTCGGCTTGAACAATGAATCACCTTTGTTCTTGAAAGTTGATTTCTCAGAATTGAGCCTGAAATGGTGGGGGTAGCTAGATAACAATCTATTTTTAGGAATTATGACCCCAACTTGGCCAGAACAATGAATTGCCTTTGTTCTTTTCTCATAGGTGTGACCTTGAAATGGGGGGAAGCGGCTACCTGTGTTGCGAAACAGATCCCCTGTTTTGGGAAACAGCTCCCCTGTTTTGGGAAACGGCTATGTATCTTTGGGAACCGGATCCGGTTCTTAGGAATACTACCTCATCCTGGTGGTTTAGGATAGTAGTATGAGGCCACATAAGCACAATCCTTTTATTACAATTTAGTCAATACAAGAACTTTGAATAACCTTTGACCTTGAGGTACTTGAAATACCCTGCGCAAAGCCATTTCTGACCTGAACCACATAGGTCAATAAACTTTGCTGGGGGGGCGTAACCTTGAAATCGATGACCATAAAAAGGTCAATGAAGTTTGACTACCAGCACAGACAATAATCTGTAACACGATACCCCAGCGGGTGACCTCGAGAATAACTGTAATAACTAAATTAACAACTTGGCTCAGGCAAGAATTGTTGACCTTGACCCTGAAAAGTAGAATCCCCTATACCTTGAAAACTCTATTTGATACCCTGACCTCGAGAATTGTAATTAACCCACATAACCCCGGCCAAATTCTAAGAATTGCCTGGTGCCCTTGAAAACTTTCTGTCAAATTAACACACAGCCAAAGAATTTATTGGTGACCTTGAACATGTCCTAGCCTTGAAGACCGATGCAGGGAACGTGGTCTTGAAAAACCTTGTAGTTTTGAGGTAGGCAAAGTGATGACCTTGAAGAATATATGCAGGTAATGTGTACGATGACCTTGAAAATCATTGACCTTGATGTGGACAATCTGCAGGTTAGCGCCAATGACCTTGACCTTGAAAAACAGCCTATTAACTTTTCTAGTTACTTCAATGACATTGAGGAATAAGCCTTGATGCAGGTAATGTATACGATGACCTTGAAAACCATTGAACTTGATGTGCACAATCTGTACGGGAAGGTGTATTATTATTATTATCAAAATTGCATTAGAAGTGGCATAGCATATCTACTAGCTTTGCTATAGACGAAGTGCGCCAGGATCACCCTAGCTATACTACTAATCCGTACTTTTCTTCCTGTATGAAACAGGCAGTGTTGAATACTATCTCGTCGTCCGCCAGACCTTTGCGTTTCGGCAAATCTCTAATATCATCATCACCGTTGATTGTTATACTAGCGGGTTGACGTAACTGATTGGAAAAGTGTAGATATCTTTGAAGAATCTGATTGTACTGCTGCCATTTGTCATGGTTGGTCATTTTGGTTTTTAAAACTTTATCCATATCGTTACCCAACTGGGTTAATATGTTGTTTTGCGTGACATCTGGCGCTTGCAGACGCTGTATAAAATCCATATGTAGAAAAATCATCTTCAGATTGTGGTCCATAGTTATTGAAACAAATTACCCAGAATTCCGCCAAGTAATGGTCTTAACAGGAGCGGTAGAAATGCGCCGCCCTTTTGTACGAGAAACTGTTTCTTCTTTTTTATAAAATCACCTCTCTGTGCCAGCCACCTTAAAGTGTGCTTAGCCTGAGAGAGTCGCTGCTTCTGACCAGCTGACAGAGGTACACGACCTTTTAAAATACTATGTGCACACTCGCAAATGCATTCCACCTGCTTACTATCCAGGCATTTCAATAAAGCGTCACGTTGACTGTTACTTAATCTGGCTAATGCGCGCAGGATATCGGTGTTTTCGATTAAAGGCTCAACCATCATATATGATGTAATCTTTATGACTGTGAGGCTTAAACCCTTTTTTCGCTATATATATACTTGGCAAATACCTTGAGGCCCGAGTATGTTTGTTTTATAGCGTAGCACATCCGGTGTATTCTGTTTTAAATCAAACAATAAATATCCGCGCGGATTAGAAGTAGCATCTTGGTACACAGCCTCTAAAAATTCGGATTGTCAGGTGAAATCTGCCTTGATAAATGCTGTATCTGTGCCCTGTCACGTGGGTTCTTAAAGAAGATTATGTAATGAGCGTTGAGACAGATATCTCGCTGTCCACGTCCTTGATGAAATATGTTTTGCGTTAATAAAAACGCGCTTAGATTTCTATGATGAAACCCCTTTGTAAAAATATCAACCACCGAACTGTTAGTCTCGCACATTAGATCGTTAATTATTATTAAGACCGGTTTTTCACCATCAAACTTCTTCATATCAAGTAATCCTTTCTGAAATTCCACTGAGCAATCTTTGAATAATGGTTGCCATTCACCGTAAAACCAGATAATTTTTTTAAAAGCTGTATGGCAGATAGTTTCGATATTTTTTAGAAAATCAACGATAAAATACGATTTTCCACACCCCGATGGCCCCGCTACTATTGCAGAAAAGGGATCATTAAACTGGCCTTCACCACGCTAATCGATACTAAAGAGTATTCTGTTATCATCACAACTCAAATACTAGGTGAAAAAAATCTACAATCACAGGTATATTCTACCGTTTTATCGTGCATCAAAATAATCCTATTTATTGTTCTTTTAAATATTTACTAAAAGCCAGCACGTGCTTTTAAATCGTACATTAACAATAAATAGTTTGATGTATATCAAATTATAATGTCTAAGGGGCTACGACAAGAGGGCACAGACCCTGACACAAGTCTTATAGCTATCTTACAAGTTAGCATTACGTCCCCCTTAGAATACTATTTCCAGTCAGGGGGCCACGACAAGAGGGGCACAGACCTAACACAAATCCCCGAAGACCTGCCTTATGAGATAGCATTAGAGCCCATTATTAGAACATTTCAAATTTCCCACCGTAACCATTGCTAAGCCTTAGACCTCCAATCAGAGCTCAGAAGCTAGATGGGATTAAGAACCAATCAGAAACTAATTAGGTAAAAGGGGCTGTCCTTAGGACCACCAATGAGAACATTGTATGCGTACGCATTTGCCTACCTTCCAGGGACTGAACTGCCAGAAAGGCTCTTAATACAACCAAAAGGGTCCTAATTAGGGTGAAAACACCATCAAGGGGCTGAAAATGGCCCCCGAAAAGAAGCCGTCAAAAAAGGGGCGGGTGAAAGTGGGCTTGGTCTGACGTCAAAAAATAAAATGGCGGCCAAGGTGTCGTTGTTCTACTCACATAATTATCTGTTTAGCAGATAAGAGCGTATAACGAATTCCAAAGTTGACAAACGCTAAGCGTTTTTTCAGCCCCGATACATGAAAACCTAATTAGCCGTAAAGGGAAACAACTTACAAGATTATTTGTTTAGCATATAACTACCACATTCATATGCAATAATTAAACTTTCAAATTCTGTGAAAAGCTGGGCTAAGCGTTTCGCCAGTTCCGCTACACAGAAAAAGCCGTAAAGGAAAACAGCACACAAGACCCAAGGATTAGCGCATTGGAGCCACAACGAGCACATTCATGTGTTGTAGTGTTTTGGGGTGGTAACCTCTGATTCTACCCCAGGGGGCGCCCAGCAGGTTTACTCGGTTTTTTATCCTGTTTAGTGTTCTTTGTACATCGGGAAGCCAATTAAGCGTTTTAGTGAAGAGTATTCCTAAGTAGGTGACTTCGCGTTGAAATGGGAGCCTTTCCTGACTTAGGGTGAGGGAAACATTACTGTCGGCTAGCTTTGGGAATTTATCTTCGGTCTAGTTAAGATGTCGGAAGAGGATTGCTTGTTTTTTGGTGGGATTTGAGTAGACTCTCCACCGGTTTGCCCAGTTGGAAAAGTTCGGGAGGAAGGCCGTTCCGCTATTTTGATTCACCGCCCAGAAGGCAGTCATCTGCAAACTGCACGACTACTCCGGGTTGTGTAACTTCGGGAATGTCGGAAGCGAAGATAGGGTAAAGGATCGGGGCTAAGGCAGAACCTTGCGGTACGTTTGCTGTAGGTTGAAAACGATCGGAAAAGGTGTTTCCTACTTTCACTCAAACTGATCGATTAGTCAGGTACGAGAATAGGAGTTTGGAGAAGAGGTCGGGTATGTTGAGGTTGCGGATCTTGTGTAGGAGACCGGCAATCCAGACCCTATCAAATGCTTGCTTAATGTTCAGAAATAGTCAGATTGCATTGCTTGTGATTGAATGCTCTGGTGGTTTCTGTAAGCAGCTTCAACAAGGGATCGTGACACGTTCGGTTGGGACGGAAGCCAAATTAGCGGTTGAGAAGTTCATTGAATTCAAGATCGTCCCTGAGTCACCTGGCTAGAATTTCCTCAAAGCATTTTCCGAAGCAACTCAGAAGGGAAATTGGGCTATAGGAGGAGGGTGTGGTTGGGTTGGAGTGGGGTTTGGATATCATGACGGTGGAGGCTGATTTCCAGTCCGTTGGGAAGTGGGACAGGGTTAGGCATTTGTTATAAATGTCGGAGAGTAATCGGAGGGCTGGGTCGGGCAGATGTAGAATTTTACGATTTAGGCCGTTAAGGCCTGGGCTGAATTTCGTTCTTTTTAAAATAATTTTTGACCTGGTTGGGAGTGATGGGGGTATAGAAAGGATTCTCGTTATCCAGTTGGATTACGGGAAGGTTAAGTGTGCGGAATTCTTCAAGGCGACTCTCTAGGAGTGCCTTGAATTAGGTGTCGAATTGGGAATCTTCTGGGAATCGTAAAATGGATTAGAGGTGAAGACCGAAGAAGTTCCTTGATCGGAAGAGATTATGTTGCCCTGTGGGTCGGTTAAGTGGGATTTAGGAGTAAATTTCCTTCTGGTCAGTCTATCAAACTGTTGCCAGAAGAGTTTCCCGTTTCTGTAGTCTAACTGAGAAGTGGCTTTGGTCCAGGAGTCTTCAGTCTTCGGCGTGTTTGTTTTCTTCTCGCCTGATTAAGGCGTTAAGACGATTGTATTCAGTTTTGAGAGCCGGATCCCTAGGTCGCAAGAATTGACGATATATTCGTATTTTCTTTTTGATCCAGTTCACGATGTGCCGTAGGAGCGGTTTGCGAAAAATGTCGATGTTTTTCAATGGGACTGAGATATCGATCGCTTCCGTGATTACGGAAGTTAGGTCTCTAATGGCTTTCTCGACATCTTGGATGGTTAGAAGATTGGGTGTTGGAAGGTTGTTGTTCGAACAATTTTTAATGACTGTATACTGAGGAGGATCTGGGGGGCTGGACAAAATGAAGTTTTGACCAGTAGTGGTAAATTATCTGAAGTGATCATGGTGCCTAAAAAGCAGTCAAGATCGAAATAGTGTGTTAAGGGTTCGGAAACAAGGATGTGATCTATTATTGAGGCACTTAGATGTTCGAAATATGTAGGATGTGTGTTAAGGATTCGCAAAAGCGGCAACTGTAGCAGAGCTGATGATAAACTGATACCGTTGCCATTGCTTCTAGAGTCACCTAATTGGGTGTGACGGGCATTGAAATTACCTAAGATGACAGCATTAGGGAGGTTGGAGGCGTAAATTAAGGGGTTATCGGATACTGTATTGTCCGGGCGGATTGTAGTAGGAAAGGAAAACGATCGGGGTGGGATCGTAGGTGCGCAGGAGTTGAAAGAGAGTGGACGGGAAGAAATTTTTGATTATGAGGGTGGTTCCATGATGGCTGTTGTTTAGGTAGGTGTGATATGTGTTAAAATTAAGCGCGTATCTGTGTGTGAGTTTTGTTTCTGTGATGGAGAGAATATGTATATAGTGTTCGTTTTTTAAGTAGGGAGCGTTTCCGACGAACGCTCCTGGCATTAACTTCCCCTGCTAGGATATCCATTTTGGAGGAATTTAAGGATTGGGCACTCGGATTACGGAGACCGCCGTCCATGTGCCAGATACTCCGTTGGAAGTAGGATCGGGGAAGCGAGTCTATAACACAAATGATATTATTTCGCCGGTCGGGAAACATACCGAAAAGGGTGTGTGTAAGGACTTGGAGAAAGTTTTTAATGGAAAAGGACTCGGTGTCAAGTATGGGTTACAGGCGTGCGGTGTCTTCCGAGCCGGATTCTTCAGAAGACAGGATGGGCTCGAAAGTTGCCATATTCGACGGGGAACTGGGAGGTTCCCCAACCTAGGTTAGCGGAGGATTTGCAGGAAGAGGATCTGACTTTCGCCACAGTTGTGTCCACGGGTGGAGTGGGTAGGACACTCCTCAGCGGTATGCCCCATCTGCGTGCAGGTAGAGCAGTACTTGGGGAGAGGTTATCGGATAAGGGAGTGTTCGCAACTGTAGTGTCGCCCGAATATGACGACACCGCATGTGAGGAGCTACTCCAGGATAATTTGGGAAGGGATGATGATGCGGACCAGCGATGCGGGTGTGTTGGTGGCCTTGGAGGTGATGTGAACGACCATGCTCACATGTGGTAGATCGATCGCACCCCGGATCTCTTCGACTAGGATGTTCTTATCTATGTGACGAATCACGCAGTAAAGAGAGGCAGGTCTAGGGTAGGAGTTGAAAGGACGAGGCCTGGAGAGTTGGAACAAGGTAACGGTGGGTTCGTCGAAGTGGTCTCGCACCTTAAACTGTGTACACTCCGGTAAGGGAGAGGAGGTCTCTAGGCGACAGGTGTGGTTATGGTTGAATGTTAAGTTCAATCAGGAGCTTTAAGGAGTTAAATAAGGATTTCTGGGTAACGATCGACTTTGGGATATTGCGGATGTAATATCTTGAGGATTGGGAGCACGGTTACTTAAATAACGGTTGCCTCGTAACTTTTGGCCAATGGGAGCAGGGGCGGGAATACGTCACAGGTATGCTGATTCAAGTTTCGTGTTTATACGAGTATGATACGGGTTCACTCGCTGGTGCTGTCTCACTAAACTATGACGCGTCGAACTTGCAACAATTAAAATGTAATATTTTCTTAATATTTGTTTAGGAATGATATTTTAAGAATTTACGCAATTTTCTAAATGACTTACGTCAAATCCCTATATAATAATGGGTTAAATCTACAAAAACATTTCATTAAATATTCGGTTAAGTTGTAGTACCATCTAGGCACCGATAATAATAAATTAAAAAAATATATTAGGTGTTTGCCTTATAATTCAACTAGAAAAATTATATTTATCTATTTTTTGTTTAGATAACACAAGAACGTATACTCAAAGAAATTACACATTGTATAGAAATATATTTATTCTGTAAACAATACAAACAAATGTCATTCCTTAACAGATACACAAATGGCAAGTGTGCTTCTAAGTTGCAGTTTTTTTCATTTTATTAGCATATTTCCTTCCTTCATCAGTGCTTGACCTTTTATATTTTAGATAAGTTTTGCTTTCGTTGCTTGTTTATATATTTTATTCGAATAAATGTTCGCTGTCTAACAAATGCCTTAACAAGCTGACGAAGAACATCTAATAATTTTCTAAATATATAATTTGTAGTTGTTTGTATAAATTTATTTGTAAATCTAAAATTTTTGCGGTGGAGTTTTATAAACAATTTGTCCATACATTGGACATTTTCTTGCCAGGATGAAGATGGTTGTGTTAAGCCACCAAAAGACAAACTTTGTATCCATGATGGTATACTGGACGAATACAGCGTAATCGGTTCATTTTTGTAAGTATAGCAGCCAAGATTGGGGTATTCTTTGACACATTTTTTCGCCAAGTAGCACGCGATATATACCAAACCATCATTTTCTGATGATGTGTGAACAGAACTATGCACAGTAGATGCTGCTGTGCTGCTTGAACAATCGCTTGTGCTATATTCTTCATCTGCTTCTACTTGGATTGCCTCGGACTGAGTAGTTTCTTCTGTTTGTAGATTTGTTTCTATAGCAGCTTGTTTAAAAGCACCGGCTAATATAAATTCTTCTTCTCCAGATTCCAATGTTTCCTGCACATTAGTGTTCGTTGGCACTATTCCGGGATTCTTACCAAGAAGAATCATTCTGAGCCTATACAAAGCATTAAGTGGCGCAGGGTGATCATGCAAGCCACCTCTCATGCGAATCTATAAGAAATCCATTTAGTTAGAAAAAGTTTTTTGGAAGTTAACTCACTGTTTACCTGTGAAAATAAATTTTCAATACAGTCTTGATTTAGTCGATGGGTTAAGATATAAGAAATTTCAAACTTCGTAGATAAATCTTTGGACAACTCTTGCAGGGAAGTGGTTGAAATAATAACGCCCTTTTGGAATATTTGTAAACAATTTTTTGAGATAACTCTCATCATCCAAAATTTTCATCTGGTTTTGTAAGTTTCTACCGAAAGGGACCTTTGTAATCACTGTTGCTGATGGTGTATAAGAATTCATAGTGTCAAACCAATTACTAGTTATTATTAACTTTGAACTTATTCGTTCATAACAAAAACTTTTAATAACAATTACTAGTTAGTTCTATGAACTCTCCAACATTTCTGGCGTGTTCTTTGTTTCCACCAGGCAAATAGTGCTTTAAAGTAGTTGCAGTAGTGTGGGACATGAGTTGAGCTGCCAACGTTACATTTTGTCTTTGCGATCTCTCACAAGTAATGTGAATTGGCATAAGTTTATGGCAAGAACTGATTGCTGTGGTTGTTTCTTTAATTAAATATTTCACTGGCTCTCTTGTTATTAGTGTTTGATTTTCCAAAATAAATCCATGGTCCAAAAACAAGTTCCTTGTTAATTTTAAGAGATGTGGCACATCTGCAAAAAAATAGATTTTCTCTTGTGTGAGGGTGAAAATAGAACGTTTTTTCAATCGTTATGTCCAAATCTTTCCAAAGACCCATGTTTCCGCCCCCGCAATCTGACACACAAGCCACAACGTTGTAACCAATTTTGTTTAATTCAATTACTACTTCTTCTAAAATTGATTTAGCCATTTTAGTATCAAATCCAACAAACACTGGTTGCTTCCATGCATCAATAAGTCCTCTTGCCATTATTACTTGCATGTAATTGTGTGGGCCGCCTATTTCATCTAATTTTTGATCGTACTCGACCATAGAAGTCACTTTAACTTCATCGAAAGAGAGAACTGTTAATCTCTGACGATCAGTTTTGTCTTTACCGTAAAGATTCATTACATTGAAAATATCTTTTAGTAAACCGTGTCTTAAGTCTATCTGAGCCGCCCAACCTTGTAGAGTTGAGATACCAGGCAGGGGGTATTTCAGTGTTTGCCGGAGATAAATGTAAGCACGTTTACTGAAATATCTTATAGTAAATGCTTTGGATAATTATTCAGTGGTCCATCTTGCTTTCGTTTTTTTCTTTAACACAATATCCAGTTGATTTGGAGTTAGAAATTTTGAAAAACGTTCCCTAACTTTAATTTATAAATCTCCCCAATTTTCATCAACATACTTCTGCAAACTTGTATTTCTTTCTGTCGGGAGTTCCAAATCTTTTTCTTGATGTGAAATTTTGCTTTTCAGAAGCCGGTTCTCTTTGATCACTTCACTATATTTTCTTTCTAATACAGTGTATGGATCATCTGTACTAGTACCTGATATTTAATATGAAGAGTCGACTTTTTGTATCTCTTTATTCATAATTAAAAGTTCTTGAACGGTTGCTTTTTGTTCCTTCTTTTTCAGCCTTCCGATTCTGTCTGTCGGTTCCTTTTCAGGTAGTGGCAGTAAATATAATGAAGGGATTGCTAGAGTAAAATTAGTTTTAATAATTAACGTAGAAATTTATTTCTTCTGAAAATTACTTACCTGTCTCTTTCAACTTTTTTGGTAAAGTATTCATTAATTTTGCTTGTATCACGTCTTCGTATTGATCCAACTCAAAGTGTTTGCTACAAATTCGTTTATTTGATGGGTCGAATTTGCCTTTTCGGTAACACAATCGAACCCATTCTTTCCTTAATAATCGATCTTTAGGAAATGACAAAAAACGAATTTGTTCCTTAACTTTTCCGTGTTGCTTTTGCATATCGCGACACTGCAAATCGTTCCGGTAATGTTTAATTTACCTAAAATTATTTTAAATGCACTGTTAATAAAATTTCTACAACTTTGTTTTTTTTGTTTTTCTACTATAGCTATTATAATATTGTACCTTTTTAATTAATGAATTTAATCACCAACTATTAAAGTCAAATATAAATAAACACAATAAACCCGCACTTATAACTAGAATTTTGCGAATTATAACAAACGTAAACGCTTCAAACAACAACAGCACATTTCAAAAACCTACAGCTTTTTAAATTTTGCAGTGGCCGCTTCCGCTTCGCACACGCTGGCTGCACGGTTACTAACCGTGCGCCGGCTGGACTTAACCGTGGGTTGGGCATACTCGTGACGTGGCGCTGACGTATCCTCCCCACTTCTCGTTAACTTACGAGGCAACCGTTTCTATTTAGGTAACCGTGGATTGGGAGCGGGTTGGGTTAAGATTGTAGGAATCGCACAGGTAAAGGTGGCTGGGCGTGTGTGGGTAACAGGGCGGATTTGTGTGTAGGTTTTACGGAGGTGATGGAGCGTGTAGAGATGTAAGAATGTGTAGATGTGGTGGAGATCGAGGAGTCGTTTGAGTTGTGAATCGGAGCGGGTTCTTGAGGATGGTGGTGGCGAGGCAAGGGTGTGTGCTGGTGTAGGTAGACGGGCGGCGTCGGGGGTTGGGATACAACCGTGAATGTTGCACGGTGGCGACCGTGGTTCACCACTACGACTGTTAGTAAAATTAAGGAAAATTAAATTAAAAAAAAACAGAATTGTTTTAACGGAAGCCCGGGTCTCCGACGAGGTGCAGCCTCACGCCCCGAGGAAAAAAGACTTGGAGATCAGAGATCCAATACAAATGCTAAAATAAAATAATAAGTTAAAATTAATAAAAATAATTTTTATTAACTGCTAGTGCTGCCCGACCGACGTCGATCCTGATGCTGGCAGTGTCCTGGATTTTTCTTGTGTCCTTCCTGTTTTGCTTGCTGCATGTCCTGCGGCTCCTGCTAGGCTGTGGCTCTTCTCCTTGATGACCGCTTCTTCGTATTATCTGAAGGGAAGGCGTAACTGCTCTGCGCATGGTGGACATATTCATGTGCATTATATACAATTTTACAAAAATGGGGTTAAGCATTTCCACGTACCGCTTCTTGGGACGATTACCCATAAAGGTTGCCCCTGAGGTTACAATCAAACTTCCTTGGTAAGGAATAATTAAAGACATTAGAGTCGACGTTTATTATTAAAAGCATTAAATCCAAAAGTATCGATCATGACGGAATTAATATTACTATGCTTGGCCTAGTTCTACCTTTCTGCTTAGGTATGCTTACATATTATTAATTAATATTTTAGTACAGCAAATTTCCTCAGTTGCTTGAAATCTGCTAGTATTGTTAATTGCTAAAATTAATTAAAGTTTCTAAATTTACGGACATTCGCCCTTTAAGCGTCCTTTGTTTTCTTAAACGTGATCGAAAAAATTGTTAAACAAATACTTATCTGTGTAAATAAGAAACATATATTTCCCACCTTTCAGTAGAGTTTTCGCTGTACACATAGCACGCAAACTGTGTTGCTATACTTCTCTAAACATTGACAATTCTAGAATCACCTTATTGGAGCTGCTAATCTTGTTAATTTTGATTTTTGTTGCTTTTGAAATTGAAATTTTTAGGTTTTCACCATAAAACATATCTATTGTCAGTAATTATTTGCAAAATAGAACTCAATTTGTATTGTTGAACAATCAACTCTCGTACTCTCATATGATGACCTCAAGGTAGTATTTTGGGTCCAATTTTGTGCTCTATATTTACCGATCTTCCATCTGTTGTGAGGTATTCCAGTTATCATATGTATGCGGACAACTTGCAAATATGCCTTTCTCGCCAATTGCGAGATATTTCTCATACTTTATCCAAACTGAATGAGGATTTAGCTTATATTGCAAACTGGTGAGAAATAATGGATAAGTAAATCCTGATAAAACCGTACCATTGTGAATATAGGTAGTAAAAACATAAGAAATGCAGTGAACATAAACTGCTATTAACTGCTTATTATTAATAATGTGAATATTAAATGAGTGCAATCTGCTGGATCACATTAATTAAAGTGTCTACACCACCTTAAATATGAATTAAATGAAGGAACCAAAATGATGTTAGATAGATCGCTGATAAATTCCACTATTGTTCTTCAGTTAACTTTTTCTGTCAGCGTATAACGAAATAAAATGTAGAAGCTTCAAAATTATTCCACTCGCATTATTCATCCAGTAGCTCTATCACTTGTCAAACAAATTGGCGAGCTCAAATTTGCGAAAGAATATTCCTTGGAAACTTTTGCACTTTTAGTCCTGGCTGCCCATAAAAGTTAATAATTAAACACTCAGGATTACATAAGAATTTTAGGCATCTAGCGTATCACATTCCTAAACATACAACTGTTAAGAATAAGGGAAGTGTTAGTTATATGGCACCTTATGTACGTAAATAGGTAACCTGTGATTTTAAGACGTTTAGGTATATTATAAGACTCGTTTTCTGACAAAATGGAATTGTGATTTGGACATCTTATGTTACTGCGTATGGTATAAGGATATTTATACGCATTATTTATTTCATTTCTTTCTCATTCTACAAATTTGATATTGGAATTTATCTTTATTTCTAATACCATTCACTAACAAACTCCTTAGTGACCACCAATATGGGTTTAGGCAAAGTCGTTCAACAGGCGATCTTCTTTCATATGTGACCCAAGTTTGGAACAATACAGTAGAGCAGTCCGGTGAAACAGTTGTACTCGCTTTAGATATCTCAAAGGCATTTGACCAAGTTTGGCATAAGTGTTTACTTGCCAAACTCGTTTGGGTTAAATGATACGCTCATCAACTGGGTTTCTAGTTTCCTTGATAAAAGACGAATACGTGTCGTAGTCGATGGCTTTTTTTCAAAAGAAGCTAGCATTAACGCGGGCGTTCCACAGGGATCCGTTATAGCGCCTACACTTTTTCTGCTGTACATAAATGACCTTATTTCTTCAACAACTAACCCCATCCATTGCTTTGCTGACGATAGCACTCTTCACTGTAGTTCATCTCAGTGTACTCATAGTGATAATCCACTTTCCATGTCAAATCAAGAAATTAAAGCTGAAATGGCAAATTCAATCAACAAAGACATTCAACGTATTCTCGAATGGGGAAGCAATAATCTAGTTAAATTTAATGCTAACAAAACTCAGTGTTGCCTTATGTTCGCCCCAAAAAAGATCGATCATTTCCTGTTGTAAGTATGAATGGCTCAGTTCTTAAGTTTTCAGACTCTATTACTCTGTTGGGTATGACTGTATCTTCAAATCTCTCATGGGTTGACCATCTTCTGTCAGCTACCAAAACAGCTGCTCGTAAAATAGGCTTTTTGTACAGACCTAAGCAGTACTTTACCTCTCGACAACTCCTTCTGCTGTATAAGGCCCAAATTCGGCCTCATCTGGAATATAATTCTCACCTTTGGGTTAGTGCTCCCCAATACGCTCTCGATATCGTTGATCGTATTCAAAAGAGAGCGATTAGGCTTATAAATGACCCGTCCTTAACTTCTCACATACAGTCCCTTGAGCATAGAAGGATGGTTTCAGTTCTTTCTTTGTATTATCGTTATTACAACGGCTATTGTGCTTCTGAATTATATTCTTTGATACCATCTCGGGCTATCTTTGCGAGAAACACTCGGTTCGCTCATTCACATCATCAGCATGCAGTACAAATCTCCACTCGTCGTACCAAACGGGCGCAATCCACATTTTTCTACACGGCTTCTAAACTCTGGAATGATCTCCCTAGTTCCTGCTAAGGTAGCTGTTCATACGCATCTATTGGCAATTCATTATCCCTCTATGCATCCTCCTAAGTGTTCCTGAGTGCTTTAGTACGATAGGCCAAATTTAGCCTGTTCAGGTCCACAATCATAAAAAAAAACCATGTTTATTAATTTTAAGTCCTTTGGATGCAATGGAAGATCGGCCTTGTTAAATTCGTATCTTTATTTTGATTTTTGTTGTATTTCCGCCACTTTACTATTTTGTTTTGTTGTACATGATTTCGGTATTGTTCATTTGCACAATAAATACTATTATTATATTATAAAGTAAAATAGGACAAAAATGTATTTGTTTAGCATGTAACGAGCACATTTATACACTGATAAAAAGGGGGCGAATCATTTGTCCAACTCCACTACATATAAAGACTAATTAGCGATAAGGAAAGAGCACAAAGGAAAGAAATCTTATCCAGTGAATCTTCATCAGTTCAGAAACATCATCAAAGAAAATCAATCTTTTGTATCTAAGCAAATTCTCATTACATAGGATGTCGCACAAACCTCAATTTTGAGAGTTTTTTTTTTGCACGGAAATAATATATCAAAAATCAAATCAGAAAAATTAAACTGTGACAAAATTTCATAGTACTTCTTTTTGCTTAGTTTTTAATGGCTGCTGTAGGAAAACCGCAGAAGACCATAGCCCTTGGTGATAAAATGATCGGCATGCTTCATATACCTTAATTTTAAAATTAAGACTTTCCCAACATTGATAGTTTGGTATATTTCAGTCGCCAATTTTCATAGTTTTTCTATTTTGAACTGCTTCCCTGAATTTACTATAAATATTATTCCAATTATCAGGGTTAACCTAAATATTTAATGGGAAATGAATGATATATTTACGTATTTCCAGCGTACAGATAAAATGTACAATGCTCTAGTATGGATAAAGTGGTCCTAAGTTAAACCTTGTGAAATTCCTTTTCTCAACTGCATTCACAGTCATCTATCGTTAAAGACCGCTTAGGTAGTTACATATTAGTAGCACAGCACTCTCCTACCCCAATAAGTCTTAATGTAGCGATAAAAATGTTATGGTTCAGCAAGTCAAATACCTTGGTACAAGAACCGTCAAATTTCCTTTGTCCGGTTTCCGTTATTAAATCATCAATAACACATGACATGGCAGAAGTACAACTATATCCTGTACTAAACATTAACTGAGTTGAAGACAAAATCACAGTGATAAAACATTACTGGTATTTACCAATTCAAACAGTTGATTTTGTAAGACTTTTTAATTACTTTAAGTCAGACAGATGTGATTGGACGTAATTTCTCAGCCACCTTTTGGAATTAGCGTAACAAATGCAAATCTTTTATGTGGTGGGAAAAACTAAGTTTTTTATAGACAAGTTTATATGGATAATGGATGACAATGGAAATGGATAACACATTTTTATTACATCTATATTAATGCCATCTAACCCATAAGATTTTATACTTATTTTATTGATTATAGTACGCACTGATATTTCACTAAATCAAATTTGACAACATTGATCTAAGTTATGACTATAAAGTGATCGAGCAAATTTTGGGTTTATTTTCATAAATTGATTGCTTTTTTTTCTGATGTGATAGTGTGTTTGTTGAATTTCAAAATTATTCGTAGCAATTCCAGTGAGCTAGGATTTTATTGTACTTAAGAGTTTGTTACTAATGGAAATCATTAATTTGACTGCATCCCTTAGCCAAGATCCAAATAGTTTAGTAAACTTTGACTGACGTTTTTTTTTGGAGTATTTAGTAATTCAAAAATACTATTGCTTAGAAATCCTACCTTATCCTCATTACTGGACTCTGGATCATAGTATTCCAAATTATATATCACAGGATATTTATGGAAATCAAGCGTAGTTACTTACCTGACTACTTCACCAACTTTAGCTGAAGCCAGGTCTCATTAAACGGCCGTCGGGTTACGTATTTTTATCACTTTAATTATTACAAAATTTTTTACATTTCTAGCAATTATTGTTTTTTTACACAATTAGTTGCAGGAATAAATTGGGCTTTAAGAAAAGTGAAAAAATTTCATTGAAATATATTTTTTATGATTGACGTCTGCTATTACTCCATGAACAAAGTGGCAAAAAAGTCACAGACTTCCGTGCTATAGTATTATAAACCTTTAAACACAAAAAATGTTTCAGTATGAGGTGGTTTTATATCATTTTGTCACATGTTACATATATGGCACAATTTCATCTTTCATACATGTACTTGTTGGGGGTTATAATGATTTGATCCTGTTACTAGTGACTACAAACTTTCTCAAATAAACTCTAAATTATGTAAAGAAGCCTTATGATGTCTGATCTATTTGTTTATTCTACAATATCGGATATTCAATAAATTGATGCTTTCGAATACCTAACCTACTAAAGCACATTTTGCCTGTAAAACATGTTTACATGTCGGAATTTGTCAGAATAAATAGCAAATACATGGGATAAGAAGATAGAAAATAATTTAAAAACTAAATGACTTTAATTTATATAAATTCTAATATACATTTTTAAAGTACATAATAAGTTAAATTTACACATAATATGGAAGAGCTATCAATGATGCAATTTTATAATTAATCTGACCATCCATATTGCATCCGGTCTGCATTGTTTTGATGTGCAGGTTTCCAGCATGTCCTTCACTTAGAATTGGATGTTCCATCTTTTAGCGACAGATGTAGTCTATGCCACATAGACAAATAATTACATTTAAAGAAATAATCACCATTCACCATCAACCTAAAGTGTCTTGTTAAAAGTGTGAGTTTAAAATGTAAAGTAAAAAATACATGAAATATTGAAAAAATAGAATTGAATACAAATTTTTTTTACAGCAAATTTTCAATAAAATATTTTTGTTGTACATGAATAAATGACAAATAGCAAAAAGTATCCCAAAATATTTTTGGACTATAAACAAGTTTGAAGAGGCTGGATACTATATCTTACCTGTAAGTTTACAAAATGGTAGAAATCTTCAGTGAGCAATAGAAGAATTGAAAAATCATACTACCATTTATACTTTTATGTATGTTAGGTTAATTAGTAAATGAAAATATTTATAATTACGTGATTATATTTTAAATTTACGTTTAATATGAAAATATTCATAGCATTTGATAATTCTTCAAATTATATTACAACGTTTAGAACAAAATTATTAATAATTTGAGACATGACAAATAAATATAAAAAAGGCCGTTTGAAAATAATTGCAACGTTCCGCACATGGAACTATTAAAACTTTTAACAACATATTTTTGCTTCACTTTAAGTTAAAGCTCAAATTATTTTTATTTTGTAACTAAAAACACAGACTGACAATAAAACTTAATTAAATACATGTGGTCACGACATTACTCTGATCCACCTGTAGTTCGATCTTCAATCACTGGACCTGCCAGTGATAACATCTTCGAAAGGTGGTGTAGCAGAACACACTGCCCATCGATTTGTATAAAATAACAAGCTTAACATGATAACGTTTTAATTGTTCCATTAAAAATTACAATAACAACATCAAATTAAAAAGTTTATAATCTTAAACAGGTTTGGCATTAAAATACACGTTCTCGTAATGTTTTGATCCCAGGCTAGTTAATAGTACCGAACAAGTTGCCATTTTGCCAGTAGAGTAATGTCAATAATAAACACCCCATTCAAAATTTGGTAATCATTTGGTTGTAATAGGAATAACTAAAAAACTGTAGGATTTATATATAATTCCGTACACATTGATTAACTAGAAGTGTATGGAGTCTCCGATCGACAAAAAGGCATGACGTACCACAGATCAATAACATATCTAGTTAAAGTATATGTATTTACGTTGTAATGAGAATACACATTTCCACGAGTATCGGCATGGGAATGTGCAATCACCAGCAGTGTCTTTAGCAAGATGTGGTCACGGGCCGGTAGTTTGACTAGAGTGAACCACAAGATTGCCCTAGGATTACTGGTTAAGGAAATAACAACGATGGGTTGGGATTTTTGGGCGATGTTGAACGTGTGCGGTTCAATATCACCTATGACATTTCTCGTTGCCAATTTTCCCCACCCACCTGCTTCGTGCTGTTGAAGAATTCGATATAGGACAGTGTATATATGTGTGCGGTAGCTTACTGAAAATGTAAACTGTACCTGAATAAAATAAATACTAAAAAATACTGAAAGAACAGACTAACTGCGTAAGTCACTGAAGCAGATATCTAAGTACCACCACCGCAAAAGAATTTATTCAGGGACAGTTTACCTCTCCACTAAGCCATTATACACAACTTACTTTTAGTTCCTAAGTACGTAATTAGTTAAATAGTATTGTTTGTTTCAATTTCAGAGTACACATAGATAAAGTATAAAACAAATAAATCTCGGAGGTAAAAACATTGCTGTATTTCGCAGCTTTAGTTTTAAACCTCTATAATAACGGTAAATGGATTAGAATCTACTTACAACTAAATCAGACCTAAAATACAACAGAATGAGGGCGAGGAGAAGCAGTAACTCAATTAGTTTATAACTAATTATATTTATATAAATACTATTCTAGACTGACAGTGTGTATTTATTGCCTCTCCTCAACAACATTTGGCAGACAACATCTGATCTCTACTATTCTTATAGAATAATAAACAGAAGCAAACCAACGCTGGTAGCCTATTTGGTATGTCAGGCCAAAAGCGTTGGATTGCTAACGAGGACGCCAACGGCCGCGGACTGGCGCTGACATAACCACGGCGACAGTGCACGGTAATTCCAGTCGGCGTGGTGTGTCGCGCCAGAGTGCACTGCGTGCCGGGGCGTCCTCGAAGCTGTGAGGACGCCACTGGTGCGCCACTCACCTAGGCACCTAATTACACGCTATGGACGAACTCTGACTCGTCCCATTATTGCTAATCATGTTGAGTTCATGACTCCAGCATGGTTCCTACGCTTGGATAGCATAAGACACATATTCCACTAGAATAACAACAATCAACGAACAAACAATGCGCGTGGTAACGGCAGCTGATGGGCCACCGGGCCGGTCGGTTTTCGGGTGCTGCTCCGGTGAGGGAATAGGTTGGTCAAGATGGGTAAGATAGGAATTAGAAAAAGGAGCTACACAGCCGTCTCTGTATGGCTGTGAGAGGATAACCGCTCCACATCTATTTCAGGAATCGTCAACTCATCTGGGATGTTATCGGCATACTCAATGGAAGAAGTTTGAGACAACCTCTTAGAGAGTGATGTCTGTTTTCGGAGTACCTCGGCAAGGGAAGTATTGCTGTGTTCGCCATACCGAGCATCAAGGCCCTGACGGAAAGCATTAACTACTCGGATCTGAAATAAACAAGAAACAACAAAACAGGGAGAATTAAAATAAGAACATTCCCGGGAAGGTGGCGAGCAGTTAGCACAGCCCAAAGATCAGTACAGAGCCATACTTGAGCCCAAACATGCCGTTCTTAAACGTGCATTATTATTGGAAGTGTTAAATGTAGCGTGGCAATAGCGGTTAGGTTATATAAAGTGTTCTGTAAGAGTGTTGCGAATACTAGTAAAGCACAACTAGAAAATAGAAAATTATAGCTTTCTCTTATAGTTAATATTTTTTGAAATATTCGAACAAATATGTAAGGGCTCAAGTTTCAACATTTAACAAACATGCAATCAATATTTGTATAATATTTATATGTATATACATGCCACGAGTAGCTTGTGGCGGCATACAATCATACATACACGTGATACGGAGGCAGTTCAAATTGACTTGCAATACTGCCAGAGCAAAATGTATTTGTGTTGAGCCATTGTACATGCCGTGTATTGGAAATTCCAAGTCAGGCTTAAGCTTTACATTCACTGGTTTTCATCGCAGATAAACAGAAGCTACAAATATGAATCTCCACTTGAAACCAACACAAATATAAAAAGTTTATTACCAGCAAACGGCTGCATAGCCAATCAGCTGAGTAATAATCATTTGACACTGGTAGCAAGCAGTCAGATATTACAATACAATACCGAGTGTTATGGAATTAAAACATTGAACTTGCAAAGTTTCACAAACCAAAACAATACAGTTTTAGAACTGTCTGAGCACCACTTAACACACATGAATAACAATGTTCAAATACATACAGTCTTTACCAGAGACATTGGTTACTTTGCTTACGTGATTTTGCCCCACCTGTATGTATGTATATGTGGGTATTAGTAAACACACAAAACAATATAAAAGTATTACTTAACACATAAAAAGGTAAAACGTAATAATACAACCTTGCAGTATTTTTAAAATAAAAATTCATTCTTTTAATAATTTTATTGAAAAGTCTCATTGAAAACAGCAATCTGTTAGTATATTAAAATAAAAACATATCTAAGTACACTTCGTCAAATACAATTAACAATCATATATTTCGAGTAAAAATTTAAATTTATGTAAACAAATGGAAGCCTCTACAGTAATTTAACAAACAAACTAACTATGCAACGAGGCCGTTTTTACTCGTAAGCGCAACAGCTATTATAAGAGCACCCGGGCATTCGGCTACAAAAAATTTTCAAATTCACAACCAAAGCTTTTTTCGATTATGTCCACGTCGTTAGTATTAATCAAAAATTTTATGTTAAATAAAAAACAAAACAAAAAATGAATCGACAACTAGTAATCGGCCGAGAGCAGTCGTTTTGAGCGATCATATGCATCTGTGAGCTAAGAATAAGAGTCATGCACATGCGAACATAAGTTAAGAGCCTAACGGGCATCAGACGAAGGATACGGAAAAACAATTCCACAAAACAATAAAAACGTTATTGCACTGCTTCAATATTGACAAGGCGGTACAACAAATAAATAATGAAAAAAAAATAAGTATACATAAGCAAGTGCCTCTACACAATGTGGAAGCAGTGATCAACACACACCAACAAGAGCGAACGAGCGAGCACACGAACACGTAGCGGACAGAAAAGAAGTAGGAAAGCGGCTTACAGCTTGGTCAGTGGAGCTCTTGCTGTATGGAACCGGAATCAAACGCTCTTGCAATTCACCACCTATCACCTTCAAGAGTAAAGGGTAACGTTAAGAGTGGTTTGATAGACAGTGAAAGACACATACAATAGATAGTGCACAGAATGAGATAGATTAGATAACTACTGAGTAAAAATTAAGAAGAGCTCGGGCAATGGTAATTTAAACAATTATTCTAGAAACTCCTTACCATTGCACCTAAAGATGAAATGTGCACGTGTACATTATGTGAATCATGTTAATAAAGAGTACACGTGCATTTATCCATCAGTGCTGTAAATAAGAGTCTTAAGTGTTACAATCAACAGACACACGATTGCTCGAAACGTGTATCTATGTTTGGCTCAGTGCCGAGTATCAAGAACAGAGCGTTAAATACTTTTATACCGTAATTCTCTTTACATAATGCCAAAACTTAATAAAATGGTAGGTAACGCAGAAAATTAAAAAAAAAGTAAAATAAAAAACTAAAGAAAGAAAAAGAATAAAACACGATAGTATTCTGTTAAATGCGGGAAAGTGGCTTGGTTTGATTGGCTTGCAAAATCACTGAAATTTGTTTAGTAACACAGAGTATAAATGTTGCTGTAGCATTGTACCTACTAGGTTTGTTCGTATTTGCTACATTAACTATTCTAATATGAAACCTATGATCTATGTATTCATGAAAAAATGCTTTACTTGAAGTATAACTCTTATAATATTGGTCAAATATAATAAACATTCCAAAAATAGATGGTATCGAGTCTGTAAAAATTCTTTACTTTTAAATGCCCAATTAAGCAATTTAAAACAATTGGCAACAAATTTCACTTGTCCCTGTAGCGCTACTAAATTCGGTCAGAAAACTTATTCTACAATTTATTTATATTATTCTAACATTTTCAAAATGTCATTTTTTACATGGCATTATGTCACAATCATGCCTATAATATCTTACCTAGTACCTACAATTCTCTTTCTTGTAGTGAATACGAACAAAGCTATAACATTGGCATTTCACACAATACAGTTGTCTCAAATTTTGTGTGCATGCGTCCGAAATATAAACAAGTAGTAAGTAAGTGTCTCCATCACCACTAACCTGAGAGGTTCTAAAGGCTATCTAAAATGCTATACATATATCTATTCTACAAGTGTATGACGAAACATTATGTACAAAAGTAATACAAAATACTTAGATTTGGTCAAGTGAGAGTCTCTACTAAGTGCTAAGCATTTGGTAGAGGAGAGGCTGTTTGAAAGGTCAAGGTACTACGGCAGGGTGGCACTAGTGGCACTAAAAACGAGCGTCATGCACTGCTCGCCTCGGTATAAAACCGGGCATGACCGGCACTATATGCGAGTCTCATGCACGGGCTTGGGCAGCTCAGAGTTGGCAGGTGCGGAAGGTGCTAACTGCGGATTGTAAGGTGGGGGCCTCAGAGTGTGAGGAGATAGCAGCCGGTTTCCAGTTCCGGCGTGGTCGTCGCGCTCTGTCTTCAGCTGCTGCGGCGACAATTTGGTGGCAGTGGGATCCTCATCGATATAAGTGATGTCTGATAGAGGACGAGGAGGCCAGGGGCCAGTGTGACTTCGCGAGCTGCGCAAACTGTGCAAACTATGTACTGAGCGGCGTTCCTCCAGATCCTCCAATGTGGACTTGAAAGCCCTGATTACTCGCAGCTGCAAACACAGGGAAGCAGGGTACTTATGAGGCCGGGATCAGCATGCGTACACACACCATGCACACGCCTTGCTCTCCATGCGTGCTACGTGCACATCCGCTTACTTGCGGTGTACCTGCAGCATATGGCAGCGGACATTCACGTCCTTTTTACTTTAGTGTGGTGATAATTTAAAACAATTTTTATTGGAGAAGTAAAACATCAACGTTAGTAAATACAAGTAGAAATATTTAGTAAAATATGGATAGCCAGTGTGGCAAGCGCACCGCACGCAATCACTTCGCAAGCGGAGGGTAGTAATAGAGCAAGCGGATTTTTAGAATAAGCGCCCAACACACCAGATGAAATCATTTCCTGTGAACACGAGTAGGAGACGCGAACGTGTTAATGCTGTAGAAATAAAAATCGACTATTTTTCCGCAATCCACTTGGCTGTGTTGTCGCAAAGACGCACTCACTACTTCTGCTACCGAAGAACTAGCAGCAATTACATTAACAGGGGTGATTCTACACTACTAATACCACAGTGCAATAATAGCATTAACGCATCTCAATAACTGCATTAGCCAAAGCCCTACTACAAGCTACGTACTTGTTTGTACTGCAACAGGGGTTGCTTGAGACACCCACAGCGTTCCTATACCTCAGTTTCTCTCATCGGTTCGGCCGGCTAACAAATAAATCAAAATTAAATAACTAATATCGGAACACAATCAAAATTACTAAGTATGTTTTTGACTCCATATTGAATCTTCGAAGAAATTCCATTTTAAACAAAAACTAAATAATTTTGAGCAACTAATAAAGAACAACATTGACAGCAAACATTTAAAGGAGGTAATAGCAAACAAGAGGCAGAACCTGGAATAAAAGTGAGAAATCTGTGGGCGTGGGTGTGGTGCAACCTGAGACAACACAGCCAACTCGGGGCTCGATATACGGATTGCACGATGTACGTACATGCAGCAACTATCGGCTAATGGCGCTAACTACTGGAGCCGTAGGATAATGCTATTAACTACGTGATACACCGGTGTTTAGTGGTGAAATAATTAGAAAGCATGCCAAGTTATATAGGTGTTACTATACAGTGGAAAATGTCAAATTAAACATTTTATATGAAATTGCTACAAACCACACCAGGATATTAGTTTTAAACGCAAGCAAATGCTAGTACAATTTAAAATATCACCAACTTGTGTATACTTTTAAACAAAAACAAAGGATTAAACACATTTGACAAGAACAGGTGTATATCCACTGCAGACCAAAAGGTTAATGGTCATGTAATTATAGTTTCAAATATTTTTGTGGTAGGTACACCTACTAGATACACTAAATGACTTAAGTATGTATTGTATAGTTAAAGGTACCACACGGTTTGTTAAAATAAAAATACAAAATCAAACTAAACTCACGAATCTAAGCTACAAACAAAAAAAAACACAAACAGTTAAAGCAGGATTGGAGCAGCCTGTAGTTCAGGCGCACCTATGTTTAATGTCATTAAGTCAATTACACAACCAAGCATCAATTTATATCATGCTTTCAAACAAACTACCACAATTCTGAAAGGGTGGGGGAAAGGATGGCGGGAAGCCTCAACTGACATAATGTCTAACTACCTAATAACTCCTATTTAACTGAGCTCTGTTCATCAATCACTCCTAAACATACGATTTTGTAATGCACCAACCGCTATGGGCTCCATAACACATGCCCAACACGGTTATTGGTACAATTCTGTGGTTCACATTGCTATATATACAATACATACACTTACCTGTGTTTGTAACCTA
The DNA here is from genome assembly GCA_036346205.1 of Vesta saturnalis. Lineage (NCBI taxonomy): Eukaryota > Metazoa > Arthropoda > Insecta > Coleoptera > Lampyridae > Vesta > Vesta saturnalis. The sequence goes on from JARFJB010002033.1 coordinate 718,523, forward strand.
GTTAAACCTCGAATCCAAAGAATTTGACCTGCTCGAGGTTTCTTGTCAGAATCTACGTCAAACTTCTCCTCTCCTATTGCAATAGCTTCAGTGTATTCTTCAGGATGACCTCTTCCCCATCTAAAAGTACCATGAAAATTTATATATAATAGGTTATATCAAATTTCAATGACGTACGATAGTATTTTTGGTATTTTTCTAGTGGGCACTGTTGTGACAAGTTGACCCCATAGCAAAGTACCCACTCCAAAAAACAGACACCATAGCCACTGGTCCAGAGTCAAGCTTTTCGTTGAAAATGCCATTTTTCCATATTGTATAATTACGATCTTTAAACAAAACAAAAAGGAGTTATAATAAAAAAAAAAAATTAAATTTAGTACAGTGTTCATATTGTACCAGTTGGCGGTGTTCACTGGTCTGTGGAATTTACTAGCTTTGGTGTTACATAACAAGGCAGAGTATCGTTACTATACCTAATAAAAAATTGTGTCGTGTAATCCACACATATCTTCCGTGTATTTATTAACATCTTCTATGTTAGAGACAAATCGCATAATTTTAGACAAGCATTTTAATGACAATTACGATTTTTAAACTTTTCATTGTTAGTAATAGCAAAATTATTATATTCTTTAAACAAAAAATAATTAAATATGAGAAAATCAAAATTTTTTAGAATTCTTATTATTAGGTATAAAACTATATAAGACAACTAATAAGGTGTCGTTTTAAATCGGCGCTTTTATTAACCAAAAATTCTGATCTGATATCGATCATTTTAATGTTTTGCGTTAATTCATTTTCAACACTTAATATAAGTGTCACAAAATTAAGTTCTTTAACTTAATTTAAGTATTTGTGATTAGTTAGCCGTATTTCATGTAGATAATAAACAATGCATATTCTTTTCATTAAAGGGAAGTCTACTGTTTCTACTTCTGGTTAAGTTATAGGTTACGCCACTCGAATATAAAAAATTATATTAAAGATTAACTTGTTTTTGTTAGTTAATTACAATTAATTTAATTGTATTAATAGTTTTAATACTCGAGATGTCATCTATTGCTACAAATGAGTAGATTCGTTTACAGTTTTTTAAATTATGGGACTTCAAAGTTTTACTTGATGATAAGAGAATCAAAATTAAGTAACAGAAGACCATTCGTTTGGGTCAGTCCGATCAATCAGCTTGAAAGATATTGTGTCAACTTAAAACATAAAAACAAGATAGCTCGTAATAATTTCACTACACAGATGAACATTTGCATATACATTTGGGATGTTCTAAAAGGATTCGATCTTTGTGTTTTGAAAGAGGGGCATCAGATTAAATCACTAGTTTAAGCGTACGTAAAGATATCTTGGTTTAATCCAAATTTTGTTATTAAATTGAGTGTTTTGTATGACTGTTTTACTAAAAAATCATACAATTATAATCTCGTTGTATCCAAGAAGCGTTTTTATTACATCTCTTATTCTTGTATGGCGTAAGTAAATTACATCCAACTCCTGATAATACAATGTTTTACAGATGTTTTACATTTACAAGGCTAGGTTAGTTGAAATTAAAAGAAATGCATATACAAATTACATTAAACATTCCAATTACAATACTTGTTGCGACTGGAATTTAATAAATACAAATAAGCCAAGAAAGGTGAAAAGTAACGAATCTCTTAGTGCACAAAATTTCAACGATATTTTAAAAAATATCTCTATGATACAGTGTGTTCACCTGCACAATGTTTTGATCTAGAAGAGGTAATCTACAAAAATAAGGGATATATTTAACAACTTAAAACATAATTCCAGCATGGATTATCTATGGTATAAGTAACAACATTATTAACGATCTTGTACTTTATTCCATTTCCTAAATTACTTAATATACGTATTAAGGAGAATACTTTTCCAAATCGTCTTAAGATCTCCAAGGCAACTATCGTCCCATTTCACTGGTTCCCCCGTATTTTCTAAAATATTTGAAACTGGAATAAAAAATAAGTTTTATACGCACATTGAACAAAACAGATTCCTTCACAGTTCACAATTCGAATTTCGTAGTAATAAATGTACTGCTGGTGCTATAAACGATTTAGTTGCTCATGTAATTGATAATTTTGAACTTGGCTTTTTACTGGTTGCACATTTTGCGACCTTAGTAAAGCCTTTGACTATGTATCTCATCAAATTCTATTAAATAAATTACAATGGTATAGAATGTCGAATGAAACCACTTTGCTTATAAAATCTTTCTTAATGTGTGGTAGTCAGATAGTACTTTACAACAATCTGCATTCCAACATCAAAAAGGTTGATATTGGAGTACCACCTCTTTTGTTCCTAATTTATATCAATAATATTTCATTGTGTGACGCCTCTTCTAAATTTACACTTTTTGCTGACGATGCTACTATTATAACCACCGCCCATAATGCCACAGAAACACATAATAACATGATAGTATCACAATCAAAAGCCGCACAATGGTTTTAAGCTAACCATTTAAAATTAAACATTAATAAATCACAAGATATTATCTTCACATTAAAATGTGGAAATAATGCTGTAAACTTTGTAAAGTTTTTAGGTGTATATATAGATCCAACCTTAACTTGGGATACGCATGTTGACTACCTAATCTCTAAATTGTCTAAATGCATATACCTTTTCAGACATTTGCAAAGGCTTGTTGATCTTAAAACTATTAAAATGTGTATTATGCTCTTTTTCACAGTGTCGTTTCTTACTGTATACTATTTTGGGGTCATACGACTCTGCACAAAGAGTTTTCGCTGTGCAACCTGCATTATCGTGATGAGGTCAGAAATCATTTTCTGAAATTGAAAACCTATATGCATGCAACAGAATTTAGATAAATTTTCTACCCATTCAGATCAACACACTTATAATACCAGAGCACGTAAGGACATTAACATATCCTTTACATGTATCGCAAAGTCATTTCTCAGCTAACTACTATGCTCTAATATTTTATAATAAGTTACATATTTCTGTACTAACTCTGCAAATGTATAAATTCAGAAGTGTGGTTAAAAATCTGTTGGTACAAAAATGTTATTATACTTATCAAGAATACCTCAATGATAATCTTATGTGTTACTGTGATATCTAACATTTCAAGTTATTTTGTTTGTCTACAGATAGTTTGTGTTCTACATTTTATTGATGTGTGTAAGGTAATTGGCAATAACATGAATATGAAATTTTTATTATTATTATTATTAGTTATTAATTTTTTTCTCATGTAACTATTGTGAAAACAATCGCTAGAAATCGCCTAAAAGATTTAGTTTAGTTAAGTGTAAAGGGGTTAGTAATACTAAGGTTAGGTTAGTATGCTTTGTAGATTCAAATTGGGGAAATGACCTAATGGACTGAAAGTCAGTTACTGGTTTTTTGTAGATATTTTAACAAAAGGGTTGCGGAGTGTTTTAATAAATTGAAATATTATATTGGTCGTAGAAATTTTAGCGAAGGAGCGTGTGAGGACAATCGCTAGAAATCGCCTAAAAGTTTTAGTTTAGTTAAGTGTCAAGGGGTTGGTAATACTAAGGTTAGGTTAAGAAATATATTGTAAGGAAAAAGGATATTTTTATATTTAATATAAAAGCTGCGCAAATTGCTAACAACAGGGATAATTAAGAAAACTAAAAGGTTAAGGGGGCAGATTAGTGAATGATGTAGATATTTGAAAATTAATGTTATTTTTGAGGTTATGTTCATTAAAAATGTCAAGCATGGAACAAGGGAACAAGAGGCGAAAAGGCATTATAATATCGAAAGTTTAACTGGAGATAATTAACTAAATTGGAAATTTCGAATACAGATGATATTGTGAGAAAATGACCTGTTGGGATGTATCGAAGTAGACACTGACTTGGGAGAATTGAATGCGGAAGAAAAAAGAAGATTTATGAAAAAAAGATAGCAAGGCCAAATCAGTGATTGTACAATGTGTATCAGATGCAAAACTGGAGAGCCTGAAGGATAAAAAGGCAGTGTATGATATGCGGAAAACATTTGAAGAAAATTTTCAAAAGAAGGGTTTGCCAGGTCAACTATTCTTAAAGAGGAAAATGTTATCTATGAAAGTAAAAGAAGGTGAATCATTACAAAAGTTCAATATAGAATTTGAAGAAGCAACTGAAAGCCATAGGTACAAGAGGTCAAAGTCGAGATTGGCAATATAAGTAAAAACACAAGTAATCTTACAGAAACGAGAGACGATCAGGTGAGTGAAAAGAATAATGTATGTTTTATAGGTGAAACAAATGGTGAAATGGAAACTAACAGTGATGCAAGCTCAATAAAGTTTTTTATAGACTCTGGGTCTACCGACCACTTAATAAATAACAAAATCGTTTTGTTGAACAGTCCTATAGTATTGCAAACAACGATAAATTACATTAGCTACTGAGATATGTAATGTACAGGTTACTAGCTGTGTGGGAAGTCAGAATATAAACTGTACTACAAAAAATGCAGTGTACATGCCTAAATTAAGGAAAAACTTATTATCTGTGAAGCGAATGGAGATGGCAGGAATAGCCATTATATTTAGTGATAGTAAAGTTAAATTTGTAAAAGACAGTAAAATTATAGGGGTAGGAAGCAGGAATAGTTTATATGAAATAGTGTTTAAAATTAATAATCGAAAATGACGTTTTAAAAAGGCAAAGGTAAAAGCACAGCCACCTAAAGCTAACAAGCCGTGAAGTGATAGAAATAGCAACATTGCAGGTTGTACAACCTCGATATTCTGAAGTGGTCTGATACTTCGTAATGCTTTGTGTTATGTGCTGTGCTTTATGTTGAGAGGTTACTTTAATTTTGTTGTTTACTGTCTTGAACCTTTAGTAATAGTGATTATTGGTGGTGAATTATTCGATTATAAAAGGTATGTTCATATTACATATATTGTAATAAGTAATGTATGATTACTGAGAATTTAGTTCAATGTTATTCTGCTGCCAAAAAATACATTATTACAGGGAGTAGTAATATGTTTGAACACATTTCTTGAATTTCAGATGCCGAGACACTGCAGCGTACCCAATTACAACTCAAATTACGCAAGTACCTTGAAGTACGAAAGGGCCCAAACTATATTCTCTTCCCAAAAGTGATCACCTTCATAATGAATGCAACGGGGTGTTGCAAGGGATTAAGTGAATTATATTTATTTTCACTCATATACTATTTTTGAGTCCCATAAAAATAAAAAATATGTATCGGGTTCCTTAGCTCTTCTCAGTTTGGAATGTGACAATTTCTGTTGATTTTTCTAAAATCTGTATTTGTGGCACAACTGTTAAAGAACTATATTTTAAAATTTCTGTTATTTTTCCAATACTTTGTTAAATCATTTTACAAAAAACAAAAATAATGAAATTATGACAAATAAAATGACCAAAAGTTTATCTAAAAAGGGCAAGCTTTCAACTTTAAAACAATAATTTGTATAAGGTGTTTAATTTTTTATTACAGGTTTATGTTTATTATCTAAATAATTGTCTTGTATACCTATATGAGTTACCCTTTCATTCATTTTCAATTACATTAGATTTAGTTTTGATTTTGGATTTTATGAATATTGTACTGCTTTTTATTTACTATTTTAATTTAATGCACTATATTTATATTGTCAGTTTATTTTTAAAAACCATTGTATTCTTTTATGTGCAGTATATTATCTTAGGACTTACCTATTCAACTTGACCTGATTTATGGCATGATTAATTTTAAATAAATTTGTTATTACTAGGTACTTTATTTGACCATTTTTAATTATTTTGTAACTTAATAAACTTCATCAGCTGATGCGGTATTGCCATTTTTACTTCACGGTTTGTTAGCTTTAGGTACAGTGGCCGGCGTGTAAGAAGACGAGCCCGCCTATGCGCGAAAGACGACTTTATGATGTTGTTCAAATTCCCGCGTTCGTTTACCTCAGAGGCGTCACATGGTGCATAATGTATATTTTAATGGTATATTAAAAGCAATTCAAAGAACCATATTTTATGTAAATACGCAATTTATTATAATTAAAAGCTATACTGGAAGTAATACTATAATTAAATTAATAAAATCAATATGTTATTACATTACACATAATTGATACCTATTACTAAAATAATATTGTATAAAATGTTTCATTTTCACTGTCACTCAACATACATTCAAAATTACCTATTAGACAAATGGGAGAGGTGCCTACATACTTTCAGGGATGCCTATTATGCAAACATGAAAAACCAAATGTTAAAAAAAAACGCGTCACCAATGGAAATATTGGAATTATTCATTTTCATACGCATTCTTCCAATACACATGTAATTAAGCATACAAATGTGATACGCCACTGCTTAGTATTTTTATTATAATCGGCAACCGCCGTAGTTCTTCGCAATGCGCCGGCTCCTCGTCTTCTTACACGCCGGCCACTGTAGCTGTGGTAAAAGAATTAGGGAACCTTCAAAGTTCAAAAATTGATTTTTGTGAACCTCATGTTGCTGGTAAAATGACTAGACAATAGTGACATTTGTGGGCCAATTACACCCGCTGCTTATGATGGAAGTAGGTATTTCATAACCTTTATTGATGATTTTTCCAACTTCACGGCAGTTTACCTATTAAAAGTTTAGCGCGAGGCTTTATCGAAATTCAAGGAGTTTTCCTTTATGACAAAATCAATGTTTGGTTGTGGCATATCAAAATTTAGATGTGACAATGGAGGCGAATATGCTTTGAGGGATTTTAGGACATTTTGTAAAGAAAATGGGATAATTATGGACTATACAGTACCATATACACCCGAACAAAGTGGGAAGGCGGAGAGAAAAACAAACTATAGTGGAACGGGCGAGGGCTATAATAAATGAAAAATGAATCAGGAGTAGAAAAGCAACTATGGAATGAAACAATTTTGAATGTAATTAACCGAAGCCCAGCGGGCGTTTTGGAAAACTTCACTTCTGCGGAAGTGTGGTATAGAAAAACACCAGATGTTAGTAATCTAAGAATTTTCGTTACAATGGGCTACATTCACATTAGAAAAGAAAAGAGGGATAAATTTGACTCAAAAGGAAGTAAATGCATTGTGGTAGGATATGCGTCTAATGGGTATACATTGTGGGATGTGGAAAAGAAAAAACTAATTATGTCAAGAGATGTGAAATTTAATGACGAGAGGTACTGGTACAATAAAAAGGAAATGAAGATCAAATAAATTAGATTGAAATAGAAATGCACAACACAGAAGAAAATGAACCCGAAATCATGAATGAAAATGATAATTTGTTAAACGAAGAAAGAGTTGGTACCAAGAGTGACAAAACTGAAAAAGAGGAATGACAAATAAGACCTCCATCAAGATATGATGATTTAAATTGAATATGGCTTATGAAGCTGTGGAATTTATAGATGATGTACCACAAACTGGAGGATGTAAGGAATAAGAGATACAAAATGGATATATATATATATATATATATATATATATATATATATATATATATATATATATATATATATTCACCAGTTGCAACCACATTGAGAATATTACTTAATGTTGGAAATCAATTAGGTTATCATTTTAGACAATTGGACGTTAAGACTGCGTTTTTAAATGCTACACTGAGAGGAAGTTTATAGTTACCTACCTAAGGGATTAAGAATTCAGCAGAAAAAGGTTTTAAAGCTAAACAAATCAACATATGGATTAAAACAATTACTACAGTGTTGGAATCACGAAATTAATAATTATTTGCTTACACTAGGATTTAAGAGATCAGAAAATGATTACTGCCTTTACATGTTAAGCTCTAAAAGTGAAAGAATATTATGCGTTGATGATATTCTTATTACCAGAACAAATTTATCGGGGATAAATCTCAATGTAGAGAAATTACTGTCTCGATTTGATATTAAAGATAAAGGAAAACCTAGCCATTTAAATTGAGTGCTATAGGAAATTTGGTATTTTAAAACTACCTCAATCTAAATATATCAAAAGGATATTAACTAAGTTTAATATGAACAATTGTAAGGGTGCTGTTATACCCATAGATCCTAAATTAAAAATAAGTATCTCAAATAATAAAACCTTAACTAGTAAGCCTATTAGGTAGTTAATAGGCTGTCTTGTGTACTTAATGTTAGCGACAAGACCAGATATTTGTTTTGTCTTAAACTATTTTAGTAGATATCAAGATAAGGCAACTGATGAAACATGGATGTATTTAAAGAAAGTTCTTAGATACATAAATATAACTTACTTTGAAGATAATCAAGGACGTAGTGCCCTGATTAAAACCCAGTAAATAATAGGGTCAAGCACATACATTTAAAACAACTTTGTATATCAAAATTTGGAACATGGTAGTATTAATTTGATATATGCTGAAACATTGTTACAAGAAGCAGACATTTTAGCAAAAGGGTTGCTGAGTGTTAGTTTTAACAAATTTAATATTATATTGGTCTTAGGATTTTAGCGAGGGAGCGTGTGAAGACAATCGCTAGAAATCGCCTAAAAGTTTTAGTTTAGTTCAGTGTAAAAGGGTTGGTAATACTAAGGTTAGGTTAAGAAATATGTTGTACAGAAAAAGGATATTTTATTTTATGTTGAAAATAAGAAGTATGTAGTTTTGTTATTTTACACTTTACTTTTATTTAATACAAAAGCTGCGCAAAGTGCTAACAAGGATATTTAAGAAAACTAAGCACTATTGTGTCGAATAAAGGCATTATTAATATTTATTACATGTGGAGAGACAAAAAATAATTTCCCATTCCTAATTTTAAATACTCTTACCTATACCCCAAACTTTATGCCCTATTTTGGCTGTAACTGCCATATTATTTTATTGCCACATGTTATAATCAGAAGTTTTTTCTGCATTCTGGTAGCCAAAGATATACACATTACTTAACCCTCTATTTCATATTGTTCCTATTTGGAAACAGTGACTTCCTGTGTGAAATACAGAATTCTAATACATACTGGTCCCCTTCGGGAACATGCATTTCTTCTGGGTTCTGCGTCCAGTGCGATAGATGACGAGGCGGAGCAATTATAGATTTGTTTTTGGCGGCTCGCACATGGGATTATAACCTCAAATCAGCCATATCTTTGTGCTGTTTTCCTACTTTTGCTCGGTGAGTGAAACAAATAAAACTATCGCAGTCATGAAAATATGCTAACTAAACACTACTATCTGTTGATATGGGGGTAAATATTAGTACCATTGGTAGACAACCCCATTTATGTTTTTTCCTCAATGGAAACATCATGCACGAAATATACCAAACCATTTTCTCCACTTGAATTTTATTTTTAGAATCATGGATGGCATTCCAACTACATCATTCTATAGAAAAGTTAAATTCAAGAAGATTCCTGACACAAGTTTAGATTCTGAACTTGAAAATGACATCAGCGGAATTAACTACTGCTGGAACAGACCATATTATAGATTACGATTCGCCGTCAGACCATGAATAAGAGAATAATATACCACTAATACAATTACTGCCGGCTGAGTCAAGACAACTATCAACAAAAAGTCGACCCACACCACACTGTAAAAAAACAACAAAACGCAATGCAAATAAAATCAGTCATTTCATATACGAGGATTTGCTCATCGAAATTGTTCGTCAGACCTGTATGTATAGTGTCCGGTGTCAGCCAAATAAACCTATCACTACATGCCCTGATGAAATAAAATGATTCATAGGAATACCTTATTGGATGTCGCTTATAAGACAACACAGTACATGACGATATTTGTCACCAAATACTCGAATTGGACAAATTGCTGATGTAATGACTGTCAATGGTTTCGAAACTATGAAAAAATTCCTGCGCTTCAATTACGATACTACTCATACTCTAAGTACAGATAAAATTATGCCCGTTATAACACAGATATGACAAGCCTGTATGAAAATACTGTTAGAGGAATCTCTATCACGCGATGGGCAAATAATACCCTTCAAAGGGCGCTAAAGGTTAAAACCTTACAATCCTAAAAGCCCCACAAGTGTGGTTATAAAATGTGGGTGCCTTCAGGAGTTTCAGGAATGTCTTACAATTTTGAACTATACTGTGGAAACGCAGGAATCGAAAACATTCTAAATAAATCTGATTTGAGAGCATTGAGCAACATAGTTTTGAGGATGAGCAGAGTTATACTTTCGAACATTCATCACAAATTGTATATGACAATTACCTCTCAAGCCTTCCTCTGGTTTCATATCTCTCAAAGCATAAAATACACTCAGTGGCCACTGTATGCACTAATAGGCTGCCAAATTTCCGTGCAATCACTCCAAATTAGATTAAAAAAATGGCAAGAGGGGATATTCAAGAACACACCATGAAATCTGGTTCTATCGATATCTATGCTGTCCAATGGTTTGACAACAAAGTACACTCTCTAATATCAGATTATTATGGTACACAACCAGTTAGTAATGTGAAGGGGTACTTTCAAAAGGAAGGTGAGAAGAATATAGAAAGCCCAGATATAGTGATAGAGTATAATAGACACATGGGTGGTGTTGATCTCCAAGACTCATTTCTGGTTTCTTTACTCTATAAAAGTAAGGAGTAGGAAGTGGAACCCAGAGTTTTCTACCATATGCTGACTGTAGTGGCCGTGAATGCTTGGCTGCTTGACAAAAGGGTCAAAACTCAAGTTGGAAAGCAAAAGTAATCAATTTCGTTATTGGCATTTAAATGTCTAGTTGCTGAAGCAATGTGCAAATCAGGTTTCGTAAGGTTGGAAAACAGGACAGTTGGAAGGCCCAGTAACTCCACTCCTGAACAGATTTTAAAAACAAGATGCATGAAACTTACACTGAACCAGTTTGTTCAGCAGGACCACCGTCTTGGACAGAAGAGAGAAAAAGATGTAAAAAGAACTACTGCCGTGGAAAATTTAGAGTGAAGTGTGAAAAATATAATGTGCACTTGTGTTTTCATTTAAAAAGCAATTGTCTCAAAGATTTTAATGCTAATGTCTGATTTTGTATATTCATGTATTTACTCCTGTACTTATGATAACCAGTCAGTTGTTTATATGCATAATGTGACCATTTGGGAACAATATATATATTTTCTATATAGTTTTGGTGAGAGATATAGAGGTTGAATTTTCATTACCACACATTGTTCCTTAAGGCATAAGTAAGCTCTAGTACTTTTTTCAAGTAATTCAGAAATGTTTGAAAAATTCATGCAATAGAGGATTAAATAAGCAAAGATGTTCATGGAAAAAATATATAAATAAAGCTGTCTGGCGCAATCGTTAATTGTGTGGGAGAATGGGTTGACCATATTTCATAGATAAAAGTTCTCAGAATTTAGAGTCTTTATTATGATAAGACTGTTGTGTATGCGTTATTTTATTCTTAAACTTTATATTTTTTGACCCAGTCTTTGTTATGGTTAACAATTATTATTTTTTATGACATTTTAACATATACATTAACATATAAATAAATATAAAAATGATGGTTGGTTTATTTGCAATCTTGCAGGGAGATAATAACTTGCCAGTACTTCAAATTCCTATAGGATGATGAGAATACAAAATTGATGTGTGGCAAAATACTTTTTCTTCGTCCAGTTGAAGAGAGTGTAACTCATTCTGTAGTTTTTAAATATAATATTAATGGTTTCAGAGTTTTTATATTTCATATTTTATCACTGTAAGAGTGTAAGCTGCAACAGTTATGAATCATATATAATTCACCCACATTCTAAGTAATTCCGTAATTTAAAACAAAGAGTATCTATCTGTGATAAAATAAATGTCACAAACTGAAAAGAAATTTTTAATTTCACATTTTAAACTTGATCATGTGAACATATCTGGGAAAAGGAGCAAATAATAATATAGCTCCATACCCAATAAAAATATAGCTCAAAAATTAACTTACATCATATTTGTGCTTGCTGACATCTGATGAGATTTTTTGTAAACAAGCAGAATAATTAATATATTAAGAAAAAAAATAATTACATCTAAATAGTTCGTCAAGGCAAACATACGTTTAATCTGAACTACAAAATGAATTAATTTCATTATAATATAAATAATCCAATCTTACTTGCTTGACATACAAAACAAGGATCTTATAATTTTTTGTGATTAGTTTGAAAATCACAATTTGTTTCAGAAACACATTATAAAATTATGCAATTTTTTTGTGAAGGAGTTTGTTTATTGTATCTCCGTATTCCTACAAATCCTATATTGTGATATATGAAAATGTAAACTTTCACCATTATCACACATAATAAAATACTTATCTTTTTTGGGTTTTTTAATGGTGTATTTTAAATTAATTAATTTTGTCAAAGTTGAAAAATTAATATGTTTTAATTTTTCAACTTTGACAAAATTGTTTACAACATCTTTAACGATTTTAAGACATATTACTACTGACTAAGATTACTGTAAGTGTTATCGTAACGTTTAGATTGTATAATTTAAAATACACCTATATTATGAGTTTAAATTTATATTGTAAAACTTCCAGAAAGAGCAAAAGGTAAAGTAATAGAAGTGTTAAAAATAAAAATTAATAAAGCTATAATAACCTAATGTTACCAGGTAATATTTCACTTAGTATTTGTCTGTAATGTGTATGAAAGTTATCAAGTAGACATTGACTTACCTGTGCTGCACACGTACCAATCCAAATTGTATAAAAGATGGGGTTAGTAAATACCCCTTCGAAGATATTACGCTGTCCGTGAATTTTTCTGGCATTAAATTCATTAAATAAAGTCATTAACACAAACGAATTAAATATAACAGTAAAATGCTGCGTAGGTCCAGATCCCACTTCAGCACCTATACCAGGTTCAATGTTCAATAATTTATCACCTGCGAATATAAAAGAAAATTAAAAAAGGTTTTAATAATATAATAACTTTATCGACTAACCTACAAATAATAATGAAAATATTACAGTTAATTGATATACAGCTTGACCGAGGATATTTTTCATCATGGTCCTAGATATAAGGGGTTTGGTTCTCCCATAGGGCTTTCTAAGTAATAAATCGGCTGTGGGGAATTCGGTAGCTAAAGCCAAAGACGCTAAAGTGTCCATAATTAAATTTACCCACAACATTTGCACAGCCTAACAGAAAAATTGCATTAAAAAGAAACGAGAATTAAAATTTACCTTTAAAGGACTGTCTTGAACAGCACAGGCACCAATAAACGCTACAACGACTGCTACAACATTTACAGTTAATTGAAACTGTAAAAATTTTGCTATACTGTCGTAAACATTTCTTCCCCACATAACGGCTTTGACAATACTACTAAAGTTATCATCTGTTAAAATAATATCTGACGCTTCTTTAGCAACATCCGTGCCAGCAATACCCTAAACAAAGAGTATTACAAACAAAACATTGCATTAAATGAAATCTACCATAGCAAATCCAACATCAGCCTTTTTCAAGGCCGGACCATCATTAGTACCATCACCAGTTACTGCAACCACTTCTCTTTGATCACTTAATTTACTATCAATAATTCCTTTTACTAACGTATATTTATCTGTGGGTGAGGAACGCGCCAATACTCGAAGTTTAGGCCAAACTTTATCCAGAAGATGCTGTTGTACCTGTGAAGTATAAAATAATACCATGAAAACAAAAATACATGGTCATACCTCTCCGGTACTATCACGAATTCTTCTGTTAAATTCCTTACCTTCGAGAATAAGAAAATCTTCATTAGGTTTTATAATACCACATTTTGTTGCAATAGAGCGTGCAGTGTTAATATTATCACCCGTTACCATTCTCACAGTTATACCAGCTTTTTGACATTTTCTTATTGCATCCGGCACCTCGGGGCGAACAGGATCTTCAATACCGACAACACACAAACACGTTAAATTTGATACTATATTAGCTTCATCATCCCAATTTGGTTCATTATCTATGTGTACTTGATTAATTTCAGCTTTGCCAGGCACAAAATCACGAAATGCAATGGAAATAGTACGTAAGCCGTCACACGCCATTGGTTCGATAACCTGGCGTAACAACCTTTCTTGCATATCTCTAGTAAACTTTTCCAACCGGCCATCGTGACCATAAATAAAGGCACACCTATATGCAATATTTTAAGAATATTGATCAAATGTATGATAAAAATTCTCACTTGTTTAAAATCATTTCAGAAGCACCCTTTGTAAATAATCGAAATCCACCACCTTGTCGAGGAATCACAGTGCTCATTGATTTCCTTACAGAATTAAATGTATAAACACGAGTAAAGGTTTCCTCTGGTTGGTCATCACGAACTGTTTGATAATTTTTTTGTAAGCCTAGCACAAAACCTAACAAAGCACATTCAGTCTTATTGCCAACTTGTTTCGGCAATTCCGTTGAGTCCTCCGAAGGCTACAATTTTAATAACACAATTTTTATATTCAGTTAAAATTATAAAACTTGCCATAATTCGTGACGTATATGCAGAGTTGACTGATATTCCCTGTACTATTAAATTCCCAACATGAGCTGGGATATCCGAAAATTTGGGCATTGTTTTACACAATTGTTCACATATATAAGACTGTACAACAGTCATTCTATTAGTTGTTAAAGTACCCGTTTTATCAGAACAAATGGCAGTTGCATTACCCATAGTTTCACAAGCATCTAAATGCCGTACTAAGTTGTTGTCTTTCATCATTTTCTAAATCAAACAGAAAGAATTAATTAATAAACAATAAAATAATAGTTATAAATAGTATATTATAATACGTTTTCAATTAAACCGCCTCAATCGTACCATTTTATTAAAAATATAATTAAATATTTCTTCTTCCTTACAGAACGTTTCAAAATGTTACAAATATCACTTACAAATTTTAAAATATAGACGTCAATTCAATAGACCCAAAATTAACATATTGATATATTAGCGTAAATAATAAAGAATATAAAAAAAAATCTGATGTGGTCAGAACATGATTTTCTTATGCCTGTGTCAGGTTGCATTAGCAAATATTATATAAGGGAAAAAAGAACATCTTCTAAACACCCTAATTAATTAAAGACAATAAAAATTAATACAACCAAGACTATTTGATTATTGCAGTGAGTGCTTGATCGTCTATAGGATTTCTTCCTATATCTGTGTGAATCTTTTAATGTTAAAAAATATGTATGTAAGTACGTTAGTCTTTAGATAAGACTATTATTACATAAACATCTGTTGTATATACATACTACATTGGATTAAATCAACTATTAATAAATGACAACAATCATGTGCCGCAGACATCAGATTTTTTAACTAAGGTAATCTTCAAGGCTTGCTAAGAACGATTTTATAAAGAACACTTGTCTAAAATTGAATTATCCTTTAAAAAAAAAAGGTCTATACTTTTTGATCTAAAGTTGACAGTTTTTTAGATATTCACAAAATGTACTTTAGGTCTCGTATAAAGTAGCTTATTTGTTATTCTACGAAAAGCTTTCACTAGGATAACTTTCCCAAAGTTGAATTAACTTTAAAAATGTCTCCATTTTTGCTGTAAAGTTGATAGTTTTCGACATACTCATAAAAGGTACTGTGCGAACATTTATTAAAGTGCCTTTTAGAGTTAATCAGTTGCCCTCCAAAAAACCTTCATAAACAAAACTTCCCTTGGATTAGATCTAAAAAAAGCTCTCAATACTTTTTGCTCCAAAACTGATAATTTTTAATAAGTACTTTAGAGACTCTTTTGATGTACCTTTTTAGACGTATTTGGTACACTACAAAAAAAAACTTGTCTATAATGAAATTATCTTTAAAAAAGATACTAACACATTTTCCCCAAAATTGATAGTTTTCTATGCATTCGAAAATGTTACTTCTGGAACCCGTTAAGTATCGTTTTAGGTTCTTATTCAGTTCTCCATGAAAAACTGTTATTAACAAAACTGGCCTAAAATTTAAATATCTTTAAGAAGAAGAAGAAGATTTACTTTTGGTGCGGACTTAGCTTTAAACATACTATCTGGCTTGCTTTTTATAGTACGGATCTTACACAGCTTGCCTCATTAACACAAATTTACTTTTACTTTTACTCTTAATAATATCTCAGCAACTGAACCAACATGTAACGATATACGACCGTTATTAATAATGTAGGCGGCCGAAACTATGTAGATGTTTTGACCGCTTTATCGTATAAATATAAAATAATATTCAAACATGCGTAATTTAAACTAAATACGTTTCGTTGAAACTGTTAAAGTCACGTCCACACTACTCGTGCTCGAGAGACGACTCGTGCAAGATTTGTGTCTGCGCAAATATTTTGGGCTTCGCGAGTGACGATACGCATATTTCTAGATCCTGATTTTTTGAAGTAGAAAACTTCTCACGTACTTTCCGACTGTAACAATGAAATTGTTCATGTTCGTTTTCGATTAAATCTGGTATACAAGGTGTGACTATAAGATCACGAGACTGATGCTACTACAGAAGAACTGCTCATACGCCCAAGTTGTACGACCGACAACTTTTCTAGCATGAATCCTCCTCTTCCGATTGCCGCTCTTCCCGTGTCAGTAGACACATTAGTCTGACTGGACGCAATATACTTGTTTCTTTTGCCTAAAGAATGATGCGTTTTAACTAAGCAACGAATTATCGTGAAATTTCATATGAAACTTGGAAAAACCGTTACTGAAACCTAATTATTATTAAAAGATAGTATATAGAAATGAATTTTTATCACGTGTGCAGGTTTTTTCGTAGTTTAAACTTCTTTAAGAAGCACTTATCGGAAAATAAAAAATTCCAAGCAATCCTGATTATTTTCGATGTATATGGTATTGTGTACCGTAGCTAGATTGCTAAAGGTTAAACTGTTAATTAGCGTTAATACCTTGCTCAAATCCGAGAAAAAAATAAGAAACAAAAAGAATTGTTTCAGAAAATGGCTTCCGGACAACAGACCGCTTCATACTGCAAATTAAAGCTATACAGAATTAGGTCTAAATATTTTATTAACTTCATTAGTTACACACTAAATAGAATCTGAACACACTGATAAGGTGCAGTGCACAAGAAAACTCTGTGTTGGCTCCTAGTTAAAGAAAATTTCGAATTGTATTAGGCTCATATTTTTATTGTAATGTATTTGTTGGTACTCAATTTTAATTACGTGGTATATTGAGTATTGAATAGTATGAAACCGCCAATAAAAATCAATTTTGATTGAAACGGAAAAATTTGTTTTAAAGCTCAGACTTGCAATATTGATTTTCAAGTTATATTGTGCACAAAGACTCGCAAGACTTAATTCTCCATATTCGACGTGAGCTCAAACTGCTTCATATAAGAGGATTATACATAAGTAGTGACTCGTGGTTTATAGTAGTAACGATTTCTTAACATAAGCTCAAGCGAATAAAAACTGCCATTTAAAAGCCGTTTGGTTGCACGTAACACTTCGTTATTTCACGTTCGTTCTATGGTAGACTAATCTGTTACTTAAGTATTTTAAGAAAATAGAATAAAGAGGTGGGTTAATTGTAAGGGCAGGCGCTTAAAACAATTTTTAGATTAACTACAGCTACATAAAATATAGATTTATTAGTTTACGCCATTACCACTAACTACCTATTATATGAAACAACTCAAATTTAGAAACCCGAAATAGTGGCCAATCAACTTTCATTTCACTATTTCTGGATTTTTTATGTATTATTAGAATTCAACAGACAAACAGTAGCCATACGCGTAAAACGTAAACACATGTGCACATGGCGACTGTCATATTTAGAAACAAAAGGATTGTTAAAGTTTGAACAAAATGGGACAGGTTTTGTCGGTGGTTGGATAATTTCAACAATCTTCAACCGTGAATGTTTACAAGTGTAATTATTAGCCTATATATCTTAACGTATCAAGAATAGTAATTTCTATAATAGCATTTTTATATTGTAGTCTTACATGGCAAAGTAATCACCAGCTGACACTGATACCCAAAAATACCATCATTATTGACATGTTAACATAGTTAATACGAGTACGCGATTTGCCGAATTTTCACACCATTAAAACCAAATAAAAGATTAATTCCGAAATAAATGATCTTAAGATGTTTCTATTTAGTTTCACTCGTATATTGAGGTATTATGTGAAAAATAAAATTGATATGCCACTGAGTAAATATGAAATTGTGCGACTAAATGCACAATTTTGTCATAAAATCGAACGCATAAAATATGAACAATACCAACAAGTAATAAAAGTAAGTTTATTGTGCCAGAAATGAGTGTAAGTTTAATGAGGCAGTAAATAGCTACATTTTTAGTGTGGTTACAAATTAATTTGTTTTTCAGTAAATATTATGTGTATGTTTAAGCACAATAATACTGTAATTGCCCTAATTGTATTTGATTGAATGCAATCAGAAATGTTCATGCGCTTAATTAGTGACGGATTTAGGTTTTGGGTTTGGTAGAGGCTAAGTGTGTTATCGAATATTTTAGCACCAAATAACCAGAAAGCTTGAAATAGCAATAAAATCTACAAACCAGCTCATCCTACCGCCACTCTCCACTGCATATTCAGAATAAATAGAAACACCAAGAACTAGCATTTCTATTGTAATTTGCAATGTATTCTTCTCTTCTCAGAGCACCGTTTCCGTTACAGTCCTTAGCACCCCTTCAATTTCATATTTATTTCTTTTGAACGTTGTAGGTGGAGAGGTGGGCTGACCCTCAACTCCCACTTAGTATATGTTACTGAATTATGATACATTTAATTAAATAACTGTTTCTATTATGTGCTGCACAGATGGCGCTACAACGCCATGAATGATTTTAATGGTTGAGATTTCGAAATTATATTTTTGTCCTAATATAATTAATAACTCAAAATAGCTTTAGCGTAGGATTTGGTTTTAGAAAGTTCTATATAGTTAGGATTAACCAAATTTTAAAATCTCTGACTACAGAGCGGAGGCGACTTTCTAGAATACTTTCTGGTTTGTCACTAATTAGAAATCAAAGATTTCGGAAACTAGAAATAACATGTGAACCCTGCTAAAAGAATGTAGAGCATATGACTCTATTTCTGAGAATTTGTTTTTATTATGCACTATACTGCCAAGAATGGTTTCAATGAGAGACACTCTGAAACTGAGACCTGAAAAAATAAAATGTTTTACTAAATTAGATTACATAATTATTATAAATAATAATAATAATAATATAACATTAACTTAACCCCACCTAAAAAAATCGTAGAGGTGTGTCCTATGTGGGATCTTACAGAATTATAATACGAGAATGAACAACTCATTTAGCAGTATGACGTACTTAACAACAGCGCATAAATAGCTTATGAAGCATATGTCCAAATATGATTGTATGTTTAAGATTAAGTTATGGAACATGTAATATGAATAACTATAACCTCCAAATGGGAGTGGGCAAACTAACAGCTCTGATTGAAAGTCATTTTGGGGCATTCTTGACGTAATATAAGTATTGGTTCTGGTTTGTGACTAAAATAATTCCTTTCACAGAACAATATAGAAGAACAAAATTATCAAAATTATTCAAAAGACACGTTGCCAGAAACCATGAAGAAACTAAAAAGCGAAGAAATGTCAGTTAAAAAAACTGCCGTGAGTAAAGAAAATGATATTTAGGAGATATCCCAAATATCCTCAAAAGAATTTGAAAAATGTATTCTTGTAATGTTATCTGTGTCTGCTGTTGGTGGACAAAGTTGAACATCCTTGGAGAATTTGGAATTAACGAGAACCTAGTACTACACGATATGGATGAACAAGCTTAGGTTGGTTTGACGAACCAAATTTCGAGGAATGTCATAAATGTTGTGTGGAATTAGATAAAATATGTGTTTCCACCGGCGAATGCAACATACTTACGGCAACCTTCAGATGTAGCTCCAATTAAAAAAACTTGAAAAAAATTCTGACCGACTGTAAGCTCGAAAGCCAAGAATAACAAGTTTGGAATAATCGATGTTTCCGAGATTGCTGAAGAAGCTTATTAAATGAGTCCAAATATTTTTGATAGTATCAAATCTGGTTCTTCACTATCACTACACACACTAACGCGAACAGAAAATTTATTAAGATAATTAATAACTTATTAAAATCAATACCAAAGCAAACAAACTCGTTAAAATTTGAAACGCGAAATTTAACTATTCAGCGTAAATATACAAGTATTCTTATTTATCCAAAATTGGAGGCAGGTTCGTCCCAAAATTTTTATTTCGAACCTCGTCCAATACTCAGAACAACAAACGAAACAAGCTATCTCTTTAAATAATAAATATTCACTTAAGGTTCACTACATTCAAAATATCCTGTTCATACTCGCAAAACTATTGTTTCTAGCCTAGTGATATAAATAACTATTTTTGAAATGAAAAGATATTCTTCTACTTTTCTTCGCAAACTCATTAATTACATTATAAAAATGGCGTTGAAGCGATGTTTCCTGTACTTTTTTTCGATAGACAACAGCGCTAAATGAGGAAGTGTTTCTTATCATGTCATATATAATATAATTTTTTTTCTTGTAAGTGCAAAAAAAGAACGTTCTATAAAAGCACTTGTCACAGAAATGGTTAGAATTAATTATTCAATTTCAGAACTTGGATGTAAGGTGGATCAAGTCCACATATTTTTATAGATTTCTACAAATCATTTACACTGTTTTTGTTTTACGCACAGTTCAAATCTCAGGGAGGAAAAATAAAAAAATCCTAATTAATTCTTTTAAGTCTACTAATTTGAAAAACGTTAGTTTACTGAAAAAACTAAAACTGATAAACTCTGGTATCTGGGACTTCAGTAAGGCGACTTCTTTTTTTCCTTGGTGTCATGTAGCATGTAGTATCCTAGATGTTGTCAAATTTTTAGCTCTTGGACAAAACGGTCGATTTAAATTCACTGTTCTTTTTAATGCAGAAATCGATGTCACTTGCTTTATTTTATAAAACAGGGTTATAAATAGTCTGAACTTGCCATTGTAATTCCATGTAGTAGGAGTTACGTTTGGCATTCTCATTCTCTCTAAATTTAAAGCACTGCTTCCTTTTGTTGAATGTGAGAAGAACAAAGCAATATTCAAATGTATAGTTAAGAAATGTTGCTCTTTCACGTCTCCTCGGTTTATTAGGTAACGTATAATTTTAGAAGCTGATTTTATGTTGATTTAACGTAAATCACCTTAGTACAAAAATACTTAAGAGAGCTGGAGCTCTTGGAGGATGGCGCCCTAACATCGGTTTAATTCAAATATCTTCAAATGGTTTAAACGCTTTAAATGATAGCGTTCTGTACATTTCTTTAGTGGAATATGCCCAATCGTATGGCGTGAATATGATTTTTAGTTATACTCGGCTCGTTTAGGCGGGGCATTAGACATTGTTATTCATAAGTTTTTTGTTTTTCAAAATTTCGCAATTTTAACATAAAATTTACAAAATTTCGATTTTTTCATAAAAGAATGATACTCTTGTCTGAAGTCGCTACGGCGCACTCTTTTCGAAACAAATCGATTTGAACTTTTCATGTGTTAATCATACTTTTATAAAATTAACTAACGAATTCATTTACAATAGGCTATGGAAAATAAACAAAATAACAATTGTGTGAACGTCAAACTGCTCTCATGTCATAAATTAACTTTGCTTTAGAAAGTAAGAAATAAACTCGGGTAAAAAATAACCGTTTTTAATTAAAAAAAACATTGCTGACACTATTAATAATAAAAAAAAATTCAAAATGACAAATGAAAGCATGAAACACAAAACTGAATCTACAAATGATGCTCCACATGACGACCATCCGTTATTTTGTTTATTTTCCATAGTCGTCTTTCATAATTGTAAATGAATTCGTTAGTTAATTTTATAAAAGTACGATTAACACGTGAAAATAAATGTACAGAACGCTATCATTTAAAGGGAAACCATTTTGAAGATATTTGAGTTAAACCGATGTTAGGGCGCCATCTTCCAAGAGCTCCAGCTCTCTTAGGAAGTATTTTTGTATTAAGGTAATTTACGTTAAATCGACATAAAATCTGCTCTAGAATCTGTAGTTTTCTTTTGTGAAAAGAGTTTGGTGACACCCATATACAGGGTGTTTGGTACATAGGGAAGGTAGGTGAGGCCATACCGAACCTATTTACCACTATACAAAGTGTTTTGGATTTTGAGATATCGATAAGTTTATGTTTTTGAAGAAAATCCATGTTTTTTAGCATTTAAATTTGATTTATTGGCCTACACTCAAAAAAAGGTTGTTAACCTAAAATATTCCTACACAATTTTGCACAGAAATAGCGATGCCCCTACTAAAACTTAGCTAAATAATAAACAAGGCATTTCAATATTTAGAGTCATTTATTTCGAAATGTTTCTATAGAAATATCCGTTCAATCAGTTTTAAAAATATCTCTACTTTATGCTTTTTCGAATTATGTATCAAAAGTATAAAATAAATACAATAATGAATCTTATTATTAATTATAAACATTATGAGAAAACAAAAAAAAATGCATAGAAGCCCAATTTAATACAAAACGCTCTGGATCTACATTTACTTCAAATTATTTAATCAGTAAAAAAAACAGTTAATTATTTCTGATGTTTAAAATTTGAACCGCCATTTCTTAAACACTTGCGCGCTCTTTTTCTCATTTGGCTGGTAGAGACGCCTAGCTTCATTTCTTCCCTCAGTATTCTTCCTGCTTCATTAATTCTCCTAATAAGTTGGTCGCGATTAACTATTTCGACAGTATAAACGAGGTCTTTCATTCGTCCCCAGACATGAAAATCGACAGATGTCAGGTCTGGAGACCTTGCAGGCCACAATATTAGTCCATTTCTTCCGATCCAACGATTAGGAAACCTTTCGTCTAGGAATTCCCTTACGGTTAGGCGATTATGAGCAGGACATTCGTCATTTTGGAATACTATGGGTCTCCTTACATTAAGAGATATTTCATCCAAGATATTTGGCATCTCATTGCGCAAAAACTCTAAATAGTTGTTTCCATTTATATTGTCCGGAAGATAGTATGGGCGAATATTATAATTCTACCGATGTCTGCTGCCCATACATTTACACTAAATTTATGTTGAAATGATGTCTGTTTTTTCATATGAGGATTTTCATCAGCATCAGACCAGTAATGTAAATTATGGAAGTTCGTAATCCCTCCTCTTGAAAATTTTGACTCGTCTGTCCCAAAAATACTTTTTAGAAAGAGCGGATCTTCCATGTCAGCGTGTAATAAAAAACGGCAAAAAATAGTTCTTCGGATAGGATCACCCTCTTCAAGGCCTTGAACGGGAGTAAAGTGAAAAGGATGTTTATTGTTGCTTTTCAGATAAAGACCATACTTTCCATATGGATATATTATATTCTACAGTTACTTTTCTTATGGTAGGATCCGCTCTAAAGGCCTCCAAAATTTGTTCATCCACTTCAGGATCATAACGAACAATCTGCGCCCGTTCTGGATAATTGCGAAGGTTCCCCCCAGTGTCGCTTAAACGACGATATGTGTTTATGAAAACTTGTACATTGGGAGTTCTTCTAGCAGGAAATCGATCTCGGTACAGACGCTAAGCAGCTGCTGCATTACCGTCTTCCATACATGAAAATAATATCAGCGTATTCAGAATTGGAAAAAGTAGCCATGGTATCAGCATTCAGTAATTTACAAAGTTAGAAGAAATGCAGATAATGGCAATAACAGTTTCAATGATAAAACTGTCCAACTGGTTAATTTGGTGTCAAGACCTACTTGCTTTTTGGGATACGACTTAATTGTATACTGACGTAAACCCCACGTATGAGAATGTTAGATATCACTTCGACATAAATAATAATATGTATATTTATTATAAGTTTTGTTATGAACGAATAAGTTCAAAGGTAAATATGTAATTAAAAATTATTATTAATTTTATTAAATACATAAATAAAAAGTTTACCTCGAGTAGGATTTGAACCTACGACCTGTACTTTGCTAGAGTACTGCGTTAACCAACTGCGCCATCGAGATTCAAGCCCCACTCGACGTAAATTTTGTCTTTATGTATGTAGAACTGATGTAAATTCTAATAACGAGATTACAATCAAATTACTTATATTAATGGAATGTGAGCCTGCAATATCGTAACGATTCACGCATACTAAAGCAACTTGACTAATATTAATTTATATTTACATCAGTTCTACATACATAAAGACAAAATTTATGTCGATTGGGGCTTGAATCTCGATGGCGCAGTTGGTTAGCGCGGTACTCTAGAAAAGTACAGGTCGTAGGTTCAAATCCTACTCGAAGTAAACTTTTTATTTATGTATTTCATAAAATTAATAATAATTTTTAATTAAATAATATGTATGTATACTGACAGGACTAGATCATTTTGTATTAAATTGTACTCCTATGCAATATTATATTTCTTTGTTTGTTCATAATAATAATTGTAATTATTTTATGCTTTTGACATATGATTCGAAAGAGCATAAAATAGAGATATTTTTAAAACTGTTTGAACGGATATTTCTATAACTAAAATTCGAAATAAATGACTTTAAATATTGAAATAGCTTGTTTATTATTTAAAGCCTGTCCGGTAGAACTGAACGGGTATCGGATTAACAAGGAGGATTGTCAATATATGGTTCTATTGTGCTTGAAACCGCCTTAATGCTTTGCTGTCTCGTACTTATTGTACGTGACAAAGAAAGATGGATATATTATGAATAATGCCTCTATTTCTGCCGAACAAAAGCGTTTGCAACTTTCACACATAATGACAAGGCAATAAGAATCAGATGCAGGTAGAATAGAAATTCAATAGGTATAATAAAATGCCAGTGGTTCTCAACACTGCTTTAACATTACATTTAAAATTTATGGAAGAATGCAAGTTTTATAATAAACATTTATAAAAGCCATTCATAATAATGAATATTCGATTAAGTATAGGTATTTCAATTTACATTTAGAAAGTTCATTGTATACCTAAGTATGGTAATGACGTTTTAGTGTACTCCAATTACAAAAGAATCCAAATAAATATGCAATACTGTAACAATAAGTAATTAATAATAGATTATTATACCATTTAGTGGATGAAGTAAGACCTCTTATTTTCACAGTTAACACTGAAGAAAGTGATGACGATGATCTTTTCCAAGATTTGGATGACTCAGGAAGTGATGAATCTGAAGCCGAATGACAATTATAATTTTTACATTTAATTATAAAAGTATATCTTTGTAATTTAATTAATATTTACTAACTATAATAAAAATGTATTTGTTATTGTTGTTATAAGTATAAGTGAAAGGTGTCAATTGAAATTACTTATAGGTAATTAGTAATCGATTATTATTTTATTATACAAAAGTTGCATTTCTTCACAAATTATATAATGTTAAAGCAGTGTTGAGAACCACTGGCATTTTATTATACCTATTGAATTTCTATTCTACCTGCATCTGATTCTTATTGCCTTGTCATTATGTGTGAAAGTTGCAAACGCTTTTGTTCGGCAGAAATAGAGGCATTATTCATAATATATCCATCTTTCTTTGTCACGTACAATAAGTACGAGACAGCAAAGCATTAAGGCGGTTTCAAGCACAATAGAACCATATATTGACAATCCTCCTTGTTAATCCGATACCCGTTCAGTTCTACCGGACAGGCTATAGCTAAGTTTTAGTTGGAGCATCGCTATTTCTGTTGTGCAAAATTTTGTAGGAAAATTTTAGGTTAACAACCTTTTTGAGTGTAGGTCAATAAACCAAGTTTAAATTGTTAAAAATATTATGCCATTTTCCTTAGTTCTTAGTTTAAGTGCTAAAAAACATGGATTTTCTTCGAAGACACAAACTTATCGATATCTCAAAATGCAACACTTTGTATAGGGGTATATATGGTAATATAGGTTCGGGGTGACCTCACCTACCTCCCCTTTAAAACTTTCTATGTAAGTACCAAACACCCTGTATGTACATGTACATATATATATATATATATATATATATATATATATATATATATATATATATATATATATATATATATATATTTCATTTTCATAAACCGTTAGAAAAAGTAATTAAGAGTAATAACAAAATTAGTTTAGTAATGTGAACTTATATTTTGGAAAGAATAATAGTGATTCTTCCTTTGTTTATAATAATTCTTTCTTTCTTAATTATGCAAAAATATGTTACATTACAGCAAATGTAAATAAGAAAAGGATTTAATGTGATTTCAATAATGAAATTAGAATGTAATCTAATTTCTAATAAATTCTTGAGGAATTGGATTCTGATATAGTGAGGGATACGCGTTTGCGCTTTCAATTTATTTAAAAATATCTCAGTGGTAATCTCGAGGAAAGAAAGCTACTCGATATAACGCTAGAACCATTAGTAATGTTGGTGAACCATGTAAATTCAGATGACAGTGATGCTGAAGATGATAGATAATGTTATTTATACATATGCTACATTAACAATTTGGTTGTCTTGTATTTCATGTAATAACTGGTTATATAAATTTTATTTAATGTTAGTTCCTCCGATTTGTAAATGTTTATACCTGCTTATTATTTCAATAATGTTTTTAATTAGTGTATGCACCTATGTAAAATAAACCGACGAAGTATACCTAAATACTTATAGACAAAAAGAAAATAGACTTTCTAATATTTTTATTAGTGATTTCGTCACTAAATCATAATTTAATTCGTCTACCATTTACTGGGAATTCGATATACCTACTAATTATATTGAAACTACATTATTTGAATCACATTAAATCGTTTGACTATTAATCAAGTTTACATTTGCAGTTGGGTAAAATATATTCGCATAATCAAGAAATTACCGAAATATTACAAACAAAAGGAGAGTTACTATTATTCTTTCCAAAATATAAGTTCATAATAAGAAACATTTGTATTTACTTTCTCTAGAGGTCCATGAAATTTCAAATATATATTCTTATATAATAGAAAATCAATTGCGAAAGATAGACGTCCATAAGAGACAGGAACACGTTTATTAAAATTATTAATCAGCTATTTTTACACGAGTGGTTGAAATCACAATCATATTTACAGTTGGCAAAAATATTTTCGCATAATTAAGAAATTACCGAATTATTACAAAGGTAGAATCAATATTATTCTTCCCAAAATATAAGTACTCAATAAGAAACTAATTTCGTAATTACTCTACGAACCGATGGAAATTTCATATATGTACTAGTATTTTATATATGTACTAGCACTATTGATACAACACTGCGAAACTACAGCATATTAATACGTGATGCAAGCTAACACAAATTTTCTTGACAAGAGTATTGTTTTAAAGTGATCATCATATGATTACAATTAAAAATGCCTATTTTTTAAAAATGGACATTATAAAACTATAAGAGAAGCTGTGCTTTCGTAGATCACTTTGTAAAAAAAGCCAATTGGCACCTTATTTAAATGTTTCCGCCGTTCGCAATTACTCTGATATTGGAGGATGCCTTCATCTTTGGTTCTTCAAAATAAACATGTTGTTGGTTTGTGTCTGAATTGTAGTCGGAATGCGGTAAAAAAAAACTGGAGAATTAAAAGCACTGCCAATGGCATAGGAATAACATATAATATAGATATGGCTTAACGCCTCGCAGTTGAAGTTGTGCTTCTGCAATTGAATTCAACCTTGTAATCAGTGGTGTATTCACAACTATTAATTTACAAACGTATTTCATCAAACCTGTTTTATCAATACATAGTGGTCTTTAGAAAATGATAAAAAATGCATGTTAAATGACATTTTTAACTTTATAATGTAATAAAGAATTTTCAATTTTGCACAAATTATTTATTAATATTTATATTTATTATATTAATACTACGTCAATCGCGGTTACAAAGGACGCAAAGGATGGTTGTCAAGGAAGCCATTGTACAATTTTAAACATATTTTCACTTCTTTACAATTCTGTAATACGAATCATACAGAGAAATTTATTATGATTTTAAAACAGACCACAGTTTCAACAAGATGCTTTGCGTTGATTTTGAATTACAGATTATTAACACTAAGTTTTTAGTTAAATACCCACATATAAACATGTTTATCAGGGATTTTGTTAAAATAATTGTTACAATCGTATGTAATACACATAATTATTTTAAGAATTAATGATTATGTATTTATAAAAAGTACCACCGTAAATTAAATATGCTGTTTTAAAGTTAACACGATTTTAGTCTCCAATGTCGACTTCACGAAAGCGTAGGTGAGGGCGTATCTATATTTTTCCTATATCATCGCATACTGCATAAAATGTACATATTTATAAAAGAATCTAGATACGATATTAGGTAGATAAAAAATATCTAGATACAGTATCTAGACATTTTCATTCAGATATATCGGAACACTGATTAAGTGCAATGCTTGAACGCATTATACTAATCAATTTAAGCAACTTTCACCGGTACGAAATAATGGTTTCCGATTATTAACATCAATTCGTGTATCAGACAGATTTCAGCGAATTATGTTTACTAACATATTTTTATACTCTTGTCGTATTATGCCTTAAATCCTTTTTATAAATTTCTGTCAAAGTTTTAATACCAAACTTAATTAATACCGTAATCTTTGATCTATCAATCAAAATATTTTTCTGCGTCATCTGAAAATTGTATTTTCGATTAAATATTGTTTATGAAATATTGAGCATGAATATTTTTAGGAATAACAAGCCTTAACGTTTAATATCTGAAAAGAAGCCAGTCTTTAGTTAAAAAAATCATTCGTATATATTAAACTTAGAAATTCTTACCATCAAAATATTTTTTTAATGACAAAAACAAATTTCTATTTACTCCGAATCATTCGTCTGGTGAGTTTTAATGATATTGAACAAAGGTGCTAATTAAGCAGAATGCAAACAATCGTTACATTTATGGTACAAACCATAGCCACCTGCAAGGCCGCGGTCGCATAACTTTGGCAACTGCGCACGGAAGGCCGATTTGTTGACACTTACATTATGGCGTCTTATCGGTGCATTCGGTGTGTAAATGGTTGGAGCTCATGTTTAGAACGAGAAACAGGCGGAACGTGTAGAAACTGGATACTTTTCGACGTAAGTAAATGTCCCTTCCATTATTGCAAACATTTTGTTGTTTTATGTGTCTGTTTTGATTGTTTTAAGCGAGAATGTAACTTCTTTTAACTTAAATAGTTTGATTAAGTAATTTTAATAGGCAATAGAAATTACTTATCATAACTGTATTTTAATATGTTCGTAATTAGTAACTGAATACTTTCTTTTCTAGGCTCCTCACAGAATTATTACTTTTACAATAATAATATTAAATCCATTATAAAAGGATTGTGTCAATTGTTTCAATTATTTTGCTAAAGAATTATTCAAAGGTGCGCTCTAACAAAGTTGCATCTGACTCACATCTAAAAAGGCGAAAATTGACAATATTAATGTAATGTGTAACATGAAAGACTTAAATATATTTCTTAGGTTGTTATTTTCTACACCAAAGCTGTGTTGTTTCTGGAAATAGGTTTTATTTGTTTTTTTTTTTTTGTATATAATATATAATTTATTTCGTGTTACTTTTTCGAAATTGTAATATGCCTTATATTTTGATACACGACTGCATTGTTTTGTGGAATATTTCTTTAGTGTTTTAGGCACTGCACTTGCCTGTTTCATTTTGTTTTGAGAAATAAATGCACCAGAAGTATATGTTTTTGCTAAACTTACAAGTGTAAAATATGTATTAATTTGTACCTGTAGCCACACATTAAATAACTTGTTTGATTTATGTATGCATACACTAGTGTTGATCGCATCATTCCTCATTTTATAGGAGTGTGTAAGCGGCAAATTTTTGGTCAGTTAAAAAAATACAAACAGGTATCTACCGTGTACTGCTAATTACAGATCTAACAAAATAAAATAATGAGAAATTCAAAATTCAAGAGTGTTATCGGTCTGTTATTTCATCTGTCGGGATACTCGCGCGCTTGGTGTAGCCCTTCTACTCGAGCATTTGCAGTGTTGCCATTTACTGCGGCCGCAGCCTTTTTTGGAGGTGGCCATGTATAAACTCGATCCTTTCACAACTTATTTGCTGTTTATTCCTTAATCGATTAACTCAGAAGATTAGTTCTGTTTTATGCACGTCATATTACAATCAAATAAGTCAAGGAGGTAAAGTATACACGAGGCTTTAATATAATACATATGAAAATCGAGATGGCGGTTTTCGCAAGTTCAATTTTTAATAAGTGTAATATTAACTTACCTTAACACTATAAGCCAAAGATAAAGTAACAGCAAGAGGCAAACCTTCTGGAACAGCAACAACCAGTACAGTAACGCCAATGATCAAATAACGAACCATATTATTTACATACGAACTTTTCCATGGATTAGGACGTAGAACAAATGTTTTGATGCAGAAATGAAGAATGAGTATAACAACGGTTAAAACTGCTATCGTAGAACCTGCATAACCAATTTGAATAGCTAATTTCGTTAGTTTTGCTTGTAGCACAGATTTTTCCTTTTTGTGACCTTCGGAAGCTGTTGATGTTGAAGCGACATGATTTTCTCCAGTTTCCGGTAACGGTTCATGCTTATTAGATACGGGTGCAGGTGAATTCATATGACTATTTCCAGTTACCGCAGCTTCTTCATCACCTACAGAGATACGTTAACGTTTATATGGTAGAAATATGGAACGTTTTAAAACATTTTAAGTCATGCTTTACATCTTGTAAATTTTGTTATAAGGGTTAAAAAATAATTAGTAAATCATCCCAAATAAATTAAAACAGCTAGTATAAATGGTTAAAAACATAAATAAAAATCATAATATATAAATAAAGATTTACCTGTAAGGCTTTTCTTCTTCCGCTGCTTTTTAGCTTCTGTACAAAAATACATGCAAAAGGAGAACATTAGCAATCTCAAAACACTCCCAAGTCCTGATATGGGTAAAATATAAATAAAACAAGTGATTCATGATGCAACTTGAAATCCTGAATCACGATCAGTTGACAAAATTGATACACAAAATTGAAATAAGGGAAACTGCATCATGCATCACTAGTGCAGCCGGCTGCAAACTAAATGAACAGAATTGTAGTTATGTGGTATGTGTCAGCAATCATATTTAAGATCAGGGTATTATTTGACACGAATAGTGTGCACTAACATTAAAAATGACATAAAGTACAAGGCAACTAAAGAGACCGCTACAATCTATGACAGTGAGTTCAAAAAGAGCGGTCCTAATTTTAGAAAAGGTACAGAGATCAAACATTTGGACAAACCATGCAACAAGTGCCTAAATAAGCATACCTTTCTTCATTTTCTTAAGTTCAGCTTCTTGTTGATCTACGGCAGCTCCTAGTAGTGTGAAGATGATACCTGCTTGAGAATTAACACCCACAGCCGCAACTAACATTTTCCCCGATCCTTCCATTACGTGTGTTCCTGATAGCACCATTGGATCATATCCCTCCCCCTTCTTTACATGATCAGACTCGCCAGTGAGAGATGATTCGTCCACCTGACAACACCCATACTGTCAAATAAGAAACCAAAAATATCTCAAATTTGTTACCTTCAAGTCGTTCGACTGTATTAAAATACCATCTGCTGGAAGAAGATCGCCATATTTAATTTGACATATGTCACCTACAACAATATCATTAACTGCAATTTGTTTAACTTCGCCTTGTCGAATCACAGAAAATTTGTGTTCTCCTTCTATACGACCCTGAAGACCTCTAAACTGTCTTTCCTTTGTGTAGTCATTAAAACCCGTTACTAACACTACTACAACAACTGATATTAAAATGGCAAGACCTTCAATCCAACCATGACTTGTTTCATCGTCGTCGAAATCTGTGAACGTTTTCATCAAAAATTTTCATATTTTCTTAATTCAGTAATACTCACGAACATCTTCTACGGGTGGAGGTTGATAAAATGAAAGACCAAGTGACACTGCAGCAGCTATTTGTAATATAATAAGTGTGATATCCTGTAAAGCTTCCCATACTAATTGTAGAAATGTTTTTGGTGGTTTTGGGGGAATTGAATTTGAACCAAAAGTTTCTCTTCTGTGCTCTAAATCTACTTGAGAACCACTAAGTCCTAGACAAAGAAAAACATTGTCATCCATTGAAAAATGCAAATTAGTATAAACTACACATTCTCTATGCATCAAACCATACTACGTGACGAGCCTTTTGTTATTAAACTATAAAGATGCAGCACAGTTGTGAAACTTGTGGATAGCGCGTCGTTTAATATATTAAATCCTTTTTTATTTCATATAGGCGCGGTAATATTTACAAATTTCACAGTTAACGAATGAAATTATTTAGAATGGAATATAGGAGAATATGGAAATTCAGAAATTCCTTAGAACTCGATCAATAGAACCAGTATTACCAAATATTTGTCAAAAAAGTGTTAATATATACTTTGAGATTTTAATTTAATATTTGTGCAATGTGACACTTTATCAAGGGTTTGTTGGAGTTTAGTAAATTGAAACTTGAGACAATTTCCCGATATCTTCTTGTGGAATCGGATACATAAATAGACTTACTTCTTTAATACGTCATATAAATATGTTAATTAAAACACGCTAAAGAGAAATTATTTATGTATAAATTTAAACATTGGCGAAATTAATTATTTGTTTCTTGAAAATCGCATGGAAATAGGTAAGATGTCTTTCTTAAATTTCTTAATAGAATAACTAGAAATAACATTATCTGTGAAGATAGTCGGGTCCCTTTCGTAATTTAAATTTGTGTATAATTAGAAGCTGATTATGTGCCATTTTGCGCCGCTGAAAATAAATTTAGTTCCCCAATAGGAAATAAGTTGAAGCAAAAATTCTATAAATACGGCTAATTTCATGGAGCTGCAAACTTTTGAATAAATCATTAATTTCCTGGAATTCGGTAACTAGGTCACATTTTGCGCCGTTAAAATAACATTCTGCGCTCTTATAGGAAAGAAGTTATTGTAAATTTACACAGACACGGTTAATGTCACAGCCGTGAACTTCTGCATAAATCAATCTTTCTCATGCAGTAATTAGGCGCCAAGTATGCGCCGCTGTAATAAAATTTTGCACCCCCATAAGAAATGAGTTTTTGCAAAAATTACATCGGTAAAGTTAACTTTATAGCCTTACAGAATTAATCTTTTCTTGTGCGATAACTAGACACCATTTATACGCTGTTTTACGCCATTAAGATTTAATTTAGCGTCCCTATAGGAACCAAGTTATTGTACGAGGCGGCTAATGAACTTCTGCATATGTCAATTTTTTTTTATTTATTAAATAGGAGACAATTATGCGCCATTTTGTGCAGCTAAAATGAAATTTTGCGCCCCTATACGAAATAGGTTATTGTAAAAATTACATCAACTAACTTCATAGTCTTAGGAATAAACTTATCTTTTCTTGCGCGAAAATTAGGCACCCATTATGCGTTTTGCCCCCTTATAGGAAACTAGTTAATGTAAAAATTACATCGACATGGCGAACTTCACAGCGGTGATCTCATGTAGAAAATTCTTTCCTTTCGCGTTAATTAAATGCTAATTCTGGGCCATTTTGCGCAAAACAGCGCATAATTTGTGTCTACTGCATTGTAGTGGATAACCAACCTTATTGATTTAAAACATAGATAGATAGCTTTAATAATAAATAGGAATTTGTACATTAGAATACTTCATAAGTAAATGATAACGATATTTTAAGGAGAACACACGAGTTGGAATTAGGGTCAAGATTAATGAGGTAATGAAGAATCTAATTAAGCTAATATTAGAAAAAAAATTAGTATAGCCATAATGTAGGAAAATTGATTAAATATAAACATATCTATAATGGAAAAAGTGGGGTTTTAATAAAAATAAAAAAATACTCATTAAGCAAATGAACAGGTAAACAACAAATGCAAATGAAATCTATTAGAGCATAACAAAAAATTTATTTACGTAAAAGGTAACGATTTAATTTTAACGGAGCATAATGGGCGCCTAATTATGGCCCACGAAAAGATTAATTTATATATAAGGATATGAAGTTAGCCTTGTAAATGTAACGTTGGCAATAACTTATTTCCTTTTGGGGAGCAAAATTTTATTCTAGCGTAAAGTGGCGCATAATCTGTGCCTAATTATACACAAATTTAAATTTTTTGATATTGCGTTTATACTTTACGTTTTAGGTGGACTAATTACACGCTTTTACATAACTCACACTGTTTGTTGTATGCGTTAAAATTTGTAATCGATTTTTCGACCACTTATACAAGTCCAATCGAATTGAAACTCTCCAAAATTATGTATTCCCGATGACAATACAAACTATAATTAACATAAATATCAGTTGTCAATGGTTTAAATAGCAGTTTCAGTGTCAAATTGGTCTAATGGTAAAATCATCGCCTGCCACGCGGTCGGTGCGGCTCGATTCCCGGCCAATGCAACTTTTTTTTAACTATCAACAAACTTCAGTTTGACATTGTTGACCGTACAAATTACTTCATTTTGCGAAGCGTGGTAACTATATTTTGGCAATTTTTGGTAATTGGCCCGGTCCAAATCCTTTGATGTTTACCGACAAGGTCAAAGTTCATTGACCTTTTTTGGGAAACGGATTTCCGTTTTTGAGCTAATTGACCTATTTTTGGGAAACAGACTCCCGTTTTTTACCTGTTTTGAGCTGTTTTTGAGAAATAGCCTCCCCGTTTTTGACTTGCTTTTGAGCTGTTTACTATGCCCTTCCCCTCCAACAACAGACTAAAATATGAGAATCCGTTTTCCAAAAACAGGGTCAAAAACAGCTTAAAACAGCTCAAACACATCTCAAAACAGTTAAAAAACGGGGGGTGTTCCCCAAAAACAGGTCAAAACAGCCCAAAAACAGTTCAAAAACGGGAATCCGTTTTCCAAAAAGGTCGGTAAACATCAAAGGGTTTGGTCCGGGCCAATTGCCAACATATAGTTCCCATGCTCCACAAAATTTTTTCACGATCTTCCAAAATTTTCCCACGGCGAATTGTCGGGATACCTACTCGCGCCATTTGTGATCGATTTTTCAATTGACTTGAACCTCTACAAAATTATGTATTCCCAATGACAATACAATCTTTTAGCATTTAAAGTTCATAAAATTAAACTATAATTAACATAAATATCTTTCATACAAGATAATAATAAGAACCACATTTTCAAAGACAACGGCCATACCACGTTGAAAGCACCGGTTCTCGTCCGATCAGCGAAGTTAAGCAGCGTCGGGCGCGGCAGTACTTGGATGGGTGACCGGTTAGGAACACCGCGTGCGGTTGTCTTTTTTTCGTTTTATTGTATTAACGACGTCGTTATTTTTTTTAGTTATATTTTAAACAAATTATGAATGAATTAAACCATAGATCTTGGATTTAAAAAAAATAGGTGTAGCATGGTTGATAAATCGATTTAAATATTTGACTAAAAAGTAGAAAATAATACTATGAAAAAAAGAAGATTTAAAAAAAACACGCTTTTATTTACGCGTAGAAAGTGCACTAAAAAGAAGAAAATAATTTTTTTCTTTGCACCAAAATTCGATCAAAAATCTTTACGACGAAAAATAAAAGCGTGGGGCGGTCATCATAATTCACACGACGCGTAATTTAGCGAAAAAAATCCCAAACATACAGTTTAAATGTTTAAGACACTTATCTTTTTTTTTGGGTTTTTTAATGGTGTATTTTAAATTATACAATCTAAACGTTTCGATAACACTTACAGTTATCTTCATCACTAGTAACATCTATTAAAATTGTTAAAAATGTTGAAAACAGTTTTGTCAATTTTACAATATAAACATCAGCCTGCTATTAATATAAGAGTTTGAGAAACGTATAAAACCAACTATATAATTAAATTTTAGTAAAGAATAACTAGGTCATTAAAAATTAAATATTGTTAAACTGCCTTAAAGATGACAAATTAGAAAACCCTCTAACGGTCGCAGGCTAACAATGAAAAATCACGGTAAAAAAAACACATTTAACAAAATCTAATCAAGTTATGATGTAAGTGTAAAGTTGTGAAAAACTTCAATTAGAAAATGATAGAAGCATTCACAAATATAAACATGACATCAAATAAAATAATCCAGTTAAATCGAACTAAGAGATATCTTTGTCAATAATTGCAAGTATTATTAACAATGAAAAGCATAATGCAGAACGTTTTTTGTAATTTTTTAATTTTAATTTCAACTACTTATGTTAAATTATAGTGCTATGGTCATTTAACATATAATTGATAAACCATTTGCTTCAAGGTCTAGGAAAAACACAGCAAAGACCTAGACATACCAAAACTCAAAATTAAAATCATAAAT
This sequence comes from Vesta saturnalis, assembly GCA_036346205.1. NCBI lineage: Eukaryota > Metazoa > Arthropoda > Insecta > Coleoptera > Lampyridae > Vesta > Vesta saturnalis. The sequence continues at coordinate 755,110 of JARFJB010002033.1, forward strand.
CAAGACGTATCATTATGCTTTTTTTTTTAATTATAACATGCCAAAACCTATTTAAACGGAGATTTTTTACTTGTCTATTAAAATTATTAGGGTGTTTATATATCTCAATAGCTTCACGTTGTAAACGAACATAATAATGAGTTTGTCTTGACAATATTTCCATATTGCCAAATTGAATGTCATGACTTAGATTATTTAAGGCATGGTCAGCCACCGCAGACTTCTATGGTTGACCTAATCTACGAAATCTCATATGTTCTTTACGTCTGGTATCAAAGCTACGTTTTGTGGTTCCAATGTATACTTTTCCACAAGAACAAGATAACTTATACACTCCGGAAGATGATAATGGGTTTGAAACATCTTCAGGTGATCTTAAATGTTCTTTAATTTTTCTTGTAGGTTTAAAAATAGTCCTAATGCCATATTTAATTAGGATTTTTCAATACTATCTGTAACACTAGCTATAGAAGGAAGAAAAATAGTACCAACATTAAGAACTCGTTTTTCTTTAAGGTTATGTCTAGAAGGTGTAATAACATTATTAATATTTGTAAGTGAATATCCATTATCTTCACTTCACTTCAAAAATTCAGGGTCACAAATTCGTGTTGCTTGATCTACTAAAGATTTAATTACACCAACGTAGATGGTGGTTGGATAATTTATGTGTCGGCTTTCTGTGAACCTTAAAAGATAGTGAATTATTATTTTTAGATATTAATATGTCAAGAAATGGTAAACTGCCATTAGTTTCTTTTTCCATGGTAAACTTAATGCTAGAATGTATACCATTTATAAAACCCAAAAACTCATACAGTGCCTCTTCACCATGTCTCCAAATCACAAACGTGCCATCTACATATCTATACCAAACTAAAGGTTCTTTAGGTGTATTTTGTAACGCTAATGTTTCCATGTAAAAATTAGCTATAACAGGACTAAGGGGACTACTCATTGCTACATCATCAATCTGCTATAAAATTTACTATTCCACTGAAAATAAGTTGTAGTAAGACAGTGCTGAAAAAGAACGGTTATATCCTTTGGAAAAAGATGATCAATGTATTCAATAGTTTCTTTCAGAGGCACTTATGCTAATCTAAGCCCCAATCAGAAACATCCGGTAATTTTGCCAAAAGGTCACGATTTAACCATTTTAATTATGAGAAACGAACATACGCGAATGATGCATTGTGGGGTCCAGCAAGCTGTTATTTGCTGTAAGACAAAATTATTGGCCCTTATCACGTCGAAACATGGCAAAAAGGTGGTTTGTCAATGTGTAGTATATTTAAACATGCTCCTACGACGTACGAAACAATAATGGGCGATTTACCAGAAATTCGTATTAAACAATACTCTCCATTTTATAACACCGTGGACTATGCGGGTCCATTTCTTATAAAGGATGAAAAAAGTAGAGGTTGTAGGTTAATAAAATGTTACATATGTCTCGCAGAAGTAAACCCTTGAATATTTATTCTGATAACGGTACAAGTTTTAAGGGAGCCAACAGGATTTTAAGAGATTTTTTAAAGGAACAATCTAACTTCATCATTCATGCAATGACCGATGCGTCAATTAAATGGAACTTCCCCTTCGTGCGCCTCATTTTGGAGGTCTTTGGGAAGTAGGTATTAAAAGCGTCAAAAATCATCTGACACGTGTCTTGAAAGATTCAAAATTAGGATTTGAACAATTTTATGCCATATTAACGCAGATTGAGGCAATTTTAAATTCCCGGCCCTTAAGACCCATGTCCAATGATCCCAACGATCCCACACCTCTCACACCAGGCCATTTTATTATTGGAAACACACTTACTGCGATACCAGAACAAAGTATAGAAGGCATTAACATTAAGCGACTCAACCAGTATCAACATTTGCAAGCTCTAACCCAACACTTTTGGACGAGATAGCACAAAGAGTACTTAAATGAACTACATGAACTACAGAGGAAGGAATGGAAGGTCAACGGACCAAACGTGAAGGTTGGTGACTTAGTAGTATTAAAGGAACAGAATCTACCTCCTTTCAAGTGGCATGTAAAAGTGAAACAACATCAAAACTGACCATTATATCACCCTCTTCAATTTTGAAATTATGCATTTTTTCGACAAAGTTGGCAGAATTTTTAATGTAATGGGGTGTTTTACCTATATGAGGTTGTAATAAAAATGTAAAATGTTTTGCAAGACTATATGTAGGAGAACCAACAATTGTTCTATTTTAACGTTGTAATAGTTCATATTTAATATAACAGTTGCATTACCTTTATCTGATTATAATATGATTATATTCTCATTGCGTTAAAGAAAGTAAAGCACGTCGTTGAGGAAAGGATAAGTTGCTCTTTGAAGGTTTTGTGTTACGTAATATGTTAACGGTGTTATATCTAACTTCATTAGCAGCATCAAAAGGTAATGATTTTAATGGAGTTTTCGATATTGGTGTTATAGCAAAATTTTCTCCTTTAGAAAGCGCTTCAATAGCGTAGTCTGAAACAACATTATCAGAAAGGTTTACAACTGTTTTTTTTTATAATCAATAGATGGTCTATTATTTTGTCGTTTGTATAATTTATTAAATTTTTCTTTTTGACGTTGACATGAGATGTCAAAATTTATATCCATAGATTTAAACGTTATAGAATCAATTTTATCTCAATATAGATGAAATTTCTAAATGTAAATATAAAAGATTTCTAACGGTGTTATCCAATAACAATAAATAATTAAAAAAAGGCATACTGATACGTCTTGATTTTGATTTTAACTTTGACTTTTGGTCTGTCTAGGTTCTTTGCTGTTTTTCCTAGACTTTAAAGCAAATGCTTTACCAATTATATGATAAATTGCCAGAGCACGATAATTTAACATAAGTAGTTAAAATTATGATTAAAATTAAATTAGATGAATGCTAGTGCATTACACGGCTTTCTTGCAAAATACTAAAAAATGTATGGGGAATTTAAATATCTTTGAAATATATAATGAAAACAAAAACTGACTCTAATAACCTCCAACACTTCCAGGCATCATGACCGATCTTGACGAAACTTGGCCAAAAGTTGTAAAATGAGCTAATAAGTCGATTTAGCGATAGTAAAAAAAAAAGTCGCTTGCATAACCATATGTATACAATGTGTCCCAAATTCGCTTCTCTATAAAGGGATCTCGACTTCTGTTATACTTACGGCAAAGGTTAAATGGGGAAAGTTTTAGAGGAAGCTTAGAGCATTCGATATCCGGTTTCAGATTTACGATCGGTCAATTGGTTTTTAAAATATTGTCGAAAAACCGAAAATGGCGGATTTCGTTTTTCGCCAGTAAATCCGAAATGGTTAATTTGACAGCTGTCACAATGTGAGATTATTCGGACACTTTTTTAAGACGAATAAGATGGCGTGTATGACATGTCACAATCGTCTTTTGTTATCCCACAATCTGCCTCAACTTTCATTTTTCTCATTACCGCCATATTGGATTTGTCGATTTTTTGAAAGAGCGCAATATTTCCAGTTTAGTGATGTCTCACAAGTGCATAAAAGATTAGAGTTTCATCGAAATATCACACTTTCTAAAGTTAGGTCTTATTTATTATTATTAGTAGGACATGATTTATTTGTCAGTAAAATTGGGTTTCATTTTTTCCATATAAGGCGGCTCTGACTTTGACATTAAATAATTCAAAGTAGTGTTTTCATAAGTAGTACGCTTTTCTGTCATTAAAATCATAAACGTGACACACAAATTGTAAAAGCCTGTTGAAAATGGCTGGTATTCCCTATTCAAATGAAGAAAAGTTTGACATGTTAGCGCTTTACTTGCAGTCAAACAGAAACACCGACATTACCTCAGCGAGGTATTTGGAGATGTACCCCGAACGACGACAGCCTCATAAAACCCACTTCAGAAAAATTGTAATTAATTTAATTAACTAAACGGTAGAACGGGAAATTCGTGTGTCAAAATCAACGGTACAAAGAGTGTTAAAAAAGAATAACTACTATCCATACAAACCCACAATAGTGCAAGGACTTAAGGAAACTGATTTTCCAAGAAGAATGCGCTTCTGCAAGTGGTATACTAGAATGTGTAATGAAAATCCCGATTTTGTTAATCATGTCTTGTGGTCTGATGAGAGTAGGTTTACGAATTGTGGAGTTTTTAATAAGCACAACATTCATCATTGGGCTGTAGAAAACCCTCACGAAGTGGCAGAGAGACGTCTACAGACCAGATTTGGAAGTAACGTTTGGTGTGGGATTATTGGTAACTTAATCTAACTTACCTATTTTAATTGGGCACCTATGTATTATAAATTATTAATCATTGCAGGAAATCGACTTATAGGACCATTTTTGTTTGACAATAACTTAAACGGACAGAGGTACCTAGAGCTTTTGCGAAACCAGGTTGTGCCGGCTTTACGAGCTACTCTCACCGAAGATGAGTTCAGAAGAACCTGGTTTCAACAGGATGGACGTCCGGCATACAACACCATTCAAGTCAGGAACTTCTTAAGGGAGCAGTTTGATGAAAGAATTATTACATTAAATGGTCCAATATCTTGGCCTCTTAGATCCCCTGACCTTTCGCCCTTGGATTTCTACCTCTGGGGTCACACAAAGAATGAGGTCTACGAGTTTGATCTTCCTGCGACCATAAAAAATCCTGAGACAGAGAGTTTTGGATACATTTAGAAATAGCGTTAATGGAAATACACTTGCTAGGGTTGTACGAAAAACAGTCACCAATTGTCAAAAATGTCTCGATGTAAATGGACGTCATTTTGCAAATCTGTAAATTAATTGTAATTGTAATTCTATTGTAGGTTGTTCAAAGGTTCAAGTATTAATTAAATTAATGACGATTTTTCTGGCTTTATTTTTAACACACTCATAGCTGGGAATTTGTCCCAAAACATCTGTCTTGTTGAGAGGTCGTTATTTAATTTCATGTTTTATTGAAAATTCAAAGAATTTTATACATTATTTATTAATGTTATTTTGCGACAAATAAATGATGGCCTACTAATAATAAATAAGACCTAACTTTAGAAAGTGTGATATTTCGATGAAACTCAAATCTTTTATGCAGTTGTGAGACATCATTAAACTGGAAATATTGCGCTCTTTCAAAAAATCGACAAATCCAATATGGCGGTAATAAGAAAAATGAAAGTTGAGGCAGATTGTGGGATAACAAAAGACGATTGTGACATGTCATACACGCCATCTTATTCGTCTTAAAAAAGTGTCCGAATAATCTCACATTGTGACAGCTGTCAAATTAACCATTTCGGATTTACTGGCGAAAAACGAAATCCGCCATTTTCGGTTTTTCGCCGATATTTTCAAAACCAATTGACCGATCGTAAATCTGAAACCGGATATCGAATGCTCTAAGCTTCCTCTAAAACTTTCCCCATTTAACCTTTGCCGTAAGCATAACAGAAGCCGAAATCCCTTTATAGAGAAGCGAATTTGGGACACATTGTATGTAGGTTGAACGTTAAAAATAGATATCTCGCTTATCTTTCAAATAAAGTAAGAATATGCGTATATTATACCAGCAATACGAGGAATGTTTTGAATTTCCGGAAAAACCGGAAGTAGTTTTTTCATCAGGATAATATCATTTCATTAGCGCAAATGAACAAAGTTTATTTCCAAAATCCCAAGTTTGTAACCAAAATAGTTAGAAATTTATAACAATATCAATATTAAATATTTAGTTGCATTCATAAGAGTGACTGGTTTTCTACAAAATATAAAAAACAAAAAAATGCTTGGATAGAATTTTGAATAAATCAATTTCGAATAATGCCATAAGTTTAATCCCGTAAATATAGGCAAATTTATATCATAATTTATTACGTAAAGAAATCTCTTTAAAGAACCTTTATTGAACTACGCATATCTATTTCCAATTCTTTCATATCTTGAACGGTATCTGAAATATAAATTTCTACAAAAAAAATGTATGTGGCTGTAACTGCGGCCATATTCAATTTTGAAAGTTTTAAAAAATTGCAAAAAATTGCATTTCATGCGAGTTATTGATGACCTGGATTTCAATCTTTTATGTTAAAATTAGGAAAATTTGTCCCCAAAATAACACCCTTATTTTCACCCCAGTATACCTATTGCGTTTAAAAGCTTGTTTTGTCAACATAATTGTCTCGTAGGACTTCATTTCAAATTTCATCAAAATCGTCCGTATAGTTTCGGCTGCCGCGTGACCATAGACACACGCATACACACACACACACACACACACACACACACACACACACACACACACACACACACACACAGACAGACATTTTGAAAAATTTCTAAAATTTATTTTTTCGGGTCCAGGGAGTCGCAAAACATCAAAATAACACAACTTATTTTTTTTCGACCTCAATAGTTTATTGTTTAGCAAGAAAGCAAAAATTACAAAAAACGTTCTGCACTATGCTTTTCATTGTTAATAACACTAACAGTTAGATTTAACTGGATTATTTTATTTGATGTCATGTTCATATTTATGAATGCTTGTATCATTTTCAAATTGAAGTTTTTCCCAACTTTACACTTACATCATAACTTATTATCTTATATTAATAGCAGGCTGATGTTAATGTTTTAATTTCCAAATTGTTTTCAACATCTTTAACAATTTGAATAGATATTACTACTGACGAAGATAACTGTAAGTGTTATCGAAACGTTTAGATTGTATAATTTAAAATACACCATTAAAAAACCCAAAAAAAAAGATAAGTATTTTATTATGTGTGATAATGGTGAAAGTTTACATTTTGAAGTTTAAATGTTTGTACAATTTTCTTCAATATCTGAACGATTAATTTTATAAGAAAATAGGCAGACATATTTTTTAAAGAAAATTTAATTTTAAACTTTTCTATAAAAAGTTTCTTAATATAAAGCAAGGTAAATCTAAAAATTAATCAAAGATTGAAAATGCTTGAACTGTATTAAAGATACTTTTATTGTACTCGTATAAAAGGAAATATAAATAATTGAAAAACAGCAGTATCCAAACACTTTGCTGTATATACTCTGCTAATGCAACATGACACAAGCATAAGAAGTCTAAAAATAGAATGAAAGATCGCAAACTTGTCAACAACTATCCTATGTTGCAATAAAATCTATAATCAATAATTACGAAAACTGCTCATTAAAAGTGCACAAGAAAAAAGAAACAGCTACATAATAGATGATGTGATAAAACGAGGCGCGTGTTTAAAACTGACCCCATTACGATTGTGATCTATTTGGGTATTATTTTATAATTAATAACAATCCAAAAAATCAATTATAATACATTATTAAACAATCAACGATGTTTCCAATCTAGTAATTAAATAACGGTTCAAGGTGAAAAAGGTAAACACTACAAATACATTAATAGACGCTAAAAAAGGTATAATCATTAATAAGGTACAATCAACGAAAACCAATATTAAAAGGAATAATAATTGTATGATTGTCAAACTAAATAATTATAACACCAACTAGTAGGTGGTTCTGTAATACTTATTCTATACACAGTTTAACGAGTATGGGCGTATTTAGTCTACACATAATCCGAATGCATCAGCTGGCGCCTGGTGTGCTAAATTGCGCTTGAAGTACTCTACGTTGTTCCGCACGGAATTGTTTTATTTAAATTATTATTAACCATTTTCCAAAAAAGACACCGCAACAATCTGCATATAATAATTAGGGTGTCAAATTATGTTTATATGAACAAAACAATTTACAAAAAAGCTCACGCTTTGTCACGCAGAATTAATTATACAACGTTGTAAGTAGTATATACCGGGTGACAACGGAACTATTACCCAGACTCGCATTTTAAACGGCTTCAGATACAAATTTGAAATTTTGGTTCACGATTGGGTTGAGTAATATGCATATTTTAAGCAAAAAAGAAAATGACAATCACTTCCGGTTTTACCGGAAACGATTAAAATATCTGTACGGGAAATTCGAAACATTCTTTATGTAGAATGTCCTATACCTAAACTTAAGATTTTTACTTATGGAGCTCAAAAGTTTAACCTATTTTACTTCAATCAAGGCATTCTAGGATGGCCGAACAAACAAACTAAGTTAACCAATTCACAACCATACGACTTCCATTATTACCCAATCCAGCTTTTCTATCCTCTATCCATTTATATTCTCATTTTTTATTTTTAAACCACGGATATTATTTTTTTGTTATACCTATATTGGGTCCATTAAGTTAATAAAATATTTAACTCTCTGGGTATTATTAGAATAATCAAATCATATTAGCCATGCCACAGGTTGCTATGGTTTTTGAAAACAATTTAATTTTGACAGGTAACATTTACTGCCTGTGAATTTGAGCAGACTGTTCAAAGTTTACCCTACTTTTTTTTTACAAAAGAAACAAAGTATACAGAGGCGACAACAAATAATTCAATTTATATTTCAATCTCTGATTTTTTATTTTTTATTACATAGGTAGTTAGGTATCTCAAGATTACTAGGTACAACTAATAATAAAAGGAAATTTAAAAAAAAATGAATGAACCTGATCATAATTAAGATTTTCAAAAACACCACCCTCTTCTTGAATACAGATCTCACACGTTTCTACAATTTAACGTAGAAAAATTATCTTTTTGCGGTATAGTAATATTATTAATAGTTGTAATAATTCGGTTTCTTAAAATTGTGATGTAAGGGGCTCGTTAAAAAATATTGGCCCCACAATTCTCGTCCCTACAACACCCAGCGATACATTAACACCGAAGCGTTCTTGAAAAGATTCTTCCCTGAACAGATTATTCCTGTTAAACATTCCCAAATTCGTGAAGCGGGGCTCATTAGAAAACAATATCATGCTACTAAAGTTATTACTATGGTTATAATGATCCATAAATCCATCGGCAATATTGAACTCGCCTAGCAAAGCCGTCAACACCCAAGTGTTGGTGGATTTGGTATTTGTAGGGTTTATAGGTACTTATGTTTCTTTAAAATTTTTCTTGCACTTTCTCTACTAACTCAGATTTAATTTTCAATTTGACGCATAGAAATGTTGGGACCAACACTCAAACACGCTGCAACGTTTATTTCGGCTTCTTCACTAATAATGAATTTTTCATTTTCATTTTGGGAACCCGTTTTCAAATGTACCAGCGACGGAAAATAGGCGTAGCAGGGTGGGTTTCGTTCAGGGTACCGTTCTGCATAGTGTTTGAGCTTGCCTTTTATTTTGCAAGCACTCACCATAAACGGCCCAGTCATTTATACGTAAAAATTACTAACAATAATACAAATTATTCTTTTCCCTAAAATTGTCGACAAAAACGGCATTCAGGTTTTGCTTTTGATTTTAGAACTCAGTGCTCCTTTTGTGAAGAGAAAATAGACGGTACATATCTTGATCGAAACCCATTCAGTACATTGAATTTATCTCTTAAAATAAACACGAATGCTCTGACCGCGGTCGTGTCGATGCTTCCAATGATTATATTTATCATATTTTATTAAAACCGAATAACTAACCTAGTGTTGTATAGTATTTTTTTTTAATGAATAAAAAACAAAAAATCTTCCAATGTAATAAATTGGTCGCAAAAAGTACCTGCATTCCTATTAAATTCAGTGTTGGAAGAACAGGGGTTGGGAACGGGTGAGAGTGTAGGTAGATTGGATGGGGGAATGAAGAGGGTTGAGAGAATTAAAAAAACAATAAAATAATAACAAACAAAATACACTCATGTACCACACAAAAATTAAAAAAAACCGAACGCATTTCAATAGCTAAGCTATCAGCATCAGCTGTCAACTGAGACGAACTAAAGGAAATTTCTAATATAAATACCATCAGCGAGTAACGCTTCGATGCTTATCTGGTGAAAGTAAAAGTTATGAAAGTTTAATGAGTTCTGAGTAGCCTAAAGGTCGTTGATCGTCATTATTCATTACAGTTTGTTTTTGAAGATCTCTAAACAAAGCAATTCAATTAAAATGGCTCATACCAATTACATATTCCCAGGAAAATTCACTAAAAATGCCTACTACTGAAGTATAAAGTTTAGTCACTTCACTTTGAAGGATTATTTTACAAAATTGGTAGGGTCGATTTGCCTAAATTTTTTTCTAATTAAGAATTGATGTATTGTTGTTAAAATATGTAAATTCTAAGGTACTATAAATCTTATCATTGTTCAACACGCTCGACTTTAAACCTTTATAAATATTTTATTTTCCAGTGCAAATCAATAAAATTCGATAATTAGGTAGTTCCATTCTTTCTGAACCTATTGCCAAAAAGAAATTGTAACAAATTGTTTTCATTTGCTTGTAAATATCCCAAACAGGCAAACATGACCCATTCTCATTACGTGAAGTAAGTAAACTTTTTTTTGTCATAACATTAAGGAATTGCCTAAATACCATAAATATAAAAATATTTTCTTAAAATATACCCGTGATTATACAATTATGTGGTTTTGAAAAATGTGCTGTTATTGAAGAAAGATGGCAAACCGCAACCGTTTTTAATCTAGAAGAAGCGGCACACATGCACTACAGCGCGTAATGAAAAATTTATACCTTTAATTTAAGTCAATTATATCATTTGTTAGTGAGCCAAAATATTATGTTAAGTGTGAGGACATATAAAGGTTCGAACCCAGAGCGTTATTACTGTAGCATATATATATATATATATATATATATATATATATATATATATATATATATATACAGGTCGCACAACTAAAGATGATTTGGAGGTCAGATGCGCATTCGTCCGTTTTCAAATATTCTACTCGCGGCAATTCGAGAAGTTCAGTAGCGTCGCAGGTAAATTGTTTCAAGTGTATATTACGTCATTGTATGTATACAAACGTAATTATTAACACATTTTCCTAATACTTATGGAAATTTTACATTTAAGTTAAGGAAATTAGAATGTTTTTAAACAGATTAGGAATGTATATAAATTATTAAATTAATAAAATAACATAACACTTTAAATGTGATTTTGTACATGTACCAACGATTCATTACGCCGCCGTGATTTTAAGCTGTTACACTTGACGATTGTTCCCGAACGCAATGACGTATCTGCGCGACCCGAATCATCTTTAATTGTGCGATCTGTATATATATATATATATATATATATATATATATATATATATATACGGGTATATACGTATGTCGTAGCAGCTTCATACCAAAAAAGAATGCCTAAGCATGTTTTCGCCCAGTTTAAACAAATTGTGCTAAAGGTAAAAGCTTTCTTCGAAGCGAAAAAAAAAATGGCAATTATACTTAATCAAGTTACAAAGCGTACTGCGGAATGCTTGGGGATTAGTAAAAGAAGAGTTATAAGGGTATCAACTGAAGAAGAGACAAGTAGTACTGGTACAAGTGGTAGACCGAAAGTAGATATCGATGATTTTCTGAAGAGCGTTATACGAAGACAAATATTAAATTTTTATATCGAAAAAAGTTTCCAACCATAGTCGAGCTGCATCAAAGATCGACAGACGAGTGTCCGGGCATTCCACAAGTATGTACCACCACATTAAAAAAATGGGTAAAAGAAATGAAATTTATTTATAAAAAATTAGAGAACACGCCAACCTTGATGGAAGCTACTACAATAGCTGCTAAAAAATTAAAAGGTACAGAGAAATGGTATGGAATATTTTTTTACCAACGAAACATGATACGGCGCAAATCATTCAAGAAAATTTGGTTGGGTGGAATTTGTTACTCCAGAAAACAGCGCGAGTTTTGATCAATATTTAGGGACAATTCAAGAAATAAATGGATTCCGAGGGGGAATCAAGAGACCATCTGGATCTGGACTAAGAGTGATTATATTGGATACTGGAAACGAAAACGGCTTTTTACCAGGTTGTACCAAATGCTTCGTTGAAAAAAAAGGTTAGGCTGATTACCATGACGAAATGAATAAACAGCATTATGAAGAATGGTTACGATATGTGTTTGGAGTGATCCCGATAAATCGGTGATTTGTGCTAGATCAAGCACCGTACAACACAATGATAGATCCAGATTATAGAAATCCAACAACCGCCTGGAGATAACAAAATATAATTGAATGGTTGAACAATCGAAAAGTTCCATTACCAGAGCAATTCAGTTCATTTAACGAAATGACGAGGGCTTCACTTTTGGAACTATGTCGTATGTACAATTATAAAAAACAATATCTGCTTGAAAAAGTAGTCAAAGATATACCAGGAGACAGTGTTAAAATGTTATGGCTTCCAGTAGTCCACTGTGAATTGAATCCCATTGAATTGATATGGGATTGTGTCAAACATAATAGAGGAAAACACAACGTATAAAATAACGGACGTTTTGGAACTTTGCAAGTTAACATTGCAAACTGTGTCAAATACGATCATGGCAAGAAAGTCGAAGATATGTACAGAGAAAAAGAAAATTTAGTAGACGTCGGCATAGAACCGTTAGTTATAAATTTAGGCGATGAAACCAGTTTGCCGCACTACATAAATTGCGATTTCTCAGTAGTGCGGTACCTATTACCAAACCTATCATCACTAATCGTACATATTTCTTTTATTATAAAACCAGTGATTAGGTCTTGGGTGAATTGTATAGTATTGTGTACAACGAAAACGATAATATCTTAAACCATAATAAATCTATACAATAAAATATTAAATAATTATTTGACGAATCAGGGTTCTGCACAAAAAGTTAATTAAACTAAGAATAAGCAAATTCAAAAAAAGTATTTCCGTATTAGTGCTTTGAAGAGTAACTTTTAGTTAAACTCGATTAAGGAAACATAACAAAAAAATCTCATTAAAGCAATCGCTGAAGTTGCCAATATAAAATCCTGAAAATCTGAAAATTTATGATAAATTCCGGAAGTTGCAAGCTTCTGGAATTGATTTTCTTAAATAAATATCTCAAAACTCACAATTTGCGATTAAACGTAATTACATTTTCTATGTCACCCAATTTGATAATTTGGTAAAATAATTCAAGATCAGGGATAACGCAACCAAGTAATACCAAATGAATTATAAAGATTAACATATAAAGACACAATATACGTGTCGGAAAAGAGGGGGGCCCACATGCCAAAAACGAGGACCATGTAACAATAGACGCCCAGTACTTAACCTTTCACTTGTTGACCTTAATTGATTTTTTAATGCCTTCTTGGAATTCCCCACAATGACCTTATTTTTCCAAGATCATTATCTATTTGTGCATTTTCGAATTCGCGGATTAGTTTTAATTAAAATAATTTGGTGTGAAAAAATTATTCATCCCTGTTACTGATCTCATAGATTCGCATTTTAATTAAATTAAAAGATACAGATTACAAGACTGATATACCAAATAAAGGTGGATCAAAGTTTAAGTTCCACGGCTTTGAAATCAACATCCTGAATTTTGTTTTTTGTATTTAAGTTTCAGCTGTTTCTAATCAACGTCTTGGACATGCAACTTGTTTATGCTTCTAAGGTCCCTTTGACGTACTGGTTTCCACATCTTAAAATAAAATTCAATCTCTGATAAGGCCCTATATCTAGCTGTTACGATTGATTTCAACATTTTGAAATAAGGTCGTGATAACGTCCCCATTGCCACAAGTTGAGCTTCCTCTACGGCAACACATCCAAGAGCTGGGCCTCCGCCCTGAGCTCCATTTCTAAGATTGGGGGCCCTGACTTGTGTTCGTATGCCTTTTTGGCTTATTGTCCTCTTGCTTCCGAGTGCCTTGTTTGCAATATCTTGTTTCCGTGTGACATTTTTCTTAAGGTCCTCGTGAGTGAAATCAACACTTTGCACGTTGAATGTTGCATCTGCATCTAACGTCGTTTTGGCGGAAACTGATTTTTAACACGCATTTTGAATCTTGTTTCCAGATATAAGGTTCTTTTGACAAAAGCTGATTCTGTTCCTATAGCTTTTTTCAGCATCTTGGAAAAAAGAAACATGTTGAAACAGGTTTCAACATCCAAGGCCTTCCACCTCTCTCAACACCTCTTAATCGATCAATTAGTTGTCACACTCTTTTTGGATGAGAAGTAAATGTCGGGCGCTTTGTAATATAGTTAGAAGTTAGCCCACAGCGTGTAATACCATCATCATAGGTCTTATTTCTAACAGCTTGGTCTTGGTCTAAACTCCATGTTCAACGTCCAGATCCTTATGGTATAATTAGAAGTTAGCACACGACTCGCAGAGCCAACTTTATTTATAATTAGCACTCTTGCGGTATGATTATTAATTCATCCATCAAGCAATCTCCTCCATATTTTATTAATTCATTTTTTATGTCGTCTATGCCTAGTGCTTTACGATTTTTTAGTTTTAACACCGCTTGAGTTATATCTTACTTTGTTATCGATCATTTTCATCATCTGTTCCCTGTTCTGATGTTTGGTTTTTGCGATCTTCTGTTTCTATTTTCCCCTTGTATATTTCTTTAAAGTACTTCGTCCACTCGTTTTTACTGATTTTATTGACTCTAATTGTTTCTGTTACTTCGTCCTTTCTATTGCGGAGCATTGGCTATGCTTTCTTTTGGGCGCCTTAGATATCGTGTTCCATGTCTTTAGAGGATGCTTCCCATTAAGATTCTTTTCTTTGATTTATTCTTCTGTTGGTGTTATTTCGTTCGTGTATGTACTTTTCTTTATGCTCTAATTTTCCAGTGCTTTTGTAATTTAGATAAGCATGCTTTTTCTTTTTAGTTATCTCTTTTACTTCGATGTACCACGGAGTCTTAGCTTTCCTGCTGGAGATAATACTGATTTTTTTGTTCCTACGGCTTCCTTTGCTGATGTTGTGATATTATGTTTCAATTTCTGCCACTCTTTATTGACCGTGTCAGTTTCTGTTATTAAACGTGTCATAATTTTTTGATGTAGTCGTTTTTTTTTGTACTGTCATTCTCAAGTGATTCTATGTTTATTTTCTCTATGTACTGCATGTCCAGTACTTGTCATTCTTATTTTGCATATGATAAAGAATAAATCTGTGCCATCAGATTGGAAAACCAGTATTACAATTCCAATTTTTTAGAAAGGTGATAAGAAGAAGCCAGAAAACTATAGAGGAATCACTCTTCTTCACTCAGTTCATAAATTATTTACAAAAATAATTCTCAACAAAACCTTAGATATCAGCGACGAACAAATACGAAAATAAACAGAAAAACAATAGAACAGGTCATGTACCCAGACGTAAATGTATCTAGTAACCGCAACTTATACACGAAGTTAAACATCAGGCAATACAAGGATCAAGGATATCGGGCTATCTCCGCGACATCACATGGAAAAACTGACACTTAAGTACGCAAAGTAAAGTGAAAATTTACAAAACCATGGTAAGACCGCTACTGACATATGGAGCAGTGCCGAGTAAACACTAGTAAAACCAAGCAGTTATTAAGAACCTTCGAAATGAACACCTTGAGAGCGATTAGTTGGAAAAACAAGGAAAGGCAGAATACCAAACCAAGAAATCAGACAGCAATGTGATATCATAGACATAGTTAAATTTGTAAAAACTCGTAGAAAAGAGTGGAATCAACATGTAGAAAGAGCGGACCAAAATCGAATTATACGAATAGCTAAGGACGAAAACCACTAACTAAACGGCAACCGGGGCGACCACCAAAATGGGTTGAAAGTTAGCAGTCCTCCTCGAGAGAAACCTCATAAAGCCTGAATAAAGACGAAGAAGAAAAAGAAGAGAAGCGATATAATTAGAAGTAATGATACAGTTTGCAACGCCATCTTGCAGTATCACTACATCTTATGAGTTAATTAGCGCCATCTTGTGATTAGAAGCTCCATAGGCAAACGTTGACTTTTCGGTTCATTGGTTTTCCCCAGAGGTTACAAACAACTTTCACGTGACACGAGTATAAAATCGTTAATTTGGACCTTGTTACATTCTGGGAAAGCCGGCAGAAGAACTTAAATATTTCATAAATTCAAAAATTAAGTAAACGGGAATTTGCCGCCATTTATTCACTTTATAATGGCATTAGAACAAATTCCGTGAATTTCATACCTTTTCCTCTTTACGAAACCGAAACGTGGTGATTGGAAAAAATCTGTAGACAAAGGGTTGAACTCCAGCTGTAGATTTATGATTTGGCGTTCTTTGTAATTCATTTCTGATGATGACATGGTGCTTTAAGTTAGAATAAATTCCAATGTTTGTGTTCTTTGAGTCTTGTCTTGAAAGAGTTAGCCGTTTAACCAATATAAACTGTACATTTAATTTCGTAAATTCCCTAGTGCGCGAATTTTTTTGAAGACTTATTGTAGTTTCTTTCTGTTTAAATAAATTGCTCTGTAAGTATACTTTATAAATGTATTAGTTAATTAGCTTCTTAATTATATTAACTAAAGCAGCTATTCAATGATCTGGCTTCTGAATTGTAAATTTTACGAAAATATATTTTCTTTGTTTATACACTCTAATGCCAATTTAGTAACAATTGATTTGTTAGTTGTTTCAGACTTGCATGTGCTACAAACATACTAAATACGAGGCTTGGTCAGTTTGAAAACCGAGAAATGCATAATTCGGAAGAATATGAATCGGAGTTTATTAAAAAATACCCTCCAGGTAGCTTCAATCTTTCAAAGTCCGTAAATTCCATTAAAATTTGTATTTTATTTTCAATAAACGGAAATGTCCCACACATTTAAAATTTCAATTTATTAAGTATTTATTTAAAAATTGCTCAGCTAATTTCCCGGGAATTCAATACCCAATTTAATTCATTAAATTTCTCGAAAAGGGCAAAACCGGCAACATTCATACCTTCACAAGCGAAATGTGACTTAACTATTCGATTTATTGAATATTTAAAAGTTGCTCTGGCAACTTTCTGGGAGAATGGCAAACTCCAGCTTAATTTTACCAAATTTCATGAAAATGTTAAAAGCCGGAAAATTCATTCTACCACCATCGAAAAACGCATAAACGGTGGTAAAGTCCCAGTCACTGAGCATTTCAATTCATCGAAAATTTAGTTTCTCTGGCATCTTCCCGGGACAATAGCAAAGTAAATTGATGAAATTTCTCAAACATGGCAAAAGGAATAAAATCCATTCTTTCACCATCGAACAACGAATAAATGGTGAATTGCTAGTCGCCCAGGATTCCAATTAATTGAATATTTAAAGGTCGCTCTGAAAAGAAAATTAATATCCGAAATTTATCGAAAAGGTTAAAAATCGCAACATTTCATTATTTCACCATCGAATAAATAGGGGTAATTTCCCAGTGACTTGGTTTTACAATTTATTAAATGTTTAAAAAGTGCTTTGGTAGCTACCCGGGAAGCTGGCAAATTTCAACTTAAATTATGAAATTTCTCAAAAAAGGTAAAAGCGGTAAAACCCATTGTTTCACCATCGAAAAAAGCATAAATGGTAAATTATCAATCACTTGGTTCTCCAATTTATTGAATATTTAAAAGTTGCTCTGGTAGCTAACAAAGCTTTCTTTAAAAGCGTAAAAATGGCAAAATCCATTCCTTCACCAGCGAAAAGCGGATAGTGGTAAACCCCGTCACTTGCCTTTTCGATTTGATAAATATTTAAAAATTGGTCTAGTAGCTTCCGTGGAAATTTCAACTTATATCATGAAATTTCTCAAAAAAAGGCAAACGCGGTAAAATCCATTCTTTCACCATCGAAAAACGAATAAATAGCAAATGCTCAATTACTTGGTTCTTGCTCAGGTAGCGTACAAAGCCCTAATTTATGAAATTTCTTGAAGATTACCTCACCATTGAAAAGCGGATAAATAGTGAAATTTCTCGATAAGGGTGATAAAATCCATTCCTTCGTCATCGAAAAATAAATAAATACTAAATTTCCAGTCACTCGGATTTCTAATTTAATGAATAGCTCGACAAGCGGTAAAATTCGTTCTTTAGCCGTTGAAATCCCAAGGCACATAGTGAAGGTGGCAAATTCCAACTTAAATTATTGAAATTTCTCAAAAAAGGAAAAAGCGATAAAATCCATTGTTTCATCGTCAAAAACGAATACATGGGAAATTCTCATTCACATGGTTTTCCAATTTATTGAATATTTAAATGTTATCCGGGTAGCTCCCCGGGAAGATAACAAATTCTAATTTAAATTATGAAAGTTATCGAAAAGCGTAAAAGCGATAAAATCCATCTATCACCTTGAAAAACAAATAAATGGTAAATTCTCATTCACTTGGTTTGCCAACTTATTGAATGTTTAAAAATTGTACTGATGGCTTACCGGGACGATGTCGAAGTTCAAATTGATTATTTTCTGGAAAAGAGTAGAAACGGCAAAATCCAATCTTTCACCATCGAAAAGCGGATAAATGGTGGTAAATTTCCAATCACTTAGTTTTTCAATTTACAGAATATTTAAAAGTTGCTCTTTAATAGTTACTCTGGTAGCTCCCCGAGAGATAACATAAATTATGAAATTTCTCGAAAAAGATAAATGCGGCAAAATCCATCATCCACCATCGAAAAATAAATAAATGGTAAATTCTCAGACATTTTGTTCTCCAATTTATTGAATATTTAAAGGATCCTCTGGTAGCTTACAAAGCCCAAATTATATATGACATTTCTTGAAAAGGGTAAAAACGGTAAAACCCATTCCTTCACCATCGAAAAGCGGATAAATAGTAGTAAATTCCCAGTTACTTAGCTTTTTGATTTATTAAATATTTAAAAATTGCTCTAGTAGCTTTCCTACAAGAATTGATGACTATTTTTCAAAAGGGTAAAAACGGCAAAATTCATTCTTTCAGCCCCGAAACGAAAATAAATGGTGGTTAAAGTCACTTAATTTTTTAATTTATTCGGTATTTAAAAGTTGTTCTGGTAGTTCCCGGGTAAGTGGGAAAATTCTAAGTTAAATTATGAAATTTCTCAAAAAGAGTTAAAAACAGTAAAAGCAATCGAAAAATGAATAAATTCCCAGTCATTTGGCTTTCCGATTTATCGAATATTTAAAAGCTGCTCTGTCTGCTTACCGGGAAGATGGCAATTCAAATTAATTTATGAAATTTCTGTAAAAGAGTAAAAGCGGCAAATTCCTTTCTTTCACCATAGAAAAGCGAACAAATCATGGTCGCTATGCATTTAACTTCAGGTTAATCAGTGGTTTGTTCACTAATCAGTAACTGTACGTGCTCCACAACTTATATACGTACCTAACAAAAAACTAAAAAATATTCAACAAATAAATTTTACTTATAACATAGCTCGTTTAGTATCGATAGACATTTATCAAGAGCTTTCAAAGGTTAATAAAACTTTTGTTGTTTAATTATTAAATTTACGAAATTGTAACATCATTGTAATTAGTTTACCACCTTCACTAGTCGACCGCTAATGATAATCGAAATCAATAAAATTAGTTAATTAATGACATACAACTTGATAAAAATTAAATAAATATTACACCTATGAATTAGTCTCACATTAATCAATTTAACAGTTTGAAATGGGGTTTTAGTCTAACTACATTTTTTTTGTAAATCACATTGGACATACTTCACGGATCCAGTTTTTACTTAAATGAGGTTAAAGCTTATTGTTGATGAAGTTGGTTCTATACCAAGAAATAATTTTGAAAACTACTGAATAGATTTTTATTAACAACGCCTTCCTTTCTACTCACTTTTAGATTCTTACATTATCTTAAGAAAACTATTTAAGAAATTTACGTTTGTCTGTATTGGTGATATTAACGTAGATCCACCTCTGTTATTAATTTACATAACGTAACTGACCATTTGATTCATTATTTCTATAATATATTAAACATTAACTCACATAATATCTAAATCTAAATAATTATCAATACAGAAACTACTTCAAGACTTTCAAAACGATTTGGATTCATGGAACACATTTTGAAAAGTATAAAATACGAATAAGAGTTAATTATTTAAAATCTGCTAAATCGTACCCCATCAATTACAACAAATTTACAAAAAATCTCCATGACAAAGCCTTGAAGAAGTTTAAATATAATCAAAAACCGAGTGTAAGGAAGTGCTATAAATCTTTAAGCAACATCTTTACCTTTTTCTAGGAAAACGTGCTTACTTAAGGTTCAACGTATTGGGCAAAAGAAAAACTGTCTTCCATAAGTAATAACATTTATTTTGTAATATTGGGTACTATTTTTTATCAGTTTGTGATTTATACTTAATCATATGTTAGTGCGTAATGACCATACTTACGTGTCCCAGACACCAAACCATTCAAATCTTGTAAATTTGATCAACGTAGTTATAAAGAGAAATATTATACATGAAGGGGCGTGTCTCACCTTTTTTTTTTTAATTGTCGTTTATAATTTTTCGGTTATCAGTTTAAATAATTCAGGGTTATTATAATCATGTTAGGAAGTAGTCCCAGTTATGCCTTTATCCAGTTCCATCATTTACTAGAATAGTGGAAATTCGGGTAGTTTTAACTTTAACAGCAGCTACTTGTTAATAGCTTTAATAAGAAAAGATTACCAGAATAAATAGAGGTGCGATGATAAATGGAATAAACGTAGCAGTAAATAGTAATTGTAAAATTTTACAGTAGATTAGTAGTAGATTGATACTTATATTGTCAGACAACGTGGCCTAAACACAATCCATTGCTTCGGATAATATTGTTTATTATAGGGGCTGCCGCGCCTCTAACTCTTAGGAGTGACTTCGTAACCCGGTGTTCGTTAGCTACAATTAATTAATTTCTTCTTCCACCAACGCCGCTTTTTTATATTTGCAAAACAGATTTATATCATGATTTAACTTTATGTATGTATTAAACTACTTTATTTTTATTTAACATTGTGTAAATTACACTGTTATATTTATTACACATTTGAAATATTTGAAAAAGTTAATGCATTCACGATTTAATTTTAGATTTCTAATCCGCCAAAATTAAAGGAATACTAGAACTCATCATTCTAAGTAAAAAAGTTCATGTGTACATGGATCCGGAAATGCTTCGTTTCCGAGATACAGGGTGTCAAAGTTGAAAAAAGAAATCGCGTTTTCTTCAACATCTTTCGAAATAATTTCATGAAATTTCGTATACGGGGTTTTTTTGGGATGACAAATTCAAATTTTTGGTCCATTTAGTTGTGGTTTCTAGAGGGCGCCAGCGGCAACCATTTCGACCCCTTTAAATCGTTTCAACTTTTTTGTGCTACACTGCATGCCACTTTGGACTAGAAAAATCGATTCTCCTATCTTTTGTGCTAAAAAAGGTATATTTTAGTGAAGTCGCTAGGAGCAACCCTTTCCGAGAAAAACACATTTAAAACTCACAATGTTTATTTATTTAAAACTAACTTTTGTAAGGAGCACTAAAATATCCAACATTAAAAAAAGAAAAAGAAAAGAAATTAATATTAAAAGTAAACATGTTCTTTTGATAACAACTGTTCAAAATGCCCGCCTCTAACTTCAATACATTTATCAATACGTTTATTAAAAGATTATAAAGAAAATATTCTTATTTCGGAATGATTCGGCCGCATTTACAATTCTGTACCATAATTCTTCTCAGTTGTTTATAACTCCGGTGTAAACTGATGATTTCATATCACCCCAGAAACAAAAGTCCATTGGGTTGAAATCAGGACTAAGCGCAGGCCACTGATTTAGGCTTCCACGACCTATCGACCGATTCGGGAAAGTGTCATCAAGATAGTTGCGTACTTGAATAGCAAAATGAGCTGGAGCTCCATCCTGATTAAATACCATGTTTTGTCGAAAAATTAAAGGTAAATCGTGCAAGAAATCAACTAAATGATGTTGCAGGAAATCTAAATACAATTGACCATTCAAATTCGGAGGAAGTTCATATGGACCAAGGGGATAGTTCCCCATAATTCCACACCAAACGTTGATCTTAAATTCTTGTTGAATATGACGCTCACTAACAACATGAGTATTTTGAACATCCCAAACGTGCTTGTTTCTGAAATTAAATAATCCCCTACGAGTAAACGTGGCTTCATCGGTAAATAGCACATTGTTTAAAAATTGATGGTCAAGCTGTTGGTGAGTGCGCATAAAGTTAGCAAACTGTAGTCTAGCTGGTAATTCTGCTGCTAGGAGATTTTGAACCGGTGTAAAATGGTAGGGATATAGCTTCTCTTTATGGAGGATTCTCAATACTGTTGTTTGACTTACTTGGGTGTGTCTAGCCAATTGTCTACTGCTAATTTCTGGATTTTCTGCTACTCGAGTTACGATTTATTCTTCCTGATCTACAGTAATGGTACGCGTGGGTCACATGAAATCCCTTTTGGGACGAAAAGTACCAGTTTCACCAAGTGTGCTAAAAAGTTGTTGAAAAATTTCACGACTTGGCTGCCGTCTAATGGGATATAATTCTAAATATCGTCTATGCGTTCTACTCCCAACAAAATATTCTTGTGCGTAAACGCAAATCATTTCCCGCATTTCTGAATTTGAAAATAAATTATGTCTAGGCATTCTATCGTATTTAATTATGGACTTTTTATTAAAATTTTATTATCAAAGAACGCAAAGTGACAGATACATAAGTAAACAAGTAAGTTACTTAGTAACAATTAAGAATCCCTATTGCTAAACCTGTCAAAATACCATCCGAAAATGTGTATGCATCATGAGTTTTAAATGCGTTTTTCTCGGAAAGGGTTGCTTCTAGCGACTTCACTAAGATATACCTTTTTTTTAGAAGAAAAGATAGGAGAATCGATTTTTCTAGTCCAAAATGGCATACATTGGTAGCACAAAAAAATTGCAACGATCTAAAGGGGTCGAAATGGTTGCCGCTGGCGCCCTCTAGAAACCACAACAAGTAGTCTTGTAAAAAAAGCTACGTTATTATCCATTTATCTGAAGGTAACGTTTCTAACGATCTAGATGATATGAGACCTGTATTATTTCATCTCTTACAGATCACCATGCAAGGCCACATTTAGTGACGAAGAATATTCAAATTTCACTGCAATCAAGATTTGTGCATTGTGTATTAAAATAAAACTTCCATTCTGTTGTACCGCAGGGATCTGTCCTAGGTCTGTTGTTCTACATAGTATTTTATAGTTAGGTATACAGTTGTTTAAGTTCTTGAAAAATAACACTTGCATGTGTTCACAATTCAATAGCTTTACCTACATTAAATTTTTTTTTAACTAGAACCCCTTTAACTGATTAGTGATTATATTTTGTAGAAATAATGATGTGTGTTTCAGACACAAAAAAAAACATGAATTAATGTTAAATGTTTATATTACATTTAAAAAGCCATGTTTCACTCTTGACTAAAGAGATTTCATTCACGACAGAACATTAAAAATTACCCAAATTTTTAACGCAAGCTGTTAGGAATTTATGCACTAATGTACACAAAATCCAAAATTTTGCTCTGATGTGTATGTATGGTGTTT
This sequence comes from Vesta saturnalis, assembly GCA_036346205.1. NCBI lineage: Eukaryota > Metazoa > Arthropoda > Insecta > Coleoptera > Lampyridae > Vesta > Vesta saturnalis. Next base: position 778,635 of record JARFJB010002033.1, read on the forward strand.
GACTACAATCGTGTTGCAAACTAGTCACTGGTTAAAAATAAATGAAACATATGATTTACACATGCGTTTGTATAAAATTCTTTAGTGATAACTATAACTGTAACCGTATTGTAGTCGTAATCGTAGTAAAGATCGAAGTCATGATTATATTCGCAATGTTAGTCGTAATTGCAATCAAAATTGTAGACATAATCGTATTCGTAACCATACCATAGTTGAAATCCTAAAACGTAATAGTAGTCGCAATCGTCAACGTAGTTCTAGTCGTAATCATAGTCGGAGTCGTAATTGTAGTCGCAATCCTTGTCGTAATTGCAGTCATCGTAATCGCATTTGTAATTTTACTTGTAGCCGTAATTCTAATAGTAATCGTAGTGACGATCGTACTCACAAAAGAAGTCTAGATAGATTCGAAATCGTAGACGTAATCGTATACGTAGCTATACGCGTAGCCGGAATCATAAACGTAATGGTAGTCGCTATCGTAGTCATACTTCCTAACCGTACTCGTAGCAAGGATCATAGTCGTAATCGAATTAGAAATTCTAATCGTAATCGTAATAGTAATGGTATTCGTAGTTACGATCGTGGTCGATATTGTACTGACAATAGTAGCTGTAATCGTAGTCGTAATCGTACTCACGATAGTAGCCGTAACCGTACTCGAAATTGTATACGAAATCGTACTCATACTCGGAATCGCAGACGCAGTCTTAATGGTACTCGTGATCGTAGTAGTACTCGTAGTCGTAATCGTAGCCGTAATGGTAGTGACAATCGTAGTTGCGATCATACTCGCAATAACAGTCATAATAGTACTCGAAATAGTGAACATAATCGTGTTTGTATCTATACTCCTAGTGGGAATGATAAAAGTAAAGGTAGTCCCATTTGTAATCATTATCGTAGTCGTAATTGTAATCGTAATCCTAGTTTCAATCGTAATCGTAACTCTAATCATAAACGTAATCGTAGTTGAGATGTACTCGCAATAAAATCGTAATCGTACTAAAAATCGTGGCAGTAATTGTATTCGTAGTTATACCCGTAGTCGGAACTGTAAAGGTAAAAGTTGCAAAAGTAGTAATATTTCGTAGTTGCACTGGAAGTCGTAATCGTAGTAGTACTCGTAAGCGTAGTCGTAATCCGAGTTGTGATTGTTGTTGTAACCGTAACAGTAGTCGTAAACTTGGTCGTAAACGTAGTCGTAATTGTATTCTAGCCGTGATTGTAGTTGTAATTGTAGTCGTAACCATAATCGTACTGGTAATCGTGTGTACTCGTAGTCCATGACATAATTGGCATCGTAATTGTAGTCGCAATCGCAGTTGTAATCGTGATGGTAGTCATAATCCTAGTTGTAATCGGAGTCGTAATTTTAGATGAAAACGTAATAGTAACCCTCGAAATCATAATTGTAGTAACCATAAATGTAGTCGTACTTGTGATCGGAGTCGTAACCGTAATCGTAATTGTAGTCGTAATCGTAGACGTAATCGTAATATTCGTGCTTATAGTAGTCGTCACAGTAATAGTATTCATAGTCGTAATCGATCGTAGCCGTAATCGCAATTGTAATCGTAATTGTAGACGTAATCGTAATTTGTAGTGGTAATCATAGTCGTAATCGTAGTCATAATCGTAGCCGTACTGGTAATCAAAATCCTACACGCAATAATAGCTGCACCCCATATTGTGGTAGGCATGGTCATCATCATTGATATTCGCCTTATCGTTATCAAAAATAATATATAAATTTGTCTAAAAAATAGAAAAAACTACATGTATTCAACTGTTCATCGAACTAGTGCTTATAAATTAGTAGAACACAATTAATACTTTTAAGAACATGACGTTGCAGTCACATTAATAATAATATAATTTTATAAACTTATTAAGCTAGTTAGGGATATAGTATTCTTAGCATAACGTGCGTACGTACGTTATAAAAAAGCTGCAAAAGTAATCCGTCAAACACAATACATTATTTATATTCGACCGTTTAATCAAACTTGTTTTTAAAAGATAATGAGTACAATTAGTTTTATGAATGTGACGTATTAAATAAATAGTAAAATTAATTGTATTAATTTGTTAACTTAATTACGACATCTCTTTGACAAACAATATTTATATATTAAAATGTTATTTTTCTTTAGGTGCAAATAATTGACGCAATCTCCGTTCGTCACAACTGAGAGCCAATCTTATTAGCTTATAATGTTTTATGTAGCAGTGAGGAAATGTACATTATGTTATCCCCCCTTACTGAAACGCAATACTATTTTATTTATTTCATAATTAAGTGTAAATCCGGTAAAAAGGTGTTACTGTAAAAATTAATTGGTCTAGTATAGATAGATAAAAATACATTAATTGAGTGAGGCTAACTCTAAAAACAGTAAAAACATCCTCCGCTACTGTTTTGCTTAAAGGGGTTTTACCTGTTTTTAATGGCTTAGAATTTCATTGAGGCGATATCAAGTATCTTTGGCTTTGACGTGATACTGATTACGTGGCTTCTCACTTTTTTATAACGTCATCTAATTACCGGGTTTGACATTTTTTACTAATTACATAGTAATGACCTGAAAGGCACTGTCGTTATTGATGATAGCTTAACGGCTTTGCGAAATTTGAATTTTCACTTTTGTTTTTGATAGAATTGTCCCACGTTGTAGAATCATGGGATTTCTTAAAATAACAGCATGTTATTAATGACCTCAATGGCTCTCTCAAACTTGGAATTTCTCTGAGGCGACGTCAAACATGAGTTTTGTGACACCATGTTATTGCTTAACCATATAACAAGAAAATTCCAGGAATACATTACAGAATCTTCCAGATGATAAGTGACTTGTTCAAGTCCGTTAAAATACCATCAATGTAAAAAATCCTCAACACATATTTACAATAAATAAAAAGTTTCACAGCTAAATCCTTCAATTAGATGTAGGTCAATAAATACTTACCAGCAATCTAGGGAAATCCCTAGATCATTAAAAACGTTAAAACCGAATTAAGAACAACGACGGCGGAGGTAAGGTATTAGGTCAGGGATCAACAATAAATCAATAAAAAGTCATTGATGATCTTGGGAAATCCCCGCATGTCAATAAAATAGTCATTAAAAAACCCTTTAAAAAAGAGGGATCTCAATAAAGCTTAAAGGTTATTATTGATAGTCTCAGCACGGACGAGGAAGTCTTAATTTTTCTACACCGCAAGAGCCACTTAATTCGAAACATAAATCTTTGAATAATATGTAAATAAAAAATTAATGTTAATCACTAACTTTATTTTTTAAGACTTTTATGAGATACATTCACGTCAGGCCGAATTGTGTCACTTGTAAATGCACTTAATTTGAAACCTAAATATTTAAATAATTTTTTAAATCTTGTTTTACTGTGAATGGTGGACCTTGCCAATGACGACAAAGTCCAAATCTTTCTCTATCGTAGCAGCATTTATTTGGAAATCTAGACACATGGATAACGTGTACACCAAAACACTACCTTATTTTTTAAAACTTGCTTAATCTCAACAGAGTTTCGCGCCAATGACAACGAAGTCGAAATATTGAAGTACCGCGTAATAGCACCTAAAGATTAGCCACACATCTGAACATTTTTTTTTATGATTATTATACTTTTACTTACGGCACTTTTACATACCGTTAGGGCACTTAATTCGGAACCGAAAAAGTCTAAACATTAATTGCAGTCGCTAAAAAAATTTAAACTAGTGTATTCTTGAGGAATGATAGTCAAGACCAAACTTGTTCATACGGCAGTAGCCCTTAATTCGGAACCTAAATATTTGAAAGTGTAAGTATAACATTAATTGTAGTCGCTAAAAAAACAGCATTTCATTTTTTAAGACTACTGTATTCTTAAGAAATGGACCCCACGGTTGATAGTGGAGACCAAACTTTTTCATACCGCAGTAACCCTTAATTTGGAATCTAAATATTTGAAATTGTAAATATAGCATTAATTCTAGTCACAAAAACAACAGCAGGTCATGAGTTGAGACTAGTGTATTCTTAAGAAATGGGCCCCATCCATAACAGTGAAGACCAAATCTAGTTTAATTAGTTTACCCTTAGGGAGTATCAGCGCTGACACCGAGCGCACATATTCTATACCGAAAGGGTACCTAAATATTTAAATGTGTAAATAAAAATTTAATTGTAGTCGCAAACTTTTTTTTTTACTTACAGCATTCCGGAACAGGTTAAGATTTGCCTAACGTGCTAAAGCACTCAGGAACGCTGGGAGGGTTTAGGGATATAGTTAGGCTGCCAAGAAATGTTTATGAATGGCTAGCTTAAATTGACTCAGTCAAAGTTTGGAGGAAAACAGGAACTGGGTAGGCCACAATTTGGTCGTCGTGTGGAAAAACGTAGATTGAGCCCGTTTAGTGTGACGCGATGAAATTTTGAGTGCGTAATTATGGTGTGAATGTGTGAGTGTTCCTAGTGAAGATGGCCTGCGAAAGTATTAAGGAGTGTATTTCGGATGCACACTTGCCATGGTAATAGCGATAGAATAAGGAAAGAACCGAAACTATTCTTCTATGCTCAAGAGGCTGTAGGTCAGAAGTCAGAGAGAGGGTCATTTATAAGCCTGATAGCTCTTTTTTGGATGCGTATTGGGGAGCACTGACCCAGTGGTGGGAATTGTATTCCAGATGAGGTCGATTTTGAGGTTTATACAGTAAAAAGAGTTGGTACGATGTGAAGTACTGCTTAGATCTGTACAGAAAGTCCAGTTTACGGGCAGCTGTTTTGCTGGCTGACAAAATGTGGTTAACCCATGAAAGGTTCGATGATACGGGCATCCCTAACATGGTTCTAAGCCATGCATATTTACAGCAGGAAATGATCCGTCTTTCTTAGCGGATACAAGGCAACACTGCGTTTTGTCGGCGTTGAACTGGATTAGATTACTGCTTCCCCAAGGACACGTTCTAAGTCACTGTTGATTGAGGGTGCCATTTTCACCTTAACGTCCTGACGACTTATTGTTGTGGGAAAACTGAGAAGAACTACAATATACAGTGCTGTCATCCGCAAAGCAATGGATCGGGTTAGTTGATGAGGAAATGAGGTCATTTATGTATAGCAGGAAAAGTGTGGGAGCTATCACTGATCCTTGGTGTACTCCCGCGTTAATAATAGTTTCTTTCGAAAAGAAGCCATCGACGACAACGCGTATACGTATTTTGTCAAGAAAGCTGGATATCCAATTGATGAGAGTATCGGATAAACGAAGTGAGCTTGGCAAGTAGGCACTTGTGCCAAACCTGATAAAAAGCTTTTGAAATATCTAAAGCTACTACGACTGTTTCACCGGACCTCTCTAATGTGTTATTCCAAAGTTGGGAGACATATGAAAGATCACCCGTTGAATGACTTCGTCTGAACCCATATTGGTGTTCGTTTAAGAGTTTATAGGACTCGAGGAACGAAAGTAGTTGGTGGTTGATGGCTTTCTCCATGATTTTCGACAGAATGGAAGTGATAGCTGTTGGTCGATAGTTTGAGGGATCGGTTCCACGATGAGGGAAACTCTCCAGATGACATGGAGATTCAAAGAGTTTGGACAATACAGGTACTAAGCTCTGGGTAGCATATTTTTTAAGGACGATAGCTGGAATACCGTCAGGGCCAGTCGCCTTGTTTGGGTCAAGTTTATTGATAATTGATTCCAGGAGCTTGTAACGAAAGTGGATTGGTTTAATAGCGTATGAGGTAGATTTAGGCGACGGCACAGTTTTACCAGAATCATTGAGACATGAATTTGATGCAACGTAATCGACAAAGAGGTTGGCTTTTTCAGCAGGATTAGCTACTACAGCTCCGTCGCGAGACGTCATGGGAGGAAAGGGACATGTACTAAAGTTTTTACTGATGGCTTTAGTTAATGACCAAAATTTACGACCACCCAAAGGACATGAGACTAATTCTTTGCATTTACGTTCTTCAAACAACTTTTTGGTATTAGTGATGATACTTTTGCAACTATTCCTTGCGGCAATACTAAAACGGTTCGTTATTTTTTAAGACTAGTGTATTTTTAAGAAATGGTCCCTATCATGGATACTGGAGACCAAATTGTTTCATACCGCAGTAGCTCTTAATTTGGAAACTAAATATTTGAGAATGTAAACATAGCATTAATTGTAATCACAAAAAAAAACAGCATCATGAGTTAAGACTAGTTTAATCTTAAGAAATGGGCCGCATCACTAATAATGAAGACCAAATTTAATTTTAAGGATTAGTTTACTCGTAGAGCCGGCTCAGCGCTGACGCCGAGCGACAATATTTCTATACCTAAAAGGTACCTAAATATTTAAAAGTTTAAGTAAAAAGTTTAGTCGTAACTCGCAAACTAAAACGGTTCCTTACTTTTTTAAAAAGAGACCCCACCATTGGTAGTGACCGCAATAGTCCTTAATTCGGAACCTAAATATTTGAATTAACTGTAGTAAAAAAAAACATGATTTAAGACTAGTTTATTCTTAAGAAACGGGCCCCGTCACTAACAGTAAAGACCAAAATTGATTTTTAGTTTACTCTTGGGTACTTAAAGGTACCTAAATATTTAGATGAGTTACTAAAAAAATTAATTTTAGTCGCAAACTAAAGCGGTTCTTTATTTTTTAAGACTAGTTATTGCCGCTAACAAAAACAGCATCTTCTGGGCCCCTCCATTAATAATGGAGACCAAACTTTTTCATACCGCAGTAGCCCCTAATTCGGAACCTAAACATTTGAAAGTGCAAATATACCAAAAAAAACCGCAACTCATGATTTAGGACTAGTTTATTCTTAAGAAATAGGTCCCATCACTAACAGTTGAGATCAAATTTATTTTTAAACATTAGTTTACTCTTAGGGGCATGCGTAACCTAAATATTTAGATGTGTAAATAAAAAATGTACTTTTCGTAAAACGGTTCCTTATCTTTTAAGGATAGTTATTACCGCTAACCCTAACATTTTCTAAACCGTACACTTTTTTTAGTAAAAACTAAAATAACAGCCTAGTCTTTGCTGTTAAATTTCTCTTGGAATATTACACATCGCTCTAAGAATATATATGTATGTATAGTAAATCAATTCATCAAACATGAGTACATTCCATTACATTTATACGTGCTCCATAACTAGTATACGTAATAAAATCCTCTACCATAAAAAATGGAATGCAAAATACGAAATTAGTTTAACAAATTTGTTTGAAAATGCCAAGATAAATTATTTCCACTCAACAGTTTAATCAAATTAATGTTAATTAATGACGTACAATTTAATAGCGGATAAATAAGTTTTAAGCATGTGGCGTCTGATATTAATAATAAACTTAATTTAATACTTTAATTAGAGATAAGGTGTTTATTTTTAAAGCGGTTACTATTTTAAAATATATAATTATTCGTTGATTAAAATTAATCGGATTTGGGGTGAATTTTAGTTTCCTACACATTCTCACACTAAATAAAAAAAATAAAAGTAACAGTGCTTTTAGATTAGTTTTTCCAATATAGGGCGTGTTGCTCATTTAGTAGAAAAATAAAACTAATGAGAGCGTAGAAATAAAAAACCTTCTATTAACTAAAACTGCCCTATAATTTTCTGTAATTAATCAATATTAAATGAAGATGTTTTCTATCGAGACGCAAAGGTAGGAGGATAAAACAGAAAATCTAATGATAGATATACTCAGGCTCATTACCAAGCACTACATTTTATTCAATTTTCAAGAGTAAGTGAATGTAAACAAATAATTACCTTTTGTATGAGATAACAGCAATTATTTAAGTGCACTTACTCTTCAAAATTAATCAAGTATTTTTAATAATATTTACCTTCACTAGGTGATGTATACAATTTCTTACATATTTCTTGTACTCCTCCTAATTCATTTATTCTATTTACACCTTCGCGACCTCGATGTTCCATAAGGTCACGTAACTGCTTTAAGGAAATTCCATATTGCGCGGGCCGGCCGTCTATCGTAGCCATCTCTCGTAGCTAGATCTGTAAACAAAAAAACAATATGTGTAAATGCGTCATTTAAACTTATTCAATTATTAATAAAGATAAAGTCGGAATAAGTATTCATAATTACAAGCAAATTTTCAGTTACAATGATATAAACATAATCAATCATAATCACAACCATAATATAACATAAGTCGTATTTGTTAGAATTAACAGCCGAAGCTACCATATATTGTCGTAATAGCAAACGTGGTTGTTTTTAATATGTAGGAATTAATAATATCAAAGACAAAATGCGTTTCAGCACTTAATGTATAAATAAAATGCAGTCACGAGTTAGCATCATAGCCGTGGCGCTAGACATGGAATCACAATCATCGTATTATTATAATCACAATTACAAGTGTAATCAAAACTATATTTATAATCACATAATCGTAATCATAATCAGAATTACAATCAATCATAATCATAACCACTATCGTAATCCCAGTCACAACCACTCATAATCATAACCATAATATACATAATTCATATTCATAAGCATAACCAAAGCCATAGGCAAATGTTCAGTCACAATAATACACAATTATAATCGTAATCATGAACAACTATTAATCATAGCTATAAGCATAATCATAACCACAATATAACTACGATCATAATCAAAATCATAACCACGATCATAGCCACAGTCATAACCACAATCACAATCGCAACCGTAATAACCATAATCATAACCTTAATAAACCATAATCATAACCGTAATCATAACCAAACACATAATCATAACGATAATCAATCATAACCATAGTGATAATCATAATCATAACCACAATCATAACCATAATCATTACCATAATAATAAAAATAACCATAATGATAATAATAATTATAATCACAAGCACAATCATAATGCCAATCACAACACAACCACAATCATAACCATAATATAACAACTCAAAGTTAAAATTAACAATCATATATTGTTATAGTAACAAACGCGTTGTTTTTAATATATATGAATTAATATCAAAGATAAGATGCGTTTCACAACTTAATATATCAATAAAATACTGTCACGAGTAATCATAATCATAACCACAATCACAATTTCAATCATAATCCCAATCCCCACAACAATCACAACCATAGTCCTAATCATAATACAACACAACTTGATTTTGGTAAAATTAACACCCGGAGTTACCATATCCTGGTGGAGCAAATGTGATTGTTTTGAATGTGTAAGAACTAATACCATAGGTAAGCTGTGTCTCACAACTTAATATATAAATGAAACGCTGTCATATGTTAGAATAATAGCCATAACTTGGTCATGTTATCACATACATCGTAATCTTAATAATTAAAATCATAATTACAATCACAATCAGGACCATATTTATATTCACAAGCATAATCATAATCACAACTAAAAGTGCAGTCACAATAATAATCCCAATCATACACAACCATGATCATGAACATAGTCATTATAATTATAAAAATAACCATAATCGCAATCACAATCATAATTACACTTTTAGCCATAATCATAATTATAATAATTAGTATATTCACAATCACAATCCCAATCTCAGTCATAATAACACAATCGTTATCATAATCATAATCATAGCAATGATCATAAAAGTAACGATAATCATAATAATAACCATAATCACAAAATATAACATAACTCGATTTTTATTTAAACCATTTTTTTGTAAAAATAATGCCATGAATCCCTTCCGATATTTGATTTTTATATACAGTACAAAAATAAATGAAATCCGTTGAGTCATAAAGGAGAACTGTTAACAAAACCTTTTAATATGGTGTGAAATAAGCCTTAAACACAAATTTGAGAGTGTAAGTTTATCTCGGCGCAGTATATTAAGAAGAATTTAATGTATCGATACAAATTTGAATAAACATTTACTGTCAATATTAAAATCTGTAACATGGTTCTCTATAGCTCTCGACGAAAGTAATGACCGAAAGGATACTGCACAACTACTAATTTTCATACGTAGATGTATCTCCAAATTTGAAATTATTGAAGAGGTTCTTTCAATGGAATTTCTTAAAGGCCAAACAACGGGAGCTGAGTACACAGATATTCCGTATCATAGTCAAATTCGCTGGCTTAGCTTAGGAAAAGCTCTTCGGCGAGTATGGGATTTAAAAGATGACATTATTCTATTTTTAAAAATAAAAAATATTTCCCGAATTAACTATTAATGACTGGACTTGTGATTTTGCACTTACTTTGGACATCGTGACACACTTAAACACTTTCAACTGCGTGTTACAGGGGAAAAATTTATATGCCCATGATATGGACCACTTTCCAACCATGAAGTTATTGGAGATACTAGAACAAACATCCAAAGAATATGGTGAAATTATCAACACTTTGATTGAGGAATTTTCACGAAGATTTAGCGACTTCCGAAAAATTGAGACAAGGCTGGAAATAGTACGCGATCCATTTTCAATAGAAATTGATAGTCACCAACTGAACCACAACTTGAGCTTAGAGATCTGCAGTGTGACACTGATTTAAGGAAAATCTATCGTAATGAAGAAATTTGTAAATTTTATAGCGCCCTTAATTCGACCAACTTAAAGATTTTGCACGGAAAATGTTGGTTATTTTTGGATCTACCTACATATGTGATCAAATATTCAATAAGAACTCTTTACAATCAATCATCACTGATGAACATTTACAAGCAGTTTTAAGAATTTCTACTACAAAATTAACGCCTGAAATTAAAAAAAAATGTTAAAAGACGTAAAACAGTTCCATTCGTCTCATTAAGTTGTTCGTTGTTACAGAGCCATTTATGTTTTAAGAGAAAATACAGTAATTTTTTGTGCCGCCATTGAGACAAAAAGTTTGCCCAAGTCTGTTCTAGAGGATCACAGAAGAGGTCTTGGCAAGACTATGCACCAAAAAGTGTAAAAAAAAAAGGTTCAATATTCGCCGCGCACTCATTACCACGATAACATGGATGTAGCAACCTTTGAGAGGTGGCTAGGTGATCAGATATTACCTAATCTACAAGAAACATTTTTAATTGAAGAGCATTCATGCAAAACTCAACAAACCCATTTCATCTAATTTTACAGGAACCAAGATTTTTGAATTACACTTTGTTGCTAATCTTAATGTACAAAGTGTTGGCTTATAAAAATAAAGAATATTTTATATTGTAAGTTGGTAAATATATAAATATCATAAGTTAATTACTTTAGCCAGGGATCGCCATTAAAGTTTTAATTTGTTGAGTTTTGCTTGAATGCTTCGGATTTGTTGAGTTTTGTTCAAGTACTTTGTTGGATTTGTACGAGAAAAATACAGAATACAGGATGTTTTTCTTCATTGAAATTGCAGTTGTGAGCATCGCCGCATTTCACAGAGTCCTTTTAGGTAATTGGCCCCGTTTTTGTAATGACTCAATTATATTTTTATACCACGCTAACTCGGAATCTCGGAAATTCAGAAGTGCCGATGCAACCTGTGTAAAACCTCGTCCAGCTTCAGTTTAAGTCCAAGCATAAAAGTAAGGATCTTCACAATGAAGCTGAACAATGCCAAGAGAGTAGTGCCCTATTTGCCGTAAATAAAAGGCATCAGATACTGGTGAACGTCGTAAAATGCTTGTGCCCTGTGAATGAAAGAAAAAAAAAATTCTTATAATATAACTTATAGCCACATTATGAGCCTTGCGTTTGGTCTCAGCTACTTTGTCAGCTGGCCTTTTCCTTAGTAGTGAAGAGACTGTGCTATATAACGACAAAATTGTTGATCTTGTTCAATCTTTGTAGTAGTTGTATCATACAACTGATTTATACAGGCTTCTATTTCTTCAAGACTTACTTCTTTACATTGATATTTTTCCTTCCTCAATGTTTACATTGAGGCAAAGTCTGGCCATCAAATTTGGGCTTTTGAAATCTAAAAATCAATATTTTATTAGCGCATTCGCAATGGTTAAAACACGACATAATGAGAAAACATTTATAAAATTAACCCGTAAAAATGTTAACCTTAAAGTTTCCTCTTTTTCCAGCTTAATCACTTTATTCTATTTTTTCCTCGCTCCTGAAGATTTTTCACCAACAGACATTTTTGTCAAGCTTCGAACTATTTTAATAACATCTTGCAACAAACCTCTACACACACAGTTACTTATGCTTTTATTGCGGTAAAACAACATAACGGAAGATCCTAGCAAGAAAACTGTTGCACTATGTTGTACAGTGGAGTTTTAAGAACGGATAGTGCTTTGCGTTTGTCTGATAGATGGACCCTAAATACCGCAAATTTAAACAAAATAAAGGATATTTAGAACAAATGAATATGTTGAGTTAAACTTGAATTATTTTTATTATTAGTAATGGATGTAACCATTATTCATGAAACAATTGCATGCATGGATATGTTAAGTTATGCCTGACAAGAGCATATTTGCTATGGGATTACTCCAGGATCTATAAAATTTTGTTAAAAAATTCATATTCATATAACTTATTTCGAGTCAAAAGTGGATTTGTTGAGTTTTGCATGAATGCTCCTAAATTGTTGTGAATACCTCAGTTTATTAATTTTGAACAAAACAAGGCTTTCGTCACGCGTACATTTCTGAGCTTCCAATTACGTCCCTTTTTTTCTCAATAATAGAATTGATAAAAATAATCAGTTAAGTCACATGAAAAAATACCAATCACGTGTTATAGAAAAAATGCCATCTAGTTCATGGAAAAAGGAAGAGTTTGCAAGAGTGGTTAAAAATGAAAAATTTTACTTGCTAAGCAGCATAAATATGAAAAGCAATACGTCGTGGACAACATTATTCGCGAACACGGGTATTTCATACTCAGATTACCGTCACATCACTGTCAGTTCAATGCGATTGAAAATATGTGGGGAATTTGCAAGTTATAACTTTCTAGCTTAAATGCCATGTGTTAGAGAACACGTTAGGCCCAAATTGAAAATCATTCATTTTAAAGACTAGAGTAACAGGGCGATCTTAACGCTTACGTATAACTAACCACTTGCGTAATTCAGTTTATTAATTTTGAACAAGATAAGGCTTTCGTCACGCGTACATTTCTGAACTTCCAATTACGTCCCTTTTTTTTCTCAATAATAGAATTGATAAAAATAATCAGTTAGTCACATAAAAAATTCAATTAAGCTTTTCAATTAAAACGAGTAAATAAACTTTATCCACAGAATTAAGATCTCTCCAACTCTATGCGGTGCAATCTAATACTTCGAAGGAGAAATAAAATGTAGACTAAATCGGTAAACCACACAAGCAAAAGGACAGTTTTCTGTATTCTTTTTTTACAAATCGTTGAGATGCTTTTGAAAGAGTGTAATATTGCAGGTTGCTCTTGCAAATAAAACCTTTTCCATTTTAAAGCAGAACTTTTAGATTTTCACATACTTTAAGTCGAACGTTTAGGAGAACAGGCTGTTATTTCTGTAAGTGAAACATGATATTAAATTGAGTACACAATAAAACCACTTTTGACTAGCTACAGTTTTGTAGGAAATACGTGCTTAATTATCATTATTTGAAATCACCAAATATTTTGAAAATATAATTATATGAAATTAATTACGGATTAGGAATTAGTCAAAAATAATAATAATAATAATATTTTATTGTGTCGCACCAAAGTACTTACACTCGTCAAGCAAACAAAATGAATTAAATATAATTACATGTATACTTTTCTATTAATTGTATTAATTCAAAAACTTACGTTTGAGAAACTCATAGAATGCCTTGCTAATCAAAATTAGTTTCATATGTTGCTTAAACTAATTATACGGTAAGGACCTAAGGTAAAGTGGAATATGGTTAAACAATTTTATTGATAGAATGTTAGTACAGAGTATGATAGATGGCTATGACAGAGAGCATAATAGACCGTTATTAAAACTGATTCACTAACATTATTGGACAATTTTGTAATGCAAACAGGTTTTTTGAAATTTCGCTCGTAATGAATTCACCATGACCATAACTTGGAATATATAAGCACTCCTAAAATTTGACATGAGAGATGTTTACTAAAGAATGAGGCTTTAAAGATATTTTTTCGGTTTTGGAGACGTTCACATCTAATTGATTGGCATGACACCATGCGTTAGCCTTGTTAAATAGACCTTCAGTAAATAATATTGTTGCTTCTACATTGCACGCTCCGCCCGGTAATGTGGCATCATCTGCATACAATCCACAGTTTTCATTAGAGACGTAAAAGGGCATGTCGTTGATATGAATAAAAAATAACAGTGGTCCAAGAATGCTACCTTGAGGCACACCTTTGGATAAAGATTTTATACTAGAACAAGCATTGCTACATCTGACTATTTGATAGCGGTTATGTAGATAAGATTTTATTAATAGTAAACTCATTGCATCAAAGTTATAAACTTGTTCGAGTTCTTTCAATAAGATGCGGTGATTAACATTGCCAAAGGCTTTCGATAAGTCTAGCAACACAGCTCTCGCAAGTTGTCCATTTTCAAAATAATTTAAAGTTTTATTTATAAATGAATTGATAGCAACCGCTGTATACCTCCCGGACCGAAAACCATATTAGTTAGCAGAGAAAAGTCTATTACTTTCAAAATAAGCAATAATTCGGATAGAGATTATTTTCTCGTAAATCTTGGAAAAGACAGGCAATATGGATATAGGCCTGTAGTTGGCAACATTATTGACAGCTCCTTTCTTATGTAAGGGTACAACAGCTGCTATATTTAGGGCAACTGGAAAAATACCTCCAGACAGTGCACCATTGATTAATTTAGTAGGTGGTAGAACGTGAGGGGTGCGCCTTCCCAGGTGGTGGATAGGGGAAATCCCGCCAGATAAGGCGGGTACCGGGGAAATAAAATACCCGGGGCGGATCAAAACTAGCACAGTACATAACTGTTGGTAGCAGGACAGTCAGTAGTGTATGACGGTGGGGATCAAGGAGACCAGAATAGCGACATAACACTTAGCTATAGACCCTCTTAGCATAAGGTTAACGGCTATAGCACTGCCATCGGACAGGCAAACGGGAAACTATCCGATTATTTTTCCCACGACAACAAATGAGTATGAGTACACTTACCATAGATGTAAATAAGCCTATCAACCCGGTTGGCGACCGGCGCCAGACTGAGTCCAGGCCAGCTGGTGTGAAATTAGTTACCGGGCATGCGGTTGCGAGCAACCAGATAGCGCATGGGAAATGGGATACTGGAAGACCGAAATTAGAAATGAGGAGAGAAATGGCAATAGCGACATGGAATGTCAGAGGACTGTTACAAACAGGCAAACTCCACATAGTGGAAAGAGAACTAATCAGAGAAGACACAAGCATATGCGGAATATCAGAGACACATTGGAAGGATAAAGGGCATTTCGAAATAAATGAGCATACAGGCAAAACCTACGAAACTCCATATACTACATGTATATATGCCCACCACAGACACACCAGATGAGGAAACAGAAGAAATCTACAGAAACATTAAACAAATCATAAGAGACACGCCGAACAAAGAAATATTGGTAATAACAGGGGATTTTAATGCGAACGTATAATACGCAGAACAATAGAGAAGTACGGTTTGGGAGGGAGAAACGAAAGAGGAGAGCGACTAATATAATTTGCTATAGACAACGATCTCATCATAATGAATTCAACTTTCCAACATCACCCAAGAAGACTATCCACATGAACCTCACCCAACAAGCAGCATAAAATCAAATAGATAGAATAATAAGGAAGACGTTAAAACTAGGAGCAGAAGAAAAATTTTTAACGAGAATTACAGAACAGAAAAAAACCAGATACCTCCAAAGGAACAGAAGAAATCTAGCAGGAAACAAAAACATGGATTACGAAAGCAGTGGAGAGGAGTGCACTCCACAAAAGTGTAAAACAAAAACACTGGATGACAGGAAACTATACGGAAGATAGAAGAAAGAAGAGAAGCCATCAAATCTAACACACCAATGAAGCAAAAAAACCTGAAAATGAGAGAAAGAAATAAACCTACAAATCAAACAATGGTGTAGGCGAGACAAAAAACATCATCATATAAACAGAATATGCAAAGAAATAGAAAAACACACAAACAGTAACGAATCACGCGAACTATTTAAGTTAAGTGAAATATCAAGCGCGTGAGTTCCGGCTACACACACACACCATACAGGATGCAGATGGAAACATAATCAGAAATGTAGAGGGAATAGTGTGGAAACAATACTACTACGTCACTCACAGTACACATAACGGACGAAATACAACAGGAGCCTAATATACTAAGAACAGAAATTAAAAAATGTATTAAAAAATAGGAAGTAGGAAAGCGCCTGGCGTAGATGGCATAACCGCGGAAATCATCAAAGCTGCAGGAGAAAGCGGAGCCGAAGTAATACACGCAATATGCCAAAAAATATGGTAGTTAGGAAAATGGCCACAGGACTGGTGTGAATGAATTTTTTTTCTCCTTCTCGCTCTCAATCGACGTACTCGTACATCGGCACCTCGCATCGTTCGTTTAACCGCCAAAACCGTAGAAGGTACGTCCCTTACGTTTAAGGGGGTACACGACGTCCATGGCGGTGACGGTCTTGCGCTTGGCGTATTCCGTGTAGGTAAGGCGTCACGAATGACGTTCTCGAGGAATACCTTGAGCACTCCTCGCGTTTCTTCGTAGATAAGACCCGATATACGCTTGATGCCTCCGCGACGGGCCAGACGTCTGATGGCGGGTTTGGTGATGCCTTGGATGTTTAGCTCCTCCTTTACCGAGTCCCTTGCCACCTTTTCGGTCATTTTCGAAATTTCGCTTTTTTTTCCTTTCCTTAAGAACTAGGATCAAGTCAAAGTTCGCAGCAGTTCGTGCTCGTCACACACGTCGTCGTCGAACCCTACATAAAAAAGGACCACACACGAATTGTAATAACTACAGAACGATTGCACAGATACCACACGCCAGAAAGGTACTATTCAACATAAAGTCATACCGACTTCATCAGATACCAGACGAACAAACAGGCTTTATGCCTGGAAGGAGTACACGCGAACAGATCTTAAATATACGACAACTCATTGAAAAGGGACGCGAATTCAACATAAAGATGCACATATGCTTTGTTGACTATCACAAAGCGTTCCGATTCGGTAAAATGGGATAATCTCTGGATAATATTAATCAAATGAGAACCCCCACCTAATTTAACTCATCCGAAACCTTTATGAGAACAACAGTGCTAAAGTAAGAGTCAATAACGCAGAATCAGAAACCTTCACAACTAAGGCAGGTGTGAGACAAGGATACATCCTGTCTCCTTTGCTATTCAACATATACACTGAACACGTAATGCGCATGGTAATGGATGAATAGAAAGGAGAAAAAAACATTGGGGGCAGACGTATAAGCAATCTCAGATATGCGGATGACACCCACATTATAACATCAAGTGAAGAAGAACTGGAAACGATCGTGAATAGACTAATAAGACACATGTAGAATCCATGGTCTAAAAAATCAACGAAACCAAGACAAAAGTGATGGTTATAGATAAGAGCAAATCCCATCCAACAACAGATTCAAATAATCGTGGTATACAAACACAGGACAGTGCGGACCGGAAATTCGAAGACGATTGGCAATAGCACGTACTGCAACCACACGGCTGACAAACATCTGGAAGGACACAAGTAACTAAGAAGACTAAAAAAAGACTAATACAAACCCTAATCTTTCCTATAGTAACGAACGCAGCCGAGACTTGGACAATAAAAAAGCAGACAAGAACAGAATCAATGTATTTGAGATGCATACAGACGCATGCTACGCATACCATGGACAGCTCATCGCACAAACTAATCAATCATAGAAGAACTCGACATAAAGAAAAGGTGGATCACGACCATATCTCAGTCATACCTCAGATATTTTGGGCATCTTGTGAGACGTGATAATGTCATGGAAACCCTAGTAATTCAAGGAAAATGGTGGGAAGCCGCCGTGCGAGGGGAAGGTCGCCGATGAGATGAAGAAAGGCTTTGAATGGTTTGGTTATTTAATCTGTGATTCTTCTGGAAAAATCATGTGTCTGGTGGAACAAATACCAGAACCGGCAATATTTTCATACGTAATGCAAAATCTGCATTCCGTTTCATAACCTTCGGTCCATAAGCGTAAGTTTGGCGTAGGAACTGTGTTCATTGCCTTGGCATGAGAACAATCGCAAACCGAATAAAGGCAATCTTTCGCGTAAAGTGTTCTCATCTGTAATTCGTAGATGGTACCAGCTTTGAAACACCTTCAAACCAGTTTGGATTTCTTTCTAACCATTCACGTTGAAAATATTCCATAAATTGTTTTTCTTCACCCTCCCATTTTACAACAGATGTGACGCCTTCTAAAAAAGATCCTTACTATTGCACAGTTGTAATAAGTCAATATCGTTCAATATTTCATTTCATTTCTCCTTTGAATGCACTAACTGTTCTGATTTTTTTTCATCTGATCCAAATATATTTATAAAGGCATTCTGGATACTTTTAGCTAGCAGCATCACAAACGAGGTATTTGGGACTTTTGCAATACATCCTGATCGGCAGATTTAATTGTTTTAAACAAAAATATAAAATCTTCAGTCTGTTCTTTGCTGCAAACCGCTAGTCCAAAACATGAAACATTCGATCTTGGTCAGTAGTCCCCAAAAGTAATACAGGAAAACCTTGCCACTCTAATTTATGTCGCATCAGTATGTATGTCGTGAGCGTCACAGGACAACTTCAATAAGTTTTTTGTGGAAACAAAAGATCGAAAAAAAGGTTGTTCTTCATATACCACTTGATAGGAAACAACAAACTCCGAATTCACATCATCAGGAACTTTTGAATATTCTAAACAAAAATGTTCCAACTCGCCTAGATTCATAACATTAGACCCATACTTCATCTTACTTAATGACGACAAGTGATTATTGTTGGTAATGTAATATGTTTTTTAGTTAAAATATCAAGAATATTTTTGGGTTTTATTTTTGAACCAAAGTTGAATAGAGATTTGATTTCCTCTTTTGCCTCATTGGATATTTGATTGGATTTCATCCTTGCAACAATTACATTACACGTATGGGCTTGTTGAGATCGGTATAAATGTACCTTACTTGTGATTGCAGTGCATTGCTCTCCTCTTTTTTTTTAACTTTGTTACATCGAAAAATTTCCGATAGATATCCTTCTGTGTCCACCAAACTTCCTTATGAGCTCTATTTGGACTGCAGTCACTACAGAAGCCTTATTCTCGAACACTTTCTCCATTTTCCATTTCTTATCTATTTTGTTATCGCCTTTTCAGAACTTGTTTCGTGTTGTGGTACATCTCCCATATCGAACCGTTGCAAATAAGCTTACCGCAAAAATCACTAAACCTTACTTTTCAGAATCTAATAACATGCCCGGCGCACAAAAACTTACAGCGCGAAAGCAGCGTATTAGCCGACCTAAAAATATCAGTAAAGCACAATAATACTATTCGTGTACTGCACATATTCAAATTTCTTACAGACTATTGCATACTGGCCATTTACTAATTTTTTCTGTCCATTACAATCACAATACTGAACATATAAATACAGGCCAAATATTTTTTTTTTTTACTGGTAAAAAAACCCATTTTAACTTTAATAAATACGGTTCAGTTTATTACAACCCATTTGTATTCCAGTACTTTTTTTAGTAAACTGCATAATGTAAAACAAAATTAAATCACAAATTATTATATACAATGTTATCATCATACATAATCATTTGTAAATTTCATTAAATCACCAAAAAGGGGTCCAAAGTTCGCAAAATGATGACTACATTTGCTTTTATATACTGCTCGTGATGTTATATATCTTTTGGGTTAGACGTTCTGAGTGTTCAGTTTTTCTGACCAAGGTTGGTGGCCAAGAAGAACGTTCTACGTTATAAGCGTTTTAAATTGAGCGCCAAAAAGAGATAACAATAAGGTAAGGCATGATTGGAGCAGTATAGAAAACATCCACTTCAAAGTGTAAGACAGTTTTGCTTATTTTTACGTGCATACAAAATTACACAATTCAGCATTGCAAGGAAAACGTTAGTTTATGCAAACGCATATGTAATAGTGATTAATAGAAAAATGCTTTTAGTCATTTCAATCATATATGTGAAAATAGGTGATTAGTAAAAACAATGTCTCCCTGTTGCTTATGCACGTCTTTATCGTAATTAGTTTTCTATTATATACGAGTACATACAAGAAATTTCCATAGACGCCAAAGCAATTACGAAACTAGTTTCTTATTAATTAATCTAATTAATCTTAATAGAGGAAGGATTTAATCTGATTTCAATAATGCAATTATAATATAATTAGCAGGTATATCGAATTTGTAATAAATACCAGAGCAATTGAATTTAGTGATTTAGTGACGGGAACATTAACAAAAACATTAGAACATCTAACTATTCTATTTTTTCTATAGGTATGACGATATATTTATTATATTTTATTTTAAATAAGTACATGAACTAATAAGAATATTATTAAAAAAATTAAAATACTTATCTTCTGGGTATTAAGTGGTGATTTTTTTATTTATAGATAGTATTATTTATTTATAAATTTCAATAATTCATTAGAAAATAATTCATAGGTACATTTGATTCCTAATACATGTTGATTTAGTGATTAATACACTTGTGCTTTCAATTTATTTGAAAATGTCCAGAAAAGAAACCTACCATTACCCAACAGTTAAGAAAACTCATCAGAAGTTTAAAACAAACGATATTTCTGAAGGACTACAAAATACACTATCATGGGTAAAATATTGAATATTTACTTCAAATTCAAAAATCGCTGAGCACTCTGCGCAAAAGCGAATCAAGCTTCAGCAAGTGTACAAATAAAAAAAAAAGTGCTTACTATGATGCATCTAATAGAAACGCGAATGCTCACTAGAGGCTTACAGAAAATGTCTACATAACCAAATAGTGTACAAAACTCGAATTATTTTTAGAATGGTAAAAGGTTTTATAATATTGCACGCCGGAAATAAAGATAGTTTTATTAAGAAACCCCAAATCGTATGATTATCACAGCAACATGAATGCGATAAATTTTGAAAGGTGGTTGAACAGATCACCTATTGCCAAACATACAGACGTCATTTCAATTGTTATGGACAACGTTGTTAACTATACACGTGTAGTAGAAACAAGTAAAAAAAAAGACCGAAGTCAAAGAAAATTTTTCTCTCTGGCGATTTGACCCCGACGAAATTGGTGTTTACATATAGATTTTAAATAACATTCGGCACAAACGCTAACCAACACCCATAGACCACGGAACTTAGCAACATAGATTTTGGGCCCAATCTAACTCAAATGCTGACCAATTTGGCTCTTGGTCATCAAGGCCATTCCTTTAACCATGACCCCAACAAAGCGGGTGTATAAATATAAATTTGGTTACCGAGACCTCAACGAAATCGGACTAAAAATATAGGTTTTGAGCAATATTGGGTCAAATGCTGAACAACACTTATGGACCATGTAATTTAACTCGTTATCATCGATAAAATCCATCTTAACGCGTTCACAACGAAATAGGTTGATCATCATGGATGTTGGAAAAAATTAAGCTCACATTCTGACCAATACTCATTGGTCACAGAATTCGGCTCTTGGGTATTGAGGCAATTGATTTTGCTGTGACCCTAACGAAATTAGTGATAAATATATATTTCAGGCAACAGTTGGCCAAAATGCTGATAATCGTTCATGAGGAACGTTCGGCAGCATAAGCTAACCAACACTCATTTTTTCCGCTATCCCAACCTAATTTGTGTATAAACGCAGGGTGCATAAGTATAGGAGCAACATTCGGCAGCATAAGCTGACCAACACTTATTTTTCAAGTCCTATTGCGATCAGTGGATAAGTAAAGATGGATACTTAGATATCACTTTATTTGAAATGTGGGAAGGAAACAAATGTGATGGGGAAAAACACTACTGCATACAGAAAATAACTGCTACATACAATGGTAGAATTATGAATAAGTTCGGTCAATAATGGCAAATCAGTTGGCAGTGATGCTGAAGGTCAATAACTTTATATCTACCTTACGATAGTAACTTCCTTGTGTAGTCTTTAATTTAATTATGTTATATTAATTTTACATAATGTTAATTAAACGTCAAAAACTTGTAATTAAATGTTTAGTGGATCGAGCTAAACGAATTTGTAATTCAAAAATTTTGAAAGATGAATATAAATATTTAACAAAACACTGCAAGCTAATGTGTATTCACTTCAAAAAATTCAAAAGATACCTTCTAGACATAACCATACAGAAAAAAAGAATGCTTAATGTTGGTACCGCTTTTCTTGGTTTTATAACTAATGATATAGATAGAATTTAAAAAATCTTAGTTGATCGTAGCATAAGAACTGTTATTAAACATTTGAGATTTTGTAGATTGGGTCAATCGGAGAAGTCTGCAGTAGCTGAGCACGCTTTGATTAATTTAAAACATGACATTCAATTTGATAATATGGAAATATTGTCGAGACAAACTCCTTATTATGTTGCTTTACGACATGAAGCTATTGAGATACATAAATATCCAAAAAACTTCAAAAGGCAAAAATCTTAATTTTAGCTTTTGCTGTTTTTTCCTAGTAATCAATGTAATCAATTAAATATTTTTAGTTACCACAACACTACAATGATTTAACATATTTCTGTATTATAAGTGTTTTGTAACTGGGGTTTCCTATTAGTGGAGTTGATCGGCCTATTTCCATAGTTTATGCTCTAAAAGCATAAACTGTGGAAATAGGCCGATCAACTCCACTAATTTAACATATGTTGTTAAAATTAAAATTATACGTACTGCGTTTTCAGTGTACAATAACAATTATTAATAACCAAAACCAATTCTTTCTTAGATTTAACTAGATCTTTAATTGATATGTCAAGCTTTCATTTGTGAAAGATTTTATCAATTTCAAAATTAAGTTACATCATAACTTAAATTAAATATTGTTAAATTTGTTCTTTGATTATGACATTTTTCATTGTTAGCCTTCGTCCGTTGATTTACCATCTTCAAAGCAAATTAATAATATTCAATTTATTACAGATCTAGCTATTCTTTACTAAAATAAAATTAGATTCCATAGTTGGCTTTATATATTTATCAATCTGTTAATAGCAGGCTTATATTTGTGTTTTCAAATCTCATAAATTTATTTTAACATCTCAATTAATTTTTTTAATTGAGGACGATAACAGTAAATGTTATCGAAACGTGAAAAGATAAATTAAAAATCCACGATTTAATACCCAAAAAATAAGCATTGTAGTCATCTGCGAAAATCATAACACTTTACATTTTCATATTACTCAATGTTAGTTGTTCCTATTTCTAAATGTTTGTACATACTTTTTTTTTCTTATTAGTGAATGTGCTTATGTAAAATAAACCAAAGAAAAATATCTACATACGTACTGAAAAAATAAAATAACGAAGCTATCCAAAATTTATATTAGGGTTTCCATCAGTAAATCAGAATTCAATTCCTCTAGCATTTGTTAGGAATTAAATCTACTTGTTAATTATATTCTAATAGCATTACTGAAATCACTTTAAATATCTCTTCTATTAATTAAATTTCATTTGCAGTTAGGTAAAATATAAGTTCATAATAAGAAACTAATTTCGTAAGTACTCTAATTACTTTCTCTCTCTGTCTCTGTCTCTGTCTCTGTCTCTCTCTCTCTCTCTCTCTCTCTCTATATATATATATATATATATATATATATATATATATATATATATATACACAGTATGATATATATATATATATATATATATATATATATATATATATATATATACACACACACACACACACACCCACATATAATATTCGTATATAATAAAAACCAATTACAATGACTTAAGCGACAAAAAAACATGAATTATGATTATGAATCACCCATATTCAGATACATGAATGAAATCACTTAAACCATGTCTCTGTTAATCACTATTAACATATCCGTTTGCATAAATTAACGCTTTTTGTGTGCACGGCGCAAAAATAAGTAAAATATTTACAGTGCAACTACCTTATGCTATTAAGTAGATGGTTTCCATGCAGTGCCAAACGTGCTTTATTGTTATCTCTATTGTTATATCTGGTACTTGATAATAGAAGAAATAGAACCGGAAGTCTCGGTTTTATACATTTCTGTGTATTAAATTTATTAAGAAAAATTGTCTACAAATAAATTATCTTTAAAAAAAATATACCCCACAAAACGTACTTTATATACTTTTTTTGAAGTACCCTTATTACGGATTATTTATTATCTTGCGTAAAACTTGTATAAGGGGAAGTTGAATTAACTTAAAATATTACTTTCATGTATGAAATTGGCGAAAAAAATATCAGTATAGTAGTAATATAGTAAGTACAGTGGCAGTATTGACAGTAGCAGAAATATTGGCAGTAATTGAAGAAATAATTCAACTTGACAACAGGTGCACAACATTTTTATTAGTGGATAGTACAAGTAACATAACAGCAGTACAGCGGTATTACAAAAGTAT
This sequence comes from Vesta saturnalis, assembly GCA_036346205.1. Taxonomy (NCBI): domain Eukaryota; kingdom Metazoa; phylum Arthropoda; class Insecta; order Coleoptera; family Lampyridae; genus Vesta; species Vesta saturnalis. The sequence continues at coordinate 803,369 of JARFJB010002033.1, forward strand.
AATGGTAATATATGGAGTACAATGGCAGTAAGTAATACTACCAACGTGGCAGTAAGTGTACAAAATTTGGATTAGTGGGTTGGTTTATCCCTCGCCCGATACTAATTATCGCCTGTCATTACAAGCCTTAACAGCATTAATTGACAAAAGTAGGATTAAGATCGACAATCACCTATAGAATGTGGCAGTACTCGGTAGTACTAGTATTGATGACCAATAAGTCCAATTATAATGCAGTAAAATGTTTTATCTTTAACGCATGCTCAACGCATTGTAACTTACTCATTTGGTGTCAATTTTCAAACCCATTATACAAAACAGTTTCTAAACTTGACTTTTTTGAAATATTAGTATATTGTGAGCAATATAATCGTCAAAAATTAATATTTATTAGGTTATGCGTAGCATATCCTTATAAATTCGCCGTGTCAGTCTAATTTAGTACGTTCATTCGTCCATGTCCGCGACTACACAAAAACGGCTCAACTTTTTTTTAATCTGTTTCTGGTAATTGATAGCATAGCGACTGAAGAGAGGATCAACATTAACATGAACACATTCATCATAAATGGAGGTCAGAAGTCAATTCCCGCGTCCGAGATACCAGGATAAACTTTTTTGAAATTTGTGTGCATCTCCTATTTTGACTTCGCTACAAATACCTATGCTAGGTCAAAGGTCAAGGACAACTAAATTTTTAGGTTAAAACGCATGGCAATACGGACGTCATTTGAAAACGTTTTTTATTGACCTAAACATATGACCTACTTCTCACAAATTAAGGTCAAGGTCAATGTTCCTGTCCGCCAGTGCAGGATAAACGCTTCAAACCTTTGAAATTAGTTTTTACTAAGTCAAATTAAAGACGTGCACCTTTCATTTTGACTTCCATTAGGTGACCTCTACTACGTCAAAGGTCAAGATTGACTTCCATCAGGTGACCTCTACTAGGTCAAAGGTCAAAGTAAACCAAATTTTTAACAGACACCGTATAAGGGCGTCATTGGAAATCATTCGAGCTTTTAATTACACTTTCACTGGTCATTGTGTGTGCCTATCCATTATTCCTATCCTCCAACAAATGTTTTGTTTCGATCCGTACAGTAGTAGATTTGCGTCTTAAAGGAATCCTATAGAATGCGTAGCTTTCTTACGTTAATCCTCTGAGAATTAAGTCATAGATTCGCAAGTAGTTTTTTGGAAAGCATTCATTAATTGTAGAAAAGTGTACAGAATTATTTTGCAGATACAAAAGAATAATTAAACTAACATTTGCATTATCCACAAAAACAAAAGTTTTCGATACTTTAAATCAAATCGTTTTATTTCATTTTTATTAGAAATAATTTTATTTCTATACTTTTACCCAAACCATATATTTGAGGGGTTACAGTACACAAGAATGGGGTGGTAAATTTGCATACAATATATATGAAAAAAGGCCCTTATCACCCCTTGTTTAGTGCATCAACGATTATTATCAGAAGTTGCTGTACAGAATTATAACGGACCAAAGCAACCGCGTTTTATTAGGCACAACGTCACAACGCGTGACCTTGCCAGATGTTGGACAACTTTAACACAAGTTCCTATGGGATGTGATTGTTTTCTGGCAATTTAATCAAAAATCGCAGGCGGTGACAATGTTTCTGTGCTAATACTTGTAGATGAGAATTGTATTGATACAATCACCAGAAATACTTAAAAGCCATTCTTTCTGGAAAGAAAACAAAGCGTACATTATTTACCAAACTTCACATGGCTTTTACCTTATTAAAGCAAGTAACAAAGTAGCAAAGGCACGAATACGTGTTGATAAAATCTAACCCAAGTTTAATATACACTAATAATGTTCACTAATTAACAATGAAATATAACACTATATAATAACACTGCAATAAGTCAATTATCACGATTTTTTCTGGAGAAAACACAAAAATTACAGCAAAACACGTAGATTCCTATGAAACGCTAACACAAGTTGTCCAAAATCAGCTGTTAGAAGCGGAGCTTGTGACGTCAGTGTGACGTACTTAATAATGCCTAATTGCTTTACAATTACACCTATTTTATCCAGAATGTATCACCAATTGGAGTTTCATTAACCTCACTTTCAGTGTTATAAAGAAATATCTGCAATGAACTATATATTACGTATCTGGGTACGATGCATAAATCCATGCAAGTGAGGCAAAGTTGGAAATTAGGCAACCCGCAAGTTGGATCTATCTTATTTGCTATATATATATATATATATATATATATATATATATATATATATATATATATATATATATATATATATATGAGTTGCACTCAATTTCTCTACTTTTTAAAGAATTATTTTGATGTTATTCGTATATACTAAATAAATTAATGTATAAATGGTATAAAATGGTGATTGAAAATTAAAATTTGATGTTTTATTTTTTTAAAGTAAATGGTCCTTCATAAATAGAAACTAAATGAGAAAAAAAATAGGTAAGAAGATTGTCAACGTAAAATTTTAGTTAAAAGACGGAATTATTTGAAAAAAATCGAAATGATAAGATTGCACGACAATTCGCTCATATATTGTTTTTACTCATTACAAGTAAATATCCAATTAATTTTTCTGATATCTTAAATGATTGCTTTTATAGTTTAAGAAACTGTAATATTATGTGTGTATATAATTTGCGTAAAACATTATATTAACATTCATTTAATCTAAACCAAGATAACATATTACAATGAAAAATATAACAATGTGATGCAAACAGGCTCGTATTACGATTAAATTATTTAGATTAATTGAACGGTTTTTTTTGTACATAATCACGTGTTTCGCAACTTACCGATTAAATGGTATTTTTGTATAATCTTGTGCATATTTTTAAAACTAAGATGTCTTGCAATAATAATATGAAACTGTTCCAACATAAATTAATGTTTCTTGTTTTTTTATTATTATTTTTGAAAGACGGGGGTTGATTTTTGGGGAGTAGACATAGTTAGTTTGAAATCGGGGGAAAGGCAGTTACAGTTAGAATGTCAATCGAGCCAGATCGATTTTTGGGTTAATTAAATACCTTCATTATAAACAGTTTGTCTTTAAAATAATTGTTAAGTGTACATTTTTCTTTTGAATTCGCCAACACTAAGTTATCTTTTCTTTAGGGGTTAAACCGCATATGATAACGATTTGTGTCTGTGATCAATTAAGGGAATAAATATGTATTTTTATATAACTGAAAGCTCGCAGACAATCATTTTACCAGCCTATGTAACGTCTTAAAAGAACCAAACATTGCCGTGCGAAGGTATTTTATTCATACGCGGACTCATTAAGCTGAAATCTGCTAAAATAAAAGATAGTACAGGGCCCTCTCACTCTGGTATTTGTACGAATTAGCATTGTTGGGTGGTTTTTTATATTTATATTTGTGTAGAGATGCCGCTGGTTATTAATTGTAAAAGGCAATTGTCAGTTGGTACACACTCCCAAGCCAGACCATAAAACACCTCGTATGTTTATTTCTATTGTTTTTATTTGTTGTATAGATGAGTGTATAACCGGAGAAGGGAGCACGGTATTTTGCTAACGCACTCAAACTTATATATCGGTTATGATGTTAGTGATCTATCTATAACTTACCCTTGTAAGGCTTTGTTTTAATGTGTTTCTTTTTTGTCAATTCGTTTAAGTAGAATTATTGACTTGCGAGCTGATTTCTCTTTGTATATGCTTTATTGTAATTTGGTTTAAGTAGTCTGTGCTTTAGAGGTCACTAAACAATTGGGTACGTGCAAGTTGTTGTATTTTATATGTACCGTCATTTGCTTTATTATTTTATGTGCTTATTTAAGACCGGCATGATGTGTTTTTAAAAAGGGCCACATGTTTGGTGTTACGATTTCTATTATGATTTTCAATTTTGTTATGACCCAATTGTGCGTGTTACTACATGTGTTTTTTTATTATTGTGTTTCTGTGTAACTAAACTGCTTTTTATTCATTTTCTCTTAATGTTATAATTTTGTACGCACTTTAACCTGATTTAATGGTGTTTTGTTATATAATTAACCCTTTCATTGTTTTTTTTGTGTTATTTGATTTATTAATGTACTTGTGCAATTTCTTATTTATGAATAAAGTGGGTTTTATTGGTGGTTCTCTCCCACAAGAGTAGATTAACGGGATGAACTATCGATGCGCAAAGTTCGTTAATTTTAATTTGAGTAGTTTCATTTTTTTTCCTTGCCCCTCATGATGCAACACGTACCTCATCCAGACTAGCTCATTTAGATAGCACAACGTACCTAACACTAGACGGCCACTTCCTTTGATAAGATTTGAGGTTTTTTTTTATGATTGTGGACCTGAACAGGCTAAATTAGGCTAAATTAGGCTCAGAAACTCAGGAACACTTAGGAGGGTGGATAGAGGGATAATGAATTGCCAATAGAGGAAAACAGGAACTAGGGAGATCATTCCAGAGTTTAGAAGCCGTGTAGAAAAATGTGGATTGTGCCCGTTTGGTACGACAAGTGGAGATTTGTACTGCATACTGATGATGTGAATGAGCGAACCGAGTGTTTCTCGCAAAGATAGCTCGAGATGGTATCAAAGAATATAATTCAGCAGCACAATAGCCGTTGTAATAACGATAATACAAAGAAAAAACTGAAACCATCCTTCTATGCTCAAGGGACTGTACGTGAGAAGTTAAGGACGGGTCATTTATAAGCCTAATCGCTCTCTTTTGAATATGATCTACGATATCGAGAGCGCATTGGGGAGTACTAACCCAGAGGTGAGAATTATATTCCAGATGAGGCCGAATTTGGGCCTTATACAGCAGAAGGAGTTGTCGAGAGGTCAAGTACTGCTTAGATCTGTACAAAAAGCCTATTATCTGTACAAAAAGCCTTTGCGAGTAATTAAATATCAGGCTTGCAAATAAATTCTAATGTTTTGGCAATTAATTTGAATAATAGTGACATTATTGTCAGTGAAGTCAAGATCAATCACTTTGGTTTGGTTCTTGAATTTGCATTATTGCAAATAAGTTCAAATTACGCTTTTCATGATAGGGTACCTGGGGGACGCTACAGTGTACAGTTCATTGGTTATCTGTACACAAAAAAATGGAGGTATTCAATCAATCAAATTACAATAACAAATTCAAAAGGTCTACTTGAACAACTTTATATATTAGGAAAGCATAGTCGTATCGTATATCGTATAGTTTTGTAATTAATCTCAGATTAATTACATTTGATAAGTTTACACTTGAGACACAGTTTCTGCCATATGAAGGTTGTCTCGCATGCCAATTCGGGCACTTGAGACGAGCTTTCTACCATAGGCTCGAGATTTCCGTTTTGATTCTCGGTTTTAAGGACAATTAAATCAATTTGCGGTTAGATTGGTGTTTTGACCAATTAATTCTTGCGTTTGATCAAATTATTCTCGCGATTTCCCGTTTTAATTCGCACGCTTTGCGTTTGATTGGTTTGTTGTGTTTCCAGGTTTTTCACTTTAAGGGTACTGCAAAAATTGTTGGTACACAAGAGGCCTTATTTTGATGGCAGGGGCACAAAAAAAGCCTTATTACGATGAATGTATACTAACGTACAGGAAATATTAAAATTGATCCTGCATCTTGGTTCAGCATCCAGTATTGACAGATTAGTGCGCATGTGCAGAATCAGAATACAATTTTTTTTTGAAAAACACTCGCATGCATCTACAGTTTTTAAAAATTCGATTAGACAGAATCGGAATCAAACGCCTTTGCAGACATCAAAATGCCAGCTTTGCACTCTCTGCTTTAAGATCTACCTTATTTCCAGATATTACTCCAATATCTAATGTCATTTTACTGAACTAGTGGAGTCGTGGTGACATGATCTGCTTGGCATTCGGGAGGTAATGGGTTCGATTCCAGTTACCGTCTACCCTGTATAAAGTTTTTTCGGGGGTTTCCCTCATAAACATATAGCGGTATGATCATTACATATACGCACACCACGTGCGGTTATTTAGGCGAATGATGGGTTAGTATCTTCCCCCTCAGAACTTTAACTTCTTTTCTTCCAATCCTATCCTGATCGTTATTTTTTCTTTATAGAAACATTCACAAAGAGTTAAATAATGATATTCAGTAATAAAAAAATATTAGAAAATTTTTTTCGTTTTTTGCGTTTAACTTACCTTAAGAGGCAATTAGTGACAATTATTTGGCCAATTGTTTGCGATTTTACTTATTTGCTAGGTTCTTTGTTTTGAGTGTAGTGTGTTTTTTTAACGTGTTCGTATGTGTTAGTTAGGTGCTTGTGCATTTGTTCGGTTTGTTTCACTTATGCGTTTGGGCTTTTTTTATTGGGTATTTTCATGTTTTCTTGTTTGTCACGTGCAGGTTTAGTATGTTTGTTTAGCTAGTTTCTTTGTTTGGGGGGTTGCGTGTGTGAATGTTTGCGCGGTTTACACATATTGTGTTTGAGCGCTTACTTGATTGCTAGTTTCTTTGTTTGCACGCGTGTTATATTTCTGCTAGGTTTTTGTTTTAGTTTCTTTAGTATGTTTTCTTCGGATATTTACAGTGACTAGTTTCTTTGTTATTGGTTGATTTTATTATTGTGTGCGTGTTTGTGTGATCAGGTACCTATGTACTTGCTTTCATGTTGAATAGCTTGTTTTGTTTTTCGCTAATTTGGCGGTTTGAGGATGTTTCTTATTACAGATTTTAGCATTTTTCGTACGTTTTCTAGCTTGTTTCGTGCAAGTTTCTTTTGTTTTGGGTGTTGTGTTTACTTGTTTCTTCCTTTGTATGTTTGCGGGCTTGCATTTGTGTTTGAGCGTTTACTTGACCGCTAGTTTCTTTGTTTTGGGATTGAATATTTGGAATGGTATGTATCTAGGGCGTATACTTGATTGTTTTGTTTCGCTGTAAGAATTTCGCATTAATTGTAACCTCTTTTTGTTTGCGTATAAACGGTTTCTAACGAATCATATTGGTGAGTTTATTTTCGAGTCATGTACATTAAAAATTGCTTTGAACCTCGCTATAATTAACACGAATTCTGTCATAGAATTAATTATACATCAATATGTCGTATAATTCGAAAAAAATTCAATTTGTTCGACATTACTTAGTCAATAAGCGAATTAATTTAATAAAAACAAAAAATAGGAGAAGTGAATCCATCTAAAATTCCAATCAAGCCGCGAAATTATTTCAACAAAAATCGCGAGAATTAATTAATAAAAATACCAATCAAACCGGGAATTGGCTTAATTACCCTCGAAAACCGAAAATCCGTAGCTCATGGTAGAAAACTCGTCTTAAGTGCCAAAGTACTACTATTATGAAAAGTAATTATTTCGAAAAAAAAATATTTTATTTACTTTCAGCTGAATATTACAATTTTTAATAATCAGTAAAATTATAATTTAGATTAGAAAAATTGTAAAAAAATTGTAAAATAATATTTTATTATAAAATAAAAATGTTTAAGCACTAAAATAATGTGTCTAATTATATTAAGTAGGTACATTTAAGACTACATCCTTAAAGAACGAGTAAAATTAAATTTAGCTAATATGTTAAATATGTGAACAATTTCACCAAATCCTAATTATAGTTCTACAAATTCCTCCTCTGAAAAGTTATCGTTTGTCGAAATAATAATAATAGCTTTGATAACGATAATGCTATCGAGTTACCACATATTATTTTCCACTATCAGTTTGTGTTCTATGCATTTTTTCTACTTATCTGCAGCCACGTTACTTGCGCTTTAATTAATAACTCACGAACATCACATAATTTAAAAGTTGCGATTGGCCGCGCCACTTCTACTATCATAAGGAAATGATACAGGTATTCTTACTTACAAGTACGGCAATTGACCAATTGTGAATAGGATATGGCGTTAATAATAATTTAATCTATTCATAAAATTTACATTATTTGTTTAATAGTCGTTTCCAAATGATATCTACTACTTATCTAATACAAGGGAACTTCGAAAATGTGTTGTTGAAATATGTTTTATTTTTCTACATAATCTCCTTTAAGTCATTATGCACTCATCCAGAGGTGTTCCTTTTATGTCGTCATGAAGGTGCAATTCTGCAAGTCCTCAAAAATATTCGTCGACTGCTGCTTTTATGCGGAAAATTTTTTTGCCCCAAGTAAAACCCTTAGTCGTCGGAATAGATGGAAGTCAGAAATAACCAGGCGAATTAGGTGGAAAATAATTTTTTTTTAACGTAAGTCAGGTTTTTCTTCCATTTTTTATCCGCTTAGTCTAGAAGTTTAGTGTAAACACAAAAATTAATGAAACACTAGTAATTGCTAAAACCAGTGACTAAGAATGGTGTTGAGTAATCAAATTGAAGGCCGATTTTTCGTTAGATGTCTACTTCGCCTCTCAATGTTGCACCTCTTTTAGTATCAGATGTGAAATTATCGGTTTACTCCTTTGTCATGTTGCATGGCTACATAAGTTTATGGATTCGAATACATCTTCTTACACCGATTTAAAACTTCTCAACTCTACTATTTGTAATGATGTAATAATTCCTGTCATCCAAATCGAAATAAACATAATGATATACAGGGTGTGGCGCGAAGACCTTGTATTAGATTTATTGATGAAAGTACTGATATTTGAAAATTGAAAATTTGTACTTTAATATTTTTGGTCATACTGAATTCAATGAAAATATTTTTAACTTTATAACACTTCCGGTTATACCGGAAGTAACCATCAACTTGCTTAGTTTAAATAGAATGTGGTATATTTGGGTTGAAATTCGTATTCTACATAAAATTCTGAACAAATTTTTGTAAGGATAACCTATCTAACAAATGAGCGGTTTTTGAGTTATTTTAAATTTTGTGAATTTTTTTCAAAAATCATATTCTCATATTGTTTACGATATCTTATCTAATTAATAATCGTTTACTTTCATATTTTGACCAAACAATATCAATGTATGACGAAACGTTGTGGATTGGAAATGACTTTGTTAATTTATACAGGGTGTTGCAAACCGAGCGACCAATTATAATAAATTCAAGCATTAAAAACTGACTTAATTTAAATGGAACTCCCTGTATTTTATGGTGCTATAAGATTTATTATTTTATTTCTTTTCGATTTATAGTTACATTCCCTACACCTAAATGAGCCATTTTCAAGATAAGAATAACAATAAAAAACAATAACATAACATCATAGTATAATTACAGAGGGTAATAATATTAATAACACAATAAGAACAACAATTTCAAAAATATTAATTGCAACAAATGTTCAAAATTATTTCCATTTGCTTCTAAGTTTTTGGGGATCGTAATTATTAAAAGCCTGTAATACTCGCTGTATAATAATTTCCTTTGTTGTAATTGGTTCCGAGTATACTAGATTTTAATATGTCCCCAAATACTACTGATCAGGGGATCTCACCGGCCAATGATGTGGTCCCCTGTTGGCTCTTCACCTATCCTCAAAATGTTGGTACAGAAAATCACCATTAATTTGTAAGATGTGTGGCGGTGCTCCGTCCTGCTGATACCACACAAGACTTCTTCGGCATTTAAATTGTTTAACGATGGCAAAATAGTGTTCTAAAAAATGTAATATCCGACACCGGTCAGATTTTCATCATAAATTTTAAATCCGAAAATTCTGCCATATTTTATAGCACAAAAAGCATTCAACGACCAGCTCGTTTGAAAATAACGCTCTCTTGTTATGTGAGGGTTTTCGTGAGACCAAAACATTTTTGCAAAATTTTGCCTCGTCACACCAAATGATGCTTTGAGTAAAATTCTCATCTTCCTAGATTTTCAACAAGAACCATTCACAAAATTCAACGAGCTTAGGGAGATCTTCTGGCAGCAAGTGATGCACAACATGATAACTGAATGGTTTCCACTTATACTCTTTAAGAATTGTTCTTGTCGTTAATCGTAAGCTTATTTCGCAATCTCTAATAGAAGCATCTCGATATTCAGAAGCAGAGTGTTCTTTAAAAGTCTTGTGATGGTATCTCGAGTTGGCCTCCGTTTTTCCGGAAATCTTTCTGTAAATACACGATATGTTCGGCTAGCAATTCTATTACACTCTCCGTAGATTAGGATCAAGTTTAGAAAATCATTATTGGTATCATTTTTATGTGCCATTTTCAAAATGATTATGAACTTATTAGTACTTTGATAGTTCAAAAGAGCTTGTCACAATAATTACACCGCTTTGACAGCAATAAAAACTTAATTAAGGGTAAAAATGAATTTCGATAGCCTACTTTTCACTTTATGACAAATGTTATTAGATTTGAGTATAAGGTTTTATGCATTTATGAAAAAGACCGAAATATCTTGAAAATGGCTCGATTTAGGTATAGGGAATGTAAACATAAATCGAAAGGAAATAAAATAATAAATTCCATAGCACCATAAAATACAGGGTGTTCCATTTAAATTAAGCAAGTTTTTAATATTTGAATTGATTACAATTGGTCGCTCGATTTTCAACACCCTGTATAAATGAACATTTCCTAACCACAATGTTTCGTCATACATTGATATTGTTTGGTGAAAATATGAAAGTAAACGATTATCAATTAGATAAGATATCGTAAATAATATGGAAATATGATTTTTGAAAAAAATTCACAAAACTTAGAATAACGCACAAACCGCTCATTTTTGAGATATGTTATCCTTATAAAAATTTGTTCAAAATTTTATGTAGAATAAGAATTTCAACCAAAATATACCACACTCTATTTAAAATAAGCTAGTTGATGGTTACTTCCGGTATAACCGGAAGTACTATAAAGTTAAAAATATTTTGATTGAATTCAGCATGGCCAAAAATATTAAAATACAAATTTTCTATTTTCAAATATCAGTAGTTTCACCAATAAGTCTAATGCAAGGTCTTCGCGCCACACCCTGTATAGTTTATTTTATATTCCTTAACTAATCAAGAATAACTACATTAACTACGTTTAGTAATGACATATTTATTTTCTTTGGGTTGTAGGTATAAAAGAGGTTCTTAACAGTCACATGAAGGAATTGATTTCAAGAAAACTTGGGTTTACTTTATCTACCGCTCTCACAGTTGGAAACAATAAATCTGCTTCACACAAACATTTTGATTTTTTATTTATATTCTGTTTTTCAATTTCGGACTAGTGTACGTAATCCAATAAGCATCATCTTTTTATTTCATACAATTCCTGTGTAAAAACCATTTGTCATTGTATAAAATTTTAAGAAAGAGACAAATAAAATAAAACAAGACATATATAGGCAAACGAACGTTACATAAGGGGCATATTCTACAAGAAATATACTAGTAATGCTTTGGTTATTTAAGCGTGTGGTAAATGTATTTTCTAATTCTATTAATTTAAAAATATGTCTTGTAAGTCCAATAAAAGCGCTAGCAGAGTTCTAAAAAAAGATCATCTTAACAAAATCAAGGTAAGTATTATTAAAGTGACATGTTTAGATAAAAATAACGTAATGTCTTCGCTACTGTGGGAATCTGGCCTTGTTAAGTAATGGTCCACCTAGTAGGAACAATGGCACAATTAAGAGTAATTCTTTTCAACAATTAGAGACAGATTGAATTATCCGTTAAATCCAAACAAGATTTACTTTCATCACATCAGTTAGTTGACGCAGGTCATTTACTGTATGAATATTAAATCGTTATACGTAACTTCAATAAATGTACCATAGGAAGCATGATTAAAAAAAATCCGAACTTATGTTTTCAGTCATCATTTTATTAAGACGAAAACTATTACGTCAAAAGAAGAATCAGACAGGGATATCTGACAGCGGAGTGGGGTAGTGCAATAATTGAAGTAGGACACAATCAATGCGAACAATTTTTTTGTTGCATTATATGTGCCTTTTTAGTATTAAAAACATACTGCAAGATATTCAAGCCTATTATGTATCACAAACGTTATTTTAAAGGTGACCGTTATGAGATAACATAAAGGTCTTCGGTAAATCGGCATTACGTATCGTTTTCACAAACCGTTATTTTAACTTGTAGGTAGCAGACCGCGAAAATTTTATTATTATAATAAACGTTTGTCAAGTCGCCATTGTTACCATGATAGAAAAGTGGATTTTTAATATTTTGATAACACGTCGTAATTTGCTGATGTTTTCAAAAGATTTCATTTATATATATTTTTATGTAAGGAATGTTGTAACTGATACTTGTCTGGGGTTATAAAACACATGTTGAGGGGTGAGTGGGCAGGTGCACGCTTAAAAATGCTTTACTGAAGGGGTGTAACGAATCATTGTAATTTCTTTTCCGCCGATTCTGAATGGAAAAATTCCATTAGCTTAATAAGCAAAGGTGTCGGTACAGGCCGCGATCAAAAGATATGTTTGTTTGTTACTTGAAACTTCTACAGGGTTGTTACAGACGAATGCATATTTTTAAAATTAAGATGTCGTGCAATAATTAATATGAAACTGTTCCAACGTAAATTAATGTTCCTTGTTTTTTTTTATTACTTTTGAAAGACGTGGGTTGATTTCGGGAGTAACAATAGTTAGGTTTAAATCGGGGGAGAAGGCAGTTACAGTTAGAGTGTCAATAGAGCCAGATCGGTTTTGTGTTAATTAAATACCTTCATTGTAACCAGTTTGACTTTAAAATAATTTTTGTGTGTACCCCCCAACGCTAAGTTCTCTTGCGTTTCGGGGTTAAACCGCGTATGTTAATGATTTGTGTCAGTGATCCGTTAAAAGAATATTTATTCTAGTGTAAGTAGGTATTTTTATATAAATTAAGGCTGGCTGCAAATGATTCTACAAGTCTATATAACCTATTAAACATCGATCATTGCCTTGCGAAGTTATCTCATTTGTACGCGGACTCATTAATCTGAAATCTGCTAAAATAAAAAAACAGTACAGGGCCCTCTCACTCTGGTATTTGTACGAATTAGCATTGTTGGTCGTTGCTTTATTTATATTTGTGTAGAGGTTGGCTGATGAACGGGTACTTGATACCGTTTTGGTTACTAATTGTAAAAGGCTATTACCAAGTAGGTACACACTTCCAAGATCAGATAACCATTAAACACCTCGAATTTGTATTTCTATTGTTTTTATTTGTTGTATAGGTGAATGAGTAACCAGAGAGAGGAGCACGGTGTTTTTGTAACGCACTCAAACATATATATAGGTCACCATGTTAGTGATCTATTTATAACTTACCCTCGTAAGGCTTTGTTTTAATGAGTTTTTTTAGTTAGTTTGTTGAAGTAGAATTATTTGCCTGCGAGCTGATTTCTCTTTGTATGTGCTTTATTACAATGTAACTTATGTATTTTGTGCTTTAGTTGTCTGTAAATAATTGGGTACTTGTAAATTCCTTGTCTGTTTTCTTTTGTCCTCGCCCTTACCTTATTACCTGTGCAATTTTACTGTTATTGTATTTTATATGTACCGTAATTTGCTTTCTTGCTTTATGTGCTTATTTGCTTAAAGGCCGGCATGATTGGTTTTAAAAGGGCCACACATTTGGTGTTACAATTTCTATTATGATTTTCTATTTTGATTATTTATAACCCAATTGTGCGTGTAACTACATGTGTTTTTTTATTATTGTGTTTCTGTGTAACTAAACTGATTTTTATTCATATTCTCTTAATGTCATAATTTTGTACGCACTTTAACCTGATTTAATGGTTTTTTTTACATATTTAACCCTTTCATTGTTTTTTTTTTTGTGTTATTTGATTTATTAATGTACTTGTGCAATTACTTATTTATGAATAAAGAGGGTTTTATTGGTGGTTCTTTCCTACAATAGTAGATTAACGGGCTGAACCACAGCAGCGCCAAGTTCGTTGATTTTAATTCGAGTAGTTTCATTTTTTTTACCTGCCCCTCATGATGCAATACGTACTCCATCCAGCCTATCTAAATTAGATAGCACAACGTACCTACCGCTAGACGGCCACTTCGTTTGATCAGATTTGAGGCTTTCGAGTAACTAAATATCAGACTAGTAAATAAATTCTAATGTTTTAATTATTGCCCGGAAAGTCAAAGTAAGGCAGGCAATTAATTTGAGTAATAGTGACATTATTGTCAGTGAAGTCAAGATCAATCACTTTGGTTTGGTTCTTGAATTTGCATTATTGCAAATAAGTTCAAATTACGCTTTTCATGATAGGGTACCTGAGGGACGCTACAGTATTCTAAACCAATTAGAAAATGACGATTGTAAGTATTTGATTTTACAACATATATTGTCATTATGCATTTTTTGAAATACACGCGTGAGCGCTCTAATCAAAGGTTGGCTGACAATCTGTTCAAAAGCCGACTACCCCAACTCTTCTATAGATAAACGTCAACTCTCAAGGGGTTTAAATGTCACATGATTTTTCCGGGAATAAAATATGAAACCGAAAGCTTCTCCATCTACGCCATCTTGAAACTGTCAAGGAAAACATTGTAATATCTTTCTAAAATTTCCAAATTTGATAGTCAAACTCGCCCAGTAAAATAATAAAAACTAAACACAACTTTTTATGAAAGTCTCCTGCGTGGGCGATTTATTTTTCCGCAAAAAGTAAATTCTAATGCTGTTTATCCTTGAATGATACGTAAAATTTTTGATTTGTATTAAAGCTCATTTATATGTATAACTCATACGTTAAATACTCGAATTGTATTTATACTGACTTTATTGGATTACGTACACACTTTCACATGAATTCCCTAACCACTCAAATGTCCATCTTAAGTAGACATACTGTAAAGGTGCCGATAATGGTCACTGTACCAGTAATGACAATCCCAATGGGATAACATACAAATAGTAGCAAAGGACGAGAATACAACTCACCGAAAACTCAAAGAAACCACGTATATCGTACTGGTAGAAAATTAGATAAGCCAAGCAAGTATAGAAATGAAACCCAACAATTCTCGAAGAGCTTAAGTGGAATACACCTGCGCAATAGGTTACGTCGCAACATGCGAAATAAACTACTCCACCAACCACGAAAAAGTTATATATATATATATATATATATATATATATATATAGATACACGAAAATTGGACCCCCTCCCTAGAAACTCAGAAACCAAGAGTTTCTTCAAAATTTAAAAAAACACGTCAAATTTTATTGGGAAGGGGACGAATTTTCATACAAAATTCATACCCAAAAATGCAACCCCCTGCAGCCCCGCATCAACCCCCAATTTTTTTTAAATAGCAAGTGTGGTCGAGTGATACATCATTTGAAAGATAATTTATTTCTCTACACAACATTGTCATTTTTTTTTTAATTTATGAAATGACTTTGAACATATTTGAGATTTAACTAATTTATTTGTTGAATATCAGTAATAACACAAAAACTTAAATTTTCACGAAATGAACGAATTAAATGTTCGAAATTACCTCCGCTGACCTCCATACAATGATACAATCTATCTGCAAATCGTTATCACCCCGCCAATGGATTGAAAATACAATGTTTTTGTAAAAATATCACTTTTTGATATAGTAATATTTCAAATACAAAAAGATAATGAATCCTAATTAGCTTCTTAAATGCCAATATAAAGTTACATTTGATTTGAGAATTGTCAATTACTGATTAATCAGACAGATTATTGTAGCTAATTAGGATTCATTATCTTCGACTCTGAGAGTAGTCCAGTGCTAGAGAAAAAATCATAGCAAAGCAATTCGACTCAAGTACTAAATCAGTCCTAAGCCTGATGGTGGAAGTAGGGTCCGGTTCGGAAACGTCGCGCTACGTGGAAATAGGCCTTTCAACTCAACTAACATGAAACCACAGTTACAAAACACTTATAACAAAAAACAGTTTACCTCCTTCAGGTTCGAACCTTTATTCTATGCCTTACGGATTATTACCATATACCCTAACGCAGACTGACACAACTGGTTTACCTTTTTTCATGATACATGATCACAACTAAGGATTATAGTGAAGTTTGTTTTAATTTATGCATATTATAAGATGTAGGTAGTCTAAAAAAGTATAAACATCTATTTACATTCTTCAATCGAATTAAAATCTAGTCCAAATTAAAAAATTATACACTTAGGCAACAACTAACGCGTTTTACATATTATATTTGTTCACTCGGAAACTAACTCAATTCACTTCATGTTATTTTTATTACTCCGTAATCCCTGCACCGATCTTCACCAAAATTCAAAGGGTCAGGACATTTATGTTTTAAACACATGTGTCAAATTTAAATACAGGCACGCCCAACGGACCCCCACACCCAGACACATACACACACGCACGCACCCACATATACACAATCAACCACCCACACACTCCCATGCATACATCCACACACACGCACGTACGCAAACACGCACAAGCACACCCAGACATATGCACACACGCGCGCGCCCAAACCCAAACGCACACGCAGACACGCACACACGCGAACATTTTTGAGACTTTTTAAAAAATCACTTTTTTGGACTCATACAAATAATTTAAACTTATTATACCATTACCTTTCTTCCAGAATAAAATTATCTCTTCATCCCTTTATGACTTACCTGAAACAAAACAAAACATTAATCTTATTTATGAATTTCAAAGGTAGTTTTTTTATGATTATTTTATATTTAAAAAAATTGTGTTTAGACGTCAATTTAAATTATGGGAAACTAGCGAACATTAAAAACATTAAAACTACATCAAATGAGAATATAAACAGTACATTGTTAAGAGTCTGCTGTTCCAATCGCCTTCCTTATATTTCACACATAATTAGTTATTCAATGTCTGATTCTTTAAAGCTGAATTAATATGAACTATTCTGAAAGGTGAGTCTCCCACGGAATTTAAGGATCTTCGCTCGATAAGTATTTTATGTGTGTTATGCAAAATGATCGAAAAAATTCTTGAAAAGCACATTAAATGTCACGTTATTCAATACAATATTTTACCGGAAACACAATCGGGCTTCCGTAAACGATATAGCACGAATACCACACTAACACGTATAATAGACGGTACCATCCATGGTGGAGAATAATTTTAAAATGCGCACACTTATTAGCCATATAATAAGATAAACACACTTTATTGGTACAGATTATCCATAAAGCACCAGGTTACTTTACCCTATCGTTGACACACCCTATACATGCAAACTACTGCAATAATATTATTCCTGAAGGATAAAGCAAATGTTATGTACTATGAAACGTAAAAATAAAACCATGCTCCGTCGGACTCAATAAATTTTGTCCATTCTTGACATATCTGCTTTACCTTTGTAATTTCATATATTACTTAACTTTATCCTTTGACCTTACTTATTTAGTCTATGTACTGTATAATTTATTGAGTTTTATATAAACTGCCCGAGAAGAAAAGCGAAGACCCCTCCCCTACGAAGAGTTACTCTTTAACTTTTCTGACATTAATTACGCTAACGTCCGTCCTACAAACATTAATCTAGTTTTTCTCGCCGTATAAATCCTACGCATATTTGCCAAGACGCTTCAAACCTTTTCCACCTAAATGTGAAAGGTCTCAGTTTATGGTCTTCAGATATGATCTAAGTCTTCTAGTGTGAAGATAAGGATATAACACCATAGGCACCGAATGACGTCCATCTACCAGATGTGACTAAGATTAAAGTTTCTTCCAAAGAGATCGTGTGTAAGCGCAACATTCCAAACTAGTCTGGACACACTTCCCGCAAATATCTTCTTTTCTCAGATATCCTACTCTCAGTCGGCGTGTAAAAAGAGAATGAAAGATACTGATCAGTGTCTTACAAAACCGACCGGAGACAACTCACAAGAGAAGAGCCCTCACTGCATGTCCATAGCGTATAACCGACCACATCTCTCATGAAGCGACTATGGTACTTCTGTACAGATTACAACCATATTCGTTTTTATAACTATTAGAGTTTTGGGTACCTGGAGTAATCGCTGGCATTAGCTGCAATACGACTACTGCACTGAGCTCTATTACAGTACGAAAACAGTCATCCACAGTTCCTCTCCCAAGATGTTAGATTATAAAAGAATAGATTTACAGACTGAATAAGATCCGAAAGACACTATTTACTAGTGGTTTCCACGATGCTCTCATTGCATCAATCATTCAACCGTGTACACGTTATACTAGAAGCTGTTGTTTGTTATCTGTGTTACGACGATCATGTCAAAATCCGTATGAAAAAACTAGCAAACCTGTAATTACTGCTAAACTCAGAGGGGATGATTTTCCATAACTAAATATTTAAATACCCATTATAATTGACATTCTGAAATGATGTCCGTAAATATAGTTGATCCCAGTACTATGCACGGAATACGCCGTTACTAGATAAATGTTAGTAAATGGGGTACCTACGGACAATGCTTGTGGTAATATGTACTTAAGTCTAACTAAGCGAATTTTTTTAATAATTGTGGACCTGAACAGGCTAAATTTGGCCTATAGCGCTAAAGCACTCAGGACCACTTAGGAGGGTGGATAGAGGGGCATGTAATTGCCAAGGGATGCCTATGAACAGCTACCTTAAATTTGTCATAGTATTCATTCCAGAGTTTAGAATCCCTGTAGAAGAATGTGGATTGCGCCCGTTTAGTACGACAAGTGGAGATTTGTACTGCATATTGATGATATGATGAGCGAACCGGGTATTCCTAGCGAAGGTAGCCCGAGATAGTATCAAAGAATGTAATTCAGCAGCGAAATAGCCATTGTAATTCCGATAATACAAAGAAAGAACTGAAACGGTTCTTCTATGATCAAGGGACTCTATGTCAGATATCGAGAGCGTATTGGGGAGCACCAAACCCAGAGATGAAAATTATATTCTAGATGAGGTCAAATTTGGGCCTTATACAGCAGAAAGAGTTGTCGGGAGGTAAAGTACTGCTTATATCTGTACAAAAATTCTATTTTACGAGCAGCGTTTTTGGACCCATGATAGATTTGAAGAAAGTTTGTGAAATCATACGTCAAATCGACAAAATTGCCAAAAAAAGTTTCTTAATCAAATAAAAATTTTATGTTTACAAATAGATGTTACTGTAATTTGTGTTAAGTTTTATTCCGTTTTCCAGAGACTCTTGATTGTTACCTAAATCGATTTAATGCAATTAAACCGATCATTTTGATCTGCCATTAACCTCATCTGTGGTTTCACCATTAAGAATGCGTTTGTAGAAAACTTTTATGAAGTGCACTATTGCTACGGCATTGCTCTTTTGTAGTCTACACCTGTTGATTTTCAAGCTTATCTCATTTGATAATGTGAATCATCGCAGTTGTATTAAAATAATCATGTTATAGATTAGTCATTATTCTATAGTTGTTAGACATATGTACTTGACCTTTGCCTAATTGGATATTATGGTAATAATTACTCGTTTGGTACAGGTTCGGGGGTGATTGGGCACGTTTTAAATTGGGTAAGGGGATATAATGTTCCGCGCTTTAGGGAAGATATGAGCACATGCTCTTTAAGAGCTAATGTAATTGTTTTAGATCACCTTTGCTCGATATAACGTTTAATTGTGGTCTTAATATTAGCGATATACTGGTGTTAATAGAAAAAGGGTTTTACCTTATTTTATCGTTTTAGTTCTTACTAATGGTTTACTTTTATATAAGTTTATTTATATCCACTTATATCCAGCTGTTTCTTCATGTAAGAGCTTACGTCATGATTGCATTTTTAGATTTTGTATGGTGATGTGTCAAGTACTGTTGTACTGAGAAACCTTGAAGGTTACAGTTATCAAACCAGCTGATATATCTGGTCTAAAATAATTTAAATGGAGATTGCGTATAGGAATTTGTTATGAATATGTAAGAAGTTTCAACCACGACAGAATATGGTCGCTAGTAACACTACTATTTTATTTGAAAAACGCATATAAACTAAGAATTTTTATTATATTTGGAAAGTAAGTTTTTAAAATATATGAACAATCACAAATGATTTAACGTTATATCAAAGAATTTATCAAGGTAGTGTGAAAAGTAAAGTATAATTGTAATTATTTGAATTGTTAATTAAAAGTGTATGTATATATATATATATATATATATATATATATATATATATATATATATATATATATATATATATATATATATATATATATATGTAATTTAACAAAAAATCTGTCACACCTTTCTTGATGGAACTTTTAAAGGCGTTTTTTTCGAAAACGGTTCATTTTATCGTCATCCCATAAAGGGAACCTTATTTACGGAATATTTATTTCTCTTTAAATGAATGCAAAGAAAATTAAAAAAATAATGAAATAAAAAAGACATGGATCATAATACATAGGTTAAGTGCAGAATAGGCCCTTTGCAATTGAAATATTTGCATCAAATTTGGTACAATCAGGTAATATAATATTACAAATTTAGATTCAAAATCGATTCAGTAACAAAATATGTATTAAAAAAATAAAATTTAAAGGAAATTTTGAGGCCTTATAGGAACTTATGGCATATACTATCGAGTAGAATAACCCCCGATGTTTTGGCGCATACTTTTCGGACAACATATATATATATATATATATATATATATATATATATATATATATATATAGGTTGTCCACAATATCTTTCACAAAAGAAAACTGCAGATTCTAGAGCTGATTTTATGTCAATTTAACGTAAATTACCTTAATACAAAAATACTTCCTAAGAGAGCTGGAGCTCTTGAAACATGGCGCCCTAACATCGGTTTAATTCAAATATCTTCAAAATGGTTCCCCTTTAAATGATAGCGTTCCGTAGTGCGATATGCCCAATCGTATGGCGTGAATATGACTTTTTGGTTGCACTCATAAGCGGCCCGTTTGGGCGGGGCACATCGTTATTCATAAGTTTCTTGTTTTTCAAAATTTCGCAATTTTAACAAAATTTAAAAAATTTCGATTTTTTCGCAAACGAATGAGACTCTTGTCTGAAGTCGCAACGACGCACAGTTTTCGAAATAAATCGATTTGAACTTTTCATGTGTTAATCATACTTTTATAAAATTAACTAACGAATTCATTTACATTTATGAAAGATGGCTATGGAAAATAAACAAAATAACAATATCGTGAACGTCAACGACATGAGAGCAGTTTGACGTTCACGCAAAAATCAAAATTTTTAAAATTTTAAGTTAAAATTGCGAAATTTTGAAAAACAAAAAACTTGTGAATAACAATGTCCAATGCCCCGCCCAAACGAGCCGCTTATGAGTACAACTAAAAAATCAAATTCACGCCGTACGATTGGGAATAGTCCACTAAATAAATGTACAGTCTCGGCGTAGATGGCGTTGTTAAGTAAAAAATAAAAGCATATTTCTAAAATGTCATCTTTGACTTGACAGTATTGGAAATATTAATTTCGTCATTGTCATACTTTGTTCTTAGCAGCCGCCTATTACCAGTCTGTTTTGGGTATTTTTAACAATGGAAAATATCGAGCATCGTGCCGCTATGAAATTTCTGTTTAAAAAAGGTTTAAAAAACGCAGAGATTTTTGAAGAAATGCACAACGTATTTGGTGAAAGCGCACCATCATATGCCACGGAAAAGAACTGGGTGGCTGCATTTAAACGTGGTCGTATGAGCATAAAAGACGAACACCGCTCTGGACGCCCCAAAAGTGTCACTACTCCGGAAATGGTGAGCAAAATCCATACCATGATCTTAGACGATCGGCGATTGAAGTTAAGTGTGATAGCTAACATCATGAACATCTCAAAAGAACGGGTACATAATATCATAAACTCAAGAATTGGATATGAAAAAGCTTTCTGCGAGATGGGTGCCGCGTTTGCTCACCCTAGACCAAAAACCTGGCCGAATGCAAATATCGCAAGAATACCTGGATCGTTTTCGAGTAATCCGACTGATTTTATGAGGCGATTGATAACCACTGACGAAACTTGGGTTCATCATTATACCCCTGAGACAAAACGGCAATCAAAACAGTGGATTGAACATGGTTGTCTACCTCCGAAGAAAGCCTTGTGTCAAATCAGCCGGCAAGGTGATGGCTTCTGTATTCTGGGATGCCAAAGGGATTTTAATGGTAGACTATTTACCTAAAGGGCAAACCATAACTAGGGTTTATTATGCTAACCTGTTGGACAAATTAAACCAAATTATTCGACAGAAAAGGCCAGGTTTAGCTCACAAGAAAATCATTTTGCACCAGGATAATGATTTGCTTCTGCATCCCCCTTATTCGCCTGATCTAGCTCCGTCAGACTTCCACTTACTCTCCAAACTCAAAATCTTCCTAGACGGGCAACGATTATCGACTAACGAAGAGGTCAAGTTCGCGGTTGATGAATATTTTGCAAGCCTTCAAGAAAGCACCTTTCGCGATGGGATCAAGGCTTTATATCATCGTTGGACAAAATGTATAGATCGTTTAGGTAATTATGTTGAAAAATAAAACGATTTTGGAAACATAAAATTAGTCTTTCATTCTTTTTTTTCGAATAACAGTGGAATTTGGTACAGATGAAGTTATTCGATTTGGCAGTGGTCTGATTGACCAAGTGGGGAAAGGACTCTAGTATTATAGACAACTGGGTTAGATGCAAGGAATAGTTCCAGGAGTAAGGTTGTCCGGAATTCTGGTGGGTTCGGAAATCATTTGTGTGATATCACAGGATACAGAAAATGCTTCTGCACTATGACCTACGGGATTAGTGGTAGATGAAAATTGAAGGCAATTTGAGTTGTGGGCATTAAAATCTCCCAGAATTGAGATATCGCAAGATGGAAACTGTGATAAAAGGTAGTGTATTTTCAGACTAAGGTCTTGGAAGTTATTATTAGGAGACCTACATAAACAACAGTAGAATTTCACAAATTGAGGCCCAGACTGTTTGAACCAAATCGCGTCGAATTGTTGTTTTCCAAAGTGAACATCCTCTTACAGCCTACGTTGTCCTTGGTATACGCAACCGAACGCTGGTACTTTCGATGACTGTGCTCGCTTGAGTCCTACAATCCTGCAGCTTAAAGTATATCATCGTGAGTTGGCGTTAATCTCGTGGTAAGCTTTAGTTATGTGACCTTAAAACAGGGTAGATCAAATACCTTTAGTTTGTTTTAAATACTGTTTAGGTTTACGATCTCTGCAGTTGACGCTGGCCTAAATTTTTTAAATTTAATTTTGAGAATAATTTTGTAAGTCGAACTCATGGTACAAACAACTTTGCTGTGGATTAATTCCTGTTTAGTTATATGTCGCTAAAACAAGATCAACAAGAAAGAAGAAAATTTGCTAGTGAATGTAGCATAAAGAGGTTGAGATGCCAAAACAAGAAAAAAAGGTCAAATTGCTCATTGATTAAAAAACTGGGTTTTCTTGATGATTCTTTCCCAGTTGCTAATTAACGGGTTGTATAGCAAAGCTCGTTAATTCTAATTTGAGTAATTTTATTGTTCACCTGTCCCACCATGATGCAATACTTTATCTCATCTATTCCCATCTCATACAATTATCACAGCGTAGTCTACCACTAGACATGCAATTCCTTTTCATTAAATTGGACTTTTGCGAGTAAATCAATATTAGGCTTGCAAGTAAATTCTAAGCTTTTAATTACTGTGAAGAAAGCCAATGTTATGCAAACAAATAATTTGAACGAGATTAGCATAATTGTTAGTATAGAAAAGATAAGTCCATTAGGTAATTTTTCTTGCGAATAAGATCAATCAAAATCCTTAAACATTTTATAGATCTTGAGACACTACACAATGGTACACAAAGTTACTATTATGATGAAAAACGCCTTATTTCGATGAGTGTGGCCCACCGGTAGAACACAAAAATCACTATTTTGATACAGAGGGCCCAGAAGCATCTTACTTCGATAAGTATTACACATTAGTGGTACAGAAAAGGTCTTATATCACTGAAAACAAATCGTAGACTATCATTGAGCCACACTTGGGTTTTTATCGCATAAACGTAACCCATCGGTTGAGTTTTCAGAGAAGTAAATCCTTTTTGTGTAACAACGGTAGATCACAGTCATAGAAATAAGGCTTTTTTGTACCCTCTGTCGCAATAAAAAGCTTTCGTGTATTTGTAGCAAGGAAATGAAAACATTTGTACCGGGTGTGTTACTAAGGTCGGTCCATTATCAAAAATAGTACAGTACAATATCCTATTTCGAATAAAGCGATATAATAAATAGGTTAAAAAATATGCACTTTTACTTAAATTGATTTTTTATTTCCAATAGTTGAAATAGAGCCAAAACTGAATTCATAATCCAATACATATTCAAATCCATGTGAAGTTAGCGATAAATTCCCCGCTATATGACAATGTCGGCAATGTCCACAGTCTTGACAGTGTTGAAAATGTTGATAATATTGATAACGTTGACAATGTGCACAATCTTGCCAATGTTGAAAATGTTGATAATGCTGACAATGTTGACAATGTTGATTATATTGATAATGTTGATAATGTTGACAATGTCGGCAATGTCCACAATCTTGACAGTGTTGAAGATGTTGATAATATTGATAACGTTGACAATGTTCACAATCTTGACAATGTTGAAAATGTTGACAATGTTGCCAATATTTATAATATAGGCAATGTAGAAAATGTTGAAAACGTTGATAATGTTGATAGTATTGATAATATTTATAATGGTGACAATGTTGGCAATGTTCACAATGTTGACAATGTTGATAACGTTGATAATGTGACTATTTTTCCACCTTCGTGAGTTTATAAATAAAGTCGAGATTTGTCCGAAAGCACGACTCTTCCATTCTTCATTTCAGCCTTATCTTTAGTCATGAAGCTTAGGTTGTAGAGTTATACGTGGACATAATTATTTATACGTCAAGCTTGAAACGATAGAATTAGACAGTATGCATACGGAAATTGTTGGATAACCAAACTTATCCAATTTTTCTTAGCATGCGGCTGGAAACCCCAGGCTGTCTATAAAGCTATTTTACCGACAATGCGTGAGTAACATCACAAATACATAATCCGGCTTCATGTAAACGTTCATTCTACATCGTTTTTAGTTGGAGAATTGTTGTGCTGGTTGTTGCAACTTATTTTTAAAATTTACTGAAAATACCGATTTTGAAAACCATTTTATTGAAATACCTTAACCCGTTAGGTCCCAAATTATTATTTTTGTTTCGACATAATTTTCAAAACACCTATAAATAAAGTATTTAGAAACATTGTAAAAGTGTCAAAAACCATAAAAAAAATTTTCGTGTTAAATAAGGCCCGTCCTCGTTTGAGGACAATGGGACTACACGTGTGAAATAAAATCAACCATTGTTTAAGAAATCAGCACTTTAGATGTTTTATTTTGATAGCAATGTGACAAAATATAAAAAAATTACTATTTTTTATGAAATTTTGGAAAACATGGAATACATTAGTTTTATCGCACTTTCTCCCAATATGTTCATGGTTTTCCAGAACAGTTCCTTGTATTGGTAGCGCCTCTGGTTCTCCCGTTTCTTCAAAATATGGCCAACCTTATCAAACTACTCTTATCTAGGGTACCTCCAGAAATTGTAGACAAACTTGTTGGTCTTCCTCGAACAATTCTTTTCCTGTCCTAAGTTCAAATAGTTTAGTGCAACTGCTCTTCCAAAATCTTTTATAGAAATTTATCCCTGCTATCAATCATTATGGATAAGAGATATCCGTTTACTATAGCCATATCTATCATCCTAGTAAACAAGCACTAGTACCATTTTTTACCGCAAATCGCTATGTTATGTTTCTCCAAAGCCAGTCATGGTGGTCAACACCTCCCATATATTTATTGTAGTTAGAAATTGCAGCGGGCTGGGAAACCGTTTTTCTTGCTTACTTTAACGCTGAACGTTTGCTATTGGTTTCCACTTTGTCAAAATTTGTCCCCACAGCAACACATTTATTGTCCTTCCATTTATCAATTAATATTGGCTTATTTTTGTCGAATCTAAAATCATACGATCCCCTCTGTTCTTTCTGCAAATCTTTGTCAAACTTGAGACTACATTTTCCTGTTCTATTGCCTCTAATAGTGCCAGATACTCTGATGAATTTATTTTTTAAATCAACTAACAATTTGTAGCTTGTAAAAAAGTTATCAAAGTAAATGTAATGACTTGTAGGATCTTTGACAATAGATAACATTGTTTACAACTCTATATCCAAGAGGCCCAGTTACAGGATTTTCTGAGTTCTCTTTGCCACAGCAGAGTGAAATATTGTAACAGTAGCTATCGTCTCCACAAAGTGCCCACAATTTATACCCGAAACGTATGGGCTAGGCTCTGATGAACTGTTTTAGTGAACTGTGTCCAAAATATCGGACTATCATTTCATCTATGGATAAGTTCTCGTGAAAGACATCCCATTTTTGAAAATTGGTGTTTATCAAATCTATCAAGGGTTTTATTTTGAATGATTTGTCGTTCTTATATTCATTTGATCTGTCATTATCTTGAAAATGAAGAAGCGACATTAGTTGTAAATAAGCATTACGACTCATGGCATTGGCAATAACCTTAAATCTTCCGCGTCAGACCAGTAATCCTTTTGGCTTGGCAATGTGTGATATTCAGAGAAGACAAAAAAGCTGATTAAAATTTGTACATCATCC
Source organism: Vesta saturnalis (assembly GCA_036346205.1). Lineage (NCBI taxonomy): Eukaryota > Metazoa > Arthropoda > Insecta > Coleoptera > Lampyridae > Vesta > Vesta saturnalis. The sequence continues at coordinate 830,091 of JARFJB010002033.1, forward strand.
GGAGTAGTAGTGAAGCCGTGCTTGTTTTTTTATTTCTGGCATAACGCATCGTCTCTTTTACTCAGTTCAAACGCACATGAATCAAAAAACTGTTCATAAAGATCTACTGGTGTGAAGTCATCAATTGATCACGATTATGGGAAGCTGTATTTCCCTGGGTCAAGTTATCATATTCTGGGTTCACTTTCTTCCAATTGTCGGTGAGAGTGTTTTCTTTCCAGGAACGCTTTGGATTTGTGACTCTAATTTTTGAAGAAGTTGCAGCTTCTACATCAAGTGTAGCGGGGTTTTCGTTACTTATTTCATCAGGAACAAACACTTAAGCTTGTCCCGAAATATCATCAACAATTGTCCTCGTCATCAATATTTTCTTTAACCGTAAGGTTCATCAACATCTGGAGATAATTCCAAAATAATCACCCTAAATTTCTTCAGAATTAAGATATTCATAAGCTTCATCCAAGTTTTTAAAAACTTTCCGGCTCATGATGAGTCTAAAAATTACAAATTGCGATAAAATTGTGGAGTGTAGATAATACCATACAACAATATTACAAGGGCCAGTGTCCTCATTTGAGGACAGATCAAATTCTAACACAATTATGACAAATTTATAAACAATAAAACAAAAGCAAGTGCATGTGTCAAAAACTACATCTTTCACAAAGCTAATGTAAATTGTACAAAATACTTACATGCCAGTTACCGTAAATTTCAATAAAAAACAATTTCTCTAGTAGGAAAACGTATAAAAGCACAAATTTAAAAAAATTGTGTGTTAACTCTGCGAACACTACCAACAAACTATTGCATTATACCGCTACCTGGAAACCTCTTTTAGACTGGAATCGTAAAATTCTCTTCATATAATATTTCCGCGAACCTAATGGGTTATAATAAATTTAATTTTCTAAACGACGATAATGAAAAGAATTAATTAAAAAATTACGAGAAATGCATGATAAGTAGTAAGAAGCAAACAGCGTAGAATAATAAAATGAATGCAAAATCTTTAAAGATAATGACCGAATGTCGTTTGTTTTTGGGACCAGTCAATAGAAATGCAAGTCAGATGCATTATTGTTAATAATTAATATTTCACTTCAATAAATTAGCCTAAAATTTGTACGTAAAGGACAAGCGTTTATTTTTAAATTTTAAAGTAACGGTATAAAATACCTTTTTACTGTAATATATCTTAATACTTATGTGTTCAACCCAAAAATTTAAATAGTACACTAAATATGTATTATCTTGCTTATTTTATTACATTTTGGGTTTTTTTTTTATGATTGTGGACCTGAACAGGCTAAATTTGGCGTATCGTGCTAAAGCACTCAGGAATACTTAGGAGGATGGATAGATGGATAATGAATTGTCAATAGGTGCCTATGAACAGCTACCTTAAATTTTCTCATACCATAAGTGAGAGGAAAACAGGAACTAGGGAGATCATTCCAGAGTTTAGAAGCCGTGCAGAAAAATGTGGATTGCGCCCGTTTGGTACGACAAGTGGAGATTTGTACTGCATACTGATGATGTGAATGAGCGAACTGAGTGTAATTTTTTTTACAAAATTATTAAGTTACTAATATTATTTTTAAAATAATTTAATGTAAAAAGCAATATAAAAATGTAATAAACATAATTAAATAAAAAAATGTTTATAAAAAGAGAAATATCGCGATGTTTATATATTCTACTCTCTGTAGTACAACGCATAAGTCGAAAAACCAGATTTGTAACATTGGATAGTAACACCGCATTGCCAAGTTTACAGGACGCTTTACAATCGATTAAATGGACAAAATATACTCCGAGCAATATACGCGCAAGTTATCGCAGCGCCTCTAACGGCTAATACGTTCTACTAATGGTACTAATGGTACTAATAATATACAAATTTGACGTCCCGCTATTTTTAAAGCGTCCTTCCAAAATTTTGTCAGAAGGCAAGTTATGACTTTCTAACACTATAACACGCCCTATTTTTGTAGGACGCTCTAAAGGCGGTAAATAAACAATATAGGGACGCTGCAATAATAGTGGGAGATATATATATATATATATATATATATATATATATATATAATATATAATTTACTTAAGAAGCCCATTTTAAATATAACCTTTGCACAATAAGAGGTGATATAAACCAATAAAGCTTTGGTACATATTTTTCGTTTTTTCGTATTTGTACGCGTGTATACATAGGGTTATTATGAATAATCCAAGAGGTCAATTGAACACAAATAACGAAGGTTTTTATTTTGGAGACTTAATCACTGTACACTGAAGACAATAAAATGTTTTGTTCTTTCAGAAAGAATTAAGCTTTAGTGTTTTTACGAGTATAAATATAGGATTAGCATAAATCCAAAATGAAGTCATTTGGACACAAATATTGAAAGTTTTTTTTATTTTTGATACTTCATTCCTGTTTCAATACAAAAGTAAGGTGTAGTAGTTGTTATTGATAGTGAATTTATTAATTATTGTGGCAACATATTTGGATCGAAACTAGATTCAGTTAGTGACCTATATAAAAGTGATAGTAAACCTAACGAAAATGATTATTTAAAAGCCATTATTCTAGACAAAAATCATTTTGATTGCTGTATTATGTGATATGATTAAGTTATTAGTAGAAAAATTAGTTTTCCTGCTACGTCATGTAGTTGCGAATTTTCTAATTACCTAAACTGTGTGAGTAATGACGAATTACAGTTAAAAATAAATTAAAAGATTCTAAAAATGGACCGCAAGATAGTAATAAACCATTTACATATTATGCAAATGTGTTTGTCATGAATGAGCGACCTTCGGCTGGTTTGTCTAACGAATCGGAACCTATTCGTAAAGATGATAACAGGCCAATTATTAGTATCAACAATGCCGGTAAAAAATGGGCAATCAAAAAATCACGACGTTCACGTAGAAAATCACCTGTCCCTGGTACATGTATGTACGGGTGTATGCATAGGAATAGCATGAATCCAAAAGTTATGGTCAATTGTACACGAAAATCATTCTCATTTCAACGTCCTGTATACCCTAGACAGAACAACCTAAAAATAATTTTTTCCAGACATAACTTTTTGACATTGGTACAGTGTTGCGAAAAAGTGCTATTTCTTTATTATTGCACCTATTGAATATAGAGCGAGCCAAAAATCGCTCTGTATTTTATTTTAAAAAGTGAAAATATACTTTATGTTCTTTCATTTTTATTAAGCGCTCCCTATAGCTAAAATCGTTAATTTCTGAGATATTTTCAATTTAATAACAGAAAGAGATTTTTTTAAAAATTCTATTATAACAAGTTAGCCGTGAACAAATAAAAGTGTGGCAAATTATTATAAAAAATTCCAAAAACATCGCTTATTAAGACAAAATTCTTATAAAATTAATCACAGCCAACTTGTTATAATAGAAATCTTTAAAAAATCTCTTTTTGTTATTAAATTGAAAATATCTCTGAAATTAACAATTTTAGCTATAGGGAGTGCTTAATAAAAATGAAAGAACATAAAGCGTATTTTCACTTTTTAAAATAAAATACAGGGTGATTCATTTGAAAAAATTGACAAAATCATGTGTTCGAGTTTTGGCTCGCTTTATATTCAATTGGTGCAATAATAAAGAAATAGCACTTTCTCGTAACACTGTACCAATGTCAAAAAGTTATGCCTGGAAAAAATTATTGTTAGGTTGCCCTGTCTACGGTATACAGGACGTCGAAATGAGAATGATTTTTGTGTACAATGGACCATAACTTTTGAAATACCTTGTATAACGTAATGAAACCCTATATTGGAAGTATGAGGGAGATGAGCTTAATCTAAATTTGAAATAATATATAGGGTTTAAAAAAAAGTATGTTTGGTTCACCCTGGTAATATGTAACATTCTGTAAATACGAAAATAATGTTATAATGTGAAGTTTGAAGCTGCCAATAATTTTTGTAAATAACTTTTTTTGATATCACCTTTAATAACGGATATATCGTACTTCGACGCACTAATGCCGCACTATGTACATAACTGGTTATCATAAAGTAAGGGATATATTTCCATTTATTATATATTTTTAACAAATAAAATTAATAACAAGAAGTAAATGGAATCTAGCTGCTAAAATAATGGGATTTGTGATGTCAAACGCTTCAATATGACCTCCATTTTGTTGTAAAATTACCAACAGTTCCTCCAAATGGTATACAGCACTATGGTTGAATTGCACGATTTTTCTCCCTAATACTGTCCTTTAATTCCTCCAGCGCTGTTGGACGTGTTCTAGGCACCAAATCTTTTAAATAACCCCACAGCTAGTAATCAGCTGGGTTAATATCAGGCGACCATTGTGGCCATAAATATGCAAAATGTCTGCTTATAACACGATCTTGAAAAACCGCAGTTTTAATTCCTTCGTACTCGTTTTGCAACTGTGGAATCCCTTAACAATTGCAGGTATCGTTAGGTAACAGTTACAGATACGGTTTCCCCAATCTGTATTACCGTGAAAAAGTATGGACCAATGATGAAATTAGCTGTGAAACAGAACCAAACGGCGACTTTATTGCCATGAAGACATTGCTGAACGATCTCATGTGGATTTTCTGTTGACCATATTCGACAGTTTTGAGTATTCACTCCACCATTAAGAGAGAAATGGGCCTCATCTGTCCATAAAATACGGGATAACCATTCAGGTTCAATTTCCATCTTTCCTTTAATTCACACAGCAGTTGCAGCTTATAGGGATACATTTTTAGGATTTTTCGTAAAATTTTCCAATCCGTGGTGTATGGCATTTGCAATCGTTTTGATATCGCATTCACAATGCTGATTCCTAGCGGATTAATATTGGCTACGTTTTGATTTTCCTGAAGAACTTCTGCAACTTGGACATCACTCATCCTTGGTCTTCGTGATCTCGGAAGGTCAGCTACAGACCCTCCTCTTTCAAATTTGCTAATCAAATTATGTACCAATAGTCACAATTCTTTTGTTTTCCATAGATACACTAAATTTTGTTATGTAGCATAACTAGATTCGATTTACTTTTTGTTATTAATTTGATTTGTTAAAAATATATAATAAGTTAAAATATATCCCTTACTTTATAATAACCCCATATATGTATGTATGTATGTATGTATGTATGTATGTATATATATATATATATATATATATATATATATATATATATATTGCTGGAATTTATTGCGAACTTCACATTGAATATGCACGCGAATAAGCTTCACTCGGGTCCAATTCAACTACATTAAACTACTAATCACAGGAACTAATTTTCATTATAGGCCAGTTAATGTTACATCAGTTTGATTATTTTATCCCTACCACTATAAACCCCTTTTTACATAATTCAAATACTTACCTTTTGGGTTTTTAATGGTGTACATTTTTATATTTATACAAATCTATACGTTTTGATAACACTTGCAGTTATCGTCGTCAGTAGTGGTAATTTTTTTCAGAATTGTTTATACTACACTCTTATTTTGTCGTAAACGGTAAATAAAACAAAAACTTAACGCTAGCAACAGAAAAACAAACGTTATTTAATGGTTAGGGTTATTTCTGTTACCAACGAAGATTATACAGTATCACAAAACTATGAATCAAATAAGAACCATCGGTCACTAAACTAAATGGTTTACTATGCGCTAAATCACCGGCCATGAGTTAATTAGGTGTTTTTTATAGAAGCCTTATGTTAAAAAAGTCGTGTTTGAGTTAAATATAACGTAGTGCAAATCGCTTAAACTAGATAATTTAAAAGTCGTGTATTCATTAGTATAATTTGTATGTTTCACCTTATCTGAAACCATTGAATGTACATGAAATGACATATACGTTTGTTGCACATTTCCGTTAATGTAGTAATCAACTATTTTACAAAATGGGAAATATTTTTGAAAATAAGTGGAAATAAAAAGATATTATGTGGAACTGGTGTTTGTATTAGCTGTACATATTTAAACCTAGTAGTATAAATAATTATTTTGGCAGGTACACAGATACAATTTGAAAGTTTTACAAGATTCGCTCATTTTAAAATTTGTTAACAAGAATAATTTAGAAAAATCACATCAAGACATTTATTAGTAAACAATTAATTAGTACTTAATTACATTTGTACAAATACATGTAGGTAGTATTAGACTACAATTTTAGGTCAAAACAATTTAGAACGATATTGTTAACATAGGTCGTAAACTAGAAAACGTATGACCATAAAGTATTACTTCCTTACACTTACTTATTCATTACAGGTAATCTTCTACGCCTATAGAGTAAATTACCCACTCTAAAAAAGATTTAAAACAGGCTCAGTTTTAAGAGTCATTTGTTAGCTTACTTATGTAGCAAATTAAAGATTTTGAGGTCATCACTCAAATTTAAAATTTTTCACTTTTTTGTAGCAACCATTTGTTGGTCGTTTGTTGACTATTTTTTGTTGTTTGTTGGTTATTAGTACTTCCTCGATAAAAATTTTAACATTAAGCGAAAAGTACCCCCACCCCCACCAAAATTAAAATTTTTCATTTCTTTTTGTTGGCTATTTCTTGACGTTTGTAGGTTATTAGTATTTTCTCAATTTAGATATGAAGTGAGTTCTCTTTTGTTCGTTGGTCGTTGTTGGTGCCAAAAACAGACACCAACACACGACCAACAGAAGAAAAGAAAATGTTAACATTGGGGGTGCTAATTTCAAATTAAATTAAAAAAATTAATTGGAAAAATATTTATAACGACCAAACGACCAAAAATAGCCCACAAGCACCAATCAACGAACAAGAAACGATTGTAACTGTAATAAATTAAAAATTTTGCCCCTGGGGTATAGCTTCACACCTTGATTAGATAATTTAATTGAAAAAATACTAATAGCTAACCATCGACCAGAAATAGCCAACAAACACTAACTATCGACTATAACAAAACAATTTTAATCTTAGGGAAGCTGCTGTACTAAATCCAGTAACTACACAGTCCAAAAGTTTCAGTACCACACAATAAAAAATTCTAGATCATAGTATATGCAAACGACCAGGACGTAAGAGATTCCAGCTTTAATAAAAATTTTCCGTGATAGCGTCAACTTTTGGTTAGTAAATATGATGTGTATAGTGACTAAATGGATCTTTAAAGATTTTTACTGCTTTAAAGACATATCATTGCAATAACATACTAAAGAAATTACATAAAACTATAATCATTACAAACTGAATTGTTTAAATTGAGACTCGAGTTATATAGGGCCAACAATCCAGCCTTTTAACATTATATATAAGAATCACATTCTCTCTTTTCAGTATAAGCATGGTTGCAGTAGAATTATTATTTCACCTCACATAATACTATTACACTTTACATAACCAAAAATAAGACGTTAACGGTTAATAATGACTAACAAATTGACCTTATAAATACATAGTTCCACAAGTCAACGGTAGGGTGGAATAAATTCGCGCTCTGTAGGTTGAATTTGGAGAAAAACTAGATATGCCGGTGAATATGGTTTTATGACAGATTATAAAAATATTTACAGTTATACAGGACGCGCGTAAAAACTAAAACCACAAAAATAATTTTGAAAGAAAATATTCATGTTTTGAATAATATTTATGTTTGATATAGGAACTAAACCCCACGGAGGTTTGCTAGTCCCCTACTGGGCGCCTCCTCACGTGGCGGATAGAGGAATGCCTCCCAGATATGGGTGATACCGGGGAAATCAAATACCCGGTGCGGACCAAAACTCGCAAAGCAGCGTCTGACCCAGAATGGGCGGCTGATTAAAAACTCACCAACCCGTCTGACAAGTTTTGATGTCAAATAACCCGCTGCTTAAAACATGTCGAAATTCAAAACAAAAGGATTAGAATCCCAGGTGGGTAGAGACAATGACTCACAATCTCACACCAGCAAGCATCAAGGATTCTGGGGGAGGCAAAAATTCGACAAAGAACTCAACAAAAGGAAACATTGGGACATATAATATAAGATCTATGAATGAAGACTCAAAAATACACGAGCTAGAAGAACTATCACATACATAATGGGATATCGTTGGTGTAGCAGAGGTAACAAGAAAGGGAGAACAAAAACTACAACTAAAATCAGGAAATGTGGTGTACTATAAAGGCAACGAGGACAACACCAATAACGGTGTAGGATTTATTATAAACAAGAGAATCACTAAACACATACAAACAACCAAAGGCATATCAGACCGAGTAACATATACCATACTGAAAATGAAACGAACATCTTTGAAAATTATACAAGTATACGCCCCAATAAGCACAGATACGGATGAAGAGATAGAAAATTTCTATGAAGAAGTAACAACTGGGTTAACATTAATAATAGGAGACTTTAACGGCAAACTAGGGAAAAAACTAAGCAAAGAAGAAAACAAAATAGGAACATATGGATATGAGGACAGAAACGATAGAGGACACACATTGATGACCTACCTGGAAGAAAAACAACTATTTGCAATGAATTCGTTCTTTAACAAAAAAACCGCAAAGAAAATGGACATGGATAAGCCCCAATGGCAGAGTAAAAATCGAAATAGACTATATTCTGTCAACAAATAAAACCATTATAAACGACGTTACAGTTATAAATCAGTTCTCGACGGGTAGCGATCATAGAATGGTCCGAGCAAAAATAACTATACACAATTGACTTGAAACAATAAAGAAAATTCAGAATAAGCAAAAGCTGGACATGGTAAAACTGAAAGAAAAAAAAACAAACACATAAAAACAGAATAAACGAACTGGTACCCAACACTACTAATCTGGAGAAAGAACATATTAATGAATTGAACGAGCTACTAACCGACACACTAACGAGAGCGAGAAAAGAAGTAGGACAAACAAAAATAGAGAAAGAACGATATATATTCCAAGAAACAAAAAGCTGAATGAGTAAAAGAAGAACATTACTAATGGAAGGAAACAGAGAATCAACGGAATATAAGGTCATAAACAAAACCATTAGAAAGAATATCAGAGAGACACAGAGGAAAATACAAGAAGAAAAATTGAGAAAACAATTGAACTGAATAAGAACATGAAATGCCTAAAACCCAAGCTTGGAAATATACAACTAAACAACATAAAAAACAAGGATGGAATAGAACCTTACGATATAAAAGAGATCATACAAATAACACAAGAATACTATTCCAATCTTTATGACACAAAACAAAAACCATCACAAGAAATACTCAATAAATTACAAATAAAAATAAAAAATGTCAATTCAGACCTACAACCAGAAAACAGTAAGAGTGAAATCCGGAGCGCACTAAAACCAATGAAAAATAACAAAACACCCGGAAAAGATGGGATAACCGTAGAGATGTTAAGAAATGGAGGAAAAATCATAATAGACGTTTTACACATATTATTGAATAAAATACTTAACACTCAAAACATACCAAACATCTGGAACGAGGGAATAACGAAAGGAGACAAAAAAGACCTAAGGACCACAGGCCCATAACTCTACTCAACGTAATGTACAAACTACATATTAACAAAAATACTGGAAAACAGATTAACATCTAAACTAGATAACTATCAAGCAAAAGAACAAGCTGATTCAGAAAAGGCTTCAGCACACAAGATCATATGCTTACGATGATGATATTAATTAAAAAGGCTAACGAATATCAAATACCGCTATACATGGACTTCGAGAAAGCCTTTGACAGCATCGAGCACTGACACTAACGGAACAAACTGAACTCATTAAGATAAAACGGGGAGTAAGACGGGGAGATACTATATCTCCCAAATTATTCAACCAAGCATTAGAAGACATCTCAGGAACCTCAAATGGGAAAAAAGGCGTATCAATATAAACGGACAATATCTAAATCACCTACGATACGCAGATGATATTGTGCTGATAACAATGAATCAACAAAAATAGAATTGAAGATGAATCTTAATAAAACCAAAACGATCTCAAACCAAAAAGAGGAAGTGATAATTACAGTAGCACAAACAAAAATACAACAAATAATAGAATACATATACTTAAGACAGCTTGTGAAACTAAATAAAGAAAACCAAACAGAAGAAATAAAAAGAAGACTAGCATGGGCGTCTTTTGGAAAACTTTCATATATTCTGCGGAATAAGAAATATCCACAATATCTAAAAACAAGAGTGTTCGAGCAATGTATACTCCCTGTCCTCACGTACGGTTCGCAAAACTGGACAATCACGAAGGACAACATAGAAAAAATGCTACAACACAAAGATCTGCGGAGAGGCAGATGCCAAATATCAAATTAAGTGACCGTAAAAGAAATACCCGGATCCGTAACAAAACAAAAGACGATAGATGGAGTAAGATAATTATACATGCTGGACCAAGGTGGATGGACCAGGATAGCGAAACATGGAAAAAAGAGGGGGAGGCCTATGCCAAAGGTGGACGTTTGGGGCTGATTAGATAGATAGATAGAGAGGAACTACTTAGTGATTGATAGAACTAACCAATTTTACAAAATAGTACACACATAAGAAAACAATTATTTTAAATGGGGCAATTTATATATTAAGTCACTCGATCGAGCTCTAGCAATCTTTTAATTTTTTAAGATGCGTTTCATTAATACATTCGATAGCTAGCAAAAGTTTCACGCCTCAATTACAAAAAATAGTCAACAAATACCAACAAACCACGAAATATTTTTTGACCAGCAAAGTGCCACAAAAAAAAATTAAACTTGGGGGCGAACTTCATACCTAAATTAAAAAAGATTATTGAGAAAATACTAATAACCAACGCGCGACAACAATAGTCAACAAACGATTGCAAATAATATTAACCTTGGGAGGCTAACTTTACGTCGAAACAAAAAAATTTAATTGTAAAAATACTAATAACCAACAGCGTCAAAAAGTATCCAACAAAAAACATAATTTGAGGGGTTAACTTCACACCGGTCGTCCGTCTAGACAGATATGTAAAGTATTTTGTAATGTAAAGTATATGGGTGCAATCATGTTTGAGGACGAGAACGAATATTTGGCAGTTTGACACTTGCGTTTGCCAGCTGAAACACCGTTTTAAACCATTCTTGACTTATGACTGCAGCCCGATGGTAAGTATTTAGATCAATGAACATGGTAAGGCTGGTTAGTTTCTCAAGAGTATGTTTGCCAGTGAATAGAAACACATATAAAAAAAGATGTATATAGCGAGTGTTAATGAGTTAATGAGTGCTAAGCATTATAAGTTGAATTCTCAGATTTGACAACTTCGATCGCCTGTAGATCCAAAAACCGAGATCATTGAGACTCCCGGCCATTATGACTTTTGATCAGGGCGACCAGAAGAACATTTTCCCAAAGACTGAACACAATCGACCGAAACCCATTTTCCTATAAAAAAACTGCGGGGTACTTTGGTGTATAGTGATGAAACTTACTTACACAGTAGCCATACTGTACCGAAAACATAGGGCAATGGAAGAAACCGTTGTTTGAAACCTCCTGTTACTAAACGCCAACGATTAATTATGGTTCATAGTGGAGGAAAAGAAGGCTTCATTCCTAATGCTCTTTTAATGTTTAAATCAGGACAGAAAACAGGAGACTAGCATGATGACATGAACCACACCAAATACCAATGGGTAAAAGAAGAAAAGTAATACCAAACTTACCTACAAATTCATTGTGATAGACAATCTATCATATCATAATGTAAGTACAGAAGCTGCACCCACATCAGCTTGGAAAAAAGGTGACATGCAGGCTTGGCTTTCTGAGAGAGGAATAATTTATGAAGCTACTGCATTGAAAGTCGAGTTATACGAGAAAATTAAAGAGCAGAAACCACAAAATAAAACATATATTCTAGACAATGGCTGACAATACCTGAAAATGGTCATGCCATCGTCTTCCTTCGTACTGCCCTGAATTAAATCCCATTGAAAAATATGGGGAATTGTGAAAAATCGGATAGCAGCAAGGAATGTGACGTTAAAATGGAAGATGTTAGGCAATTGGAAAATGAAAAATTTGAAAAAATTATACCTGAGAATTGGAAAAAAGTGATATTGGATGATGTTAACCGAACTGATAATAAATAATAATGACAGTAACGAATCTGATTTGTCAATTTCATCTGACGATGACGATTTAGATTGTGAACCATTACAATGACATTAAAATAAAACATTTAAATCAGTTTTTAGAATCAATTTGTCATTAATCAGAAATCGATATGGTATATTTGTTAAATAACATTAGTGAAAACAAATTACATGTATGACTGCATAGTTTATTATTATTATAAATGCGTACATATTCAGCTCATAAGCCACTTACACAATTTTGCTGTAAGCTGCTGACATCCTTGAATGTACGCTTTAATAGAACATCACAAATGCATTATAATGAAAAAAAGAACTTATTTAACTTAATGCTAGAAATCACATTGCATTCTAATTTTAGAGTAGAAACATTGAGTAATGATGTCAATGGTAGAAACTTATTTCAGATTATATATCACCGAATTATTCCTTTTCATATGGAACCACTCACCATGTCATTTTATAAAGCAATAATGAATACATACCTACATACAATTTTCCAAAAATGAATATCATTGCATTTAACTTTTAAGCAACTAAATCTGCATAACAATACAGACTACATAAAATTCCAGAAATGCTTCTACGTTATGATGTACCTATTGCTTTTTAAGACTCAAATCTGTATATATTCATCTAAAGTACAGCAAATAATGAATAAAGATCGTCATGCAATGCATACAACGCATGCAACGATGTCAATAAACATCAAAGGAAGTATCGAAACATCTGCTTCTACGGTGTGAAGTATTTTTTTTTTTTTGGATCCCAAATGTGCATGTAAATGAGATCTCAATTCATCTAAAATACAATAAATAATGAGTAAACATTTTCATTTAATACACATATTTACATACACATCACGTAGAATTGAAAGCAACTATCGTAAGGGGTAGCGACCGGAACATCTATTTAAAGTTGATGTTGAAGTTCATGCTTTTGCCCGAGTGTAACTCGGGATCGGTTGATGTTTCTTTTGCACGCGTCCGAGTCAAAGGAACATAGGATGAGGATGGTGCTAATGTGTGATGTCATCATAGCTAATATAAACAGATATTTTATAAATGGTTTAAATACCACTTACAATGTACATCTGCTAGAGCACTAGTGATGTAGCGGTAGGAGTCGTCCTCGACGCTTTTGGTGCGGGTTCGATTCCCGGCTCGTGCAGTTTTTTTCTCTTAGGTACTACAGTAGTTTTGTTTATCTAATCTACTTTTGTTAGGTTGTTGTAGTTTTGTTTATCTAATCCAATTATGTTAGGTTACAGTAGTTTTGTTGTTCTTATCTAAAATAGCTGACGTCACACATCGGCACCATCCTCATCCTATGTTCCTTTGTCTCCTAAAATAATGTGGTTTATGCTTGCACGCCCGAACTAGAATCGCCCGAATCCAAAATTGAATACAATTTGGCCCGTTTTCCATAATATAAATAAAAAGTGTAGTGAGTTATATACAGGGTGTCCCAAAGTTCTGGTCTCGGGCGATTGTGCAGTTGTGGTAGAAGATAGAATTTTCAAAATTTGGTGAAAGTTGTACCATAAACGAACACATATTCTGAAAATATTATTGACTACGTAGGGTGTTCCACAAATGTGTGGCTATATTAACTTACATTTTTTTTAAATGGAACACCCTGTATTTTATTACAAAATTGAATTCCCACGTTCAACAGATTACTAGATTATACAGGGTATTTTATAAGATATGGTCCATAGTGCCCGTCACTAAATCTAGTAATGAGTGAAGATTTTTTTCATTTGGTTAATATTGTCAGGTTATTAGGTTATATTGGTATTTCGTATCTCTTGTAATACAGGGTGAAGCAAAACTCTAATTAAAGAATATCTCAAAATTGTTAAATTGAACACCCTGTATATTATATTGTCATTTGTTAGCGATTGTACTAATCTTCCAAACGATATGGGGTTTGTATGGTCTATTTCATTAAGCAGAATGAGAATGTCATTAAAACTAAAAAAACCAACTCAATCATAAATTTGAAAATAAAACGTTATTTATAGCTATTTTCTAACAATATTACTTTATTTATTTTTTTTTTCATTTTAACAAATGTTCAAAAGGTCTACCGTTTACTTCTAAGCACTGTTCTTTTAATTGGAAGAATTTGCAATTTATACGGATAAAACTTTTATTTCTTTATCACTAATTTTTTTTACTAATATCCAACTGGTTACTTACATTTCTAACGCTACAGTCTGGATCTCGTATGACGGCATTATCAATTACCAATGAATTTCGAACTTGTTTAACAATTCGGGAGTAATTATTCCAGTAAATGCACTTCTTATTCTTATTCTCATATTTAAAAATTAACAAAAGCATTCTCTGTTGCTATCTTAAAGTGTGCTATGGAATAATGACAAATGTCGAATACTTTCAGGTAAATGATTATGTAATACTCATTTCAGTAGATTTTTACATCAACTTAGATTCTTGAGTATAGTTAATGAACTTAAAACAAAATGAATTTTACAAAAGAAGAAATGGTGGACATGATATTTGTATTAGGTGAATGCCAACGAAACAGCTTGCTTGCGTCAAGATTCTGTTGTACACAATATCCAGATCAAAGACATCCAACTGAAAAGGTATTTATAAAACTTTGTGAAATATTTGTAACTTCTGGAAATGTTTCGTATGGTAAACATAATGTTCCAAATTGAGTAAGTACTGAAGATAACGAATTTCTGATAATGCAATCTGTCATACCAGATCCACACTGTAGCGTTAGAACTGTGAGCGCCAGTTAGATAGTAAAAGTGTCCTACATAGGGTTATAAAGAGGTATAATTTTCATCCATATAAAGTACAGATGCACCAAGAATTGCTTGATACAGATTATGTAAAAAGAGAAGAATTTTGTAATTGGTTCAGACTTAAAGTGCAGACTGAACCAGACTTTTTAAAGTATGTTTTGTTTTCAGACGCAGCTACATTCCATAAGAATGGCTTTGTCAATAGACACAATTTTCATTATTATTGTGATGAAGTCCGCAAGTTTTTAGAACAACATCCCAGACTAAGTGGTCCTTAAATGTGTGGGGTGGTATTGTAGGGGACCTTTCTTTTTTGATGGGAACATGAATAGAACCAAATTCCTTGATTTTTTTAAAAAACCAATTACAGCCATTATTAGAAGACGTTCCATTAAACAATAAATAAAATGTGGTTTCAACTAAACGGGGCTTCAATTCCTTACGACAGAAGAATTCGGCGATATTTCAATAGAAAGTTTAGTAAGTGTTGGATTGTACGAGGCGGACCAGTGGCTTGGCCTCCACGTTCACCCTGTCTAACCCCAATGGATTTTTATGTTGTTTATATACAAGAAGCTACTAGTAAAGAGGATATGAAAACAAGAATAAGAAGTGCATTTGTAACAATTACTCCCGTATTAAATAAAGTTCGAAATTCATTTTTTAAAAGAACAAGTGCTTAGAAGTAAATGGTAGGGATTTTGTACATTTGTTAAAATGAAACAAAAATACATAAATAAAGTTATACTGTTAGAAAATAGCTATAAAGAGCATTTTATTTTCAAATGTATGATTGCTTAATGAAATGGACCATACAAACCCTATATCGTATGAAAGATTAGTGCAATCGCTAACAAATCAAAATACAATATACAGGGTGTTCCATTTAAACATTTTGAGACATTCTTTAATTAGTTTTGCTTCACCCTGTATTATAAGAGATACGAAATACCAATCTAACCTATTTTCTAAAAACCTAATAACCTCACAATATTAACCAAATGAAAAAATCTTCACACATTACTAGATTTAGTGACTGGCGGGGTGACATATTAGGGATAATTTTTGTATACTATTGGCCATATCTTATAAAATACCATGTATAACCTAGTAAGATATTTTTGAAAAGCTCTTGAACGTGGGAATTCAAATTGGTAATAAAATACAGGGTGTTCAATTTAACACAATATAACCACACATTTCTGGAATACCGTATATAATCAATAATATA
The DNA here is from genome assembly GCA_036346205.1 of Vesta saturnalis. Classification (NCBI taxonomy): domain Eukaryota; kingdom Metazoa; phylum Arthropoda; class Insecta; order Coleoptera; family Lampyridae; genus Vesta; species Vesta saturnalis. The sequence continues at coordinate 846,264 of JARFJB010002033.1, forward strand.
TTCAGAATATGTGTTCGTTTATGGTACAACTTTCACCAAATTTTGAAAATTCTATCTTCTACCATAACTACGCAACCGTCCGAGACTAGAACTTTGGGACACCCTGTATACCTGAGCAGGATGTTGCTGTAGATGGAAGTTTATTATACAACGGACATCCAGGGTGGGTTCAATACATACCCCTAAAGAGATCAGGATTTGGAATCAAATGGTACCTTTTATGTTCGAATCAAAAAGCGTAAATTATATACACTGGCAAAGGAACTCTCTTTGCTGAGAAATATAAAAATTTTCCTGTTTCTTCCCAGGTCGCTTTGATACTTATGGGCTCCTTACTTGACATGGGTTATTGTGTATAAGTCATTTGATTGTAATCTAATAATATTTAGAATTTGCGACAATTCTACATACATAAAGACAAAATTTACATCTATTGGGGCTTGAATGTCGACAGCGCAGTTAGTTAGCGCGGTACCTATTCTAGTAAAGTACAGGTTGTAGGTTCAAATCCTACTCGAGGTGAACTTTTTATATATGTATTTAATAAAATTAATAATAATTTTTAATTACAACTATAAAAATTTTGTCAAAAAAATATATTGCTGTAGATGAGAAAATTGATATCTGTAATAAAAAAAATTTGATCTTTTTTACCTAAAATCTCAAATTAAATGTATGCATTAAGGGGTTAATAACCATTATTAATTTTAGAACCACATCATTATTACACCTAAAATATTTCGTTACTATTAATTAATTGAAATTCGGGTTCATACTGTTGATTCTACGCTCAGATAAAAAATTGCTGGCTTAATAAACATAACCACAAACTTGGGTTACTCACTTACAAGGTATGTGGTTACAGATAGGTGTTATCTAAACAAACACAAAGAAATTTATTAGAGCCATTCAATAAATTAATTTTTGTATAAAATCAAATGAAACAGCGACATCATGTGTACAGCTGATATTTTTAATAAGAGTTTATATTACATCTTCGTCAATTTCTAGTTTTCCCAACGCGCACCTCAACACCCGTGACATTTTGAACGATCTCTAGTGGTGGTTTCGCTTCAGACCTTGCAATGAGTGTATTCGTAGTTTTTTTAAAGTCTACCTTATGCTTCTATTGTCAAGTCGCCGGAATGGTTGTAATGTAATCCGTATATGGTCCGCAGTACGTTTTGTTCGCAGAAGGCGATGGATTTTAGTTAGTTGTGTTTAAAGCGCACGGTAGTCTAATAGTGACCCCATGCATGACTTATATACATGTTGTAGAGTTTTGGGATAATAACCTCCGTCATTTTCTCAGAGTGCTTCCAAATGTTTGCACGGTTGCGCACTTTGTCTAGAGCTACCCTCAAGTCCCAGAGACAGTTGAGTGTTTTGGAGTAGGTGACTCCTAGGTATACTATTATGTTTTGAAGTTATAGTATATTTTGGTTGAAAGATTGTTTACGTCTCGCTAAGTTGGGATGACAGTAGTATTTTTTGTGCTTTATTAGGGCTTATGATAAGTCTCCACTGGTTTGCCCAGTTGGAGAATTGATGGAGTTGTAGCGGGAGAAGTCAATTGGAAGTCTCACTGTTACGGCTAGTTGCCCATATGGCATGTCCGCAAACTTTAGGATTAGGGAGCAGTGGAATGTCGTGTGCATAGATTAGGTATAATAAAGGGGCTAAAGCAAAACCTTGTGGTACGCCTGCTAGGGGTGCAAATGGTTAGGAAGTGGTTGCACTTACTCTAACCTTCACAGACCTGTTGAATAGCTAGGAAAGAAGGAGTTGGAGAAAGAGAGTGAGGCGTTTAAAGATAATTATTTGTCAAGCAGAACTGCGAGGTAACAGTTTTGGTGGTTGACTGATTTGGAAGTGTCTGTGTAGTTTTACGAGTAGATCATGGCATGAGCGGTTGGATCTGATGCCTAATTTGGCTATCTGGGGTGAAGCCTCCACGCCTCCGGAACCTACACATTCGCCCATACAACTTAGTAGCGGTATTAGTTATAAGAAGAGGCTTGTGCATTTCAGTTAACTACCAGCGTGTGGCGGTAGGTTGCGTAATGAGTCTGTTGAGGTCGCCTTGTCCAGGATCTAAGTTCTTCCCTTTACGGAACAGGTCGTGTACTAGGTTGCAAAAATTGAATGTAGGAAGTAGTTCTGTGGCGTGAGTTCGTATGGGGGGATGTTGTGTTTGAGACCCTCAAAATTTTGTTTTAGTTGAGATTTGTGGCCGTTATCGATCAACAGATCACTCTGGTATAGAGAATCCTTTGATCAGTGGAAATGGGGTTACCTTGAGGGTCTGTTAGGTGTAAACATGGTGATGGTTTCGTAAGAAGTTTGAAGTTGTGCCAGAAGTTGGGACTGTCGCGGTTTGGAGGTTATTTTATGCAGTTCTGATATGTGATAGGTTAGTTTCGTGTCTGGTAGCAACGTTCATCCTGCCGAATTTTAAAAACTGGGTCTCTGTTTTTGAGGAATTAGCTGTATATTCGCATTTTCCTTTTGATCAAGTTTAGCATGTCAGGAAACAAGTGGCATTTTGCTAATGTCTAGTCTCTGTTGTACCTGTTATGAGGAACGCAAATTCTTATATTGCTCTATCCATGTTTTCTGGTGATATTAAGTTTGGATTAGGTAATTGTTGGAGAAATGTTCGTTGAACATATTCCTGCGGAGTTCTTGAAATCTCGACGTTCAAATGTTTTTGGGATAGGTGAAGCTGGCCAGAAGGTAGTATTGACTAAGAGTACTTAATAATGTGTGCCTAAGAGACACCTGTCGTACAAAAAATGGATAAGTGATTCAGGGAAAATAATGGTCTATTACGGAGGGTCCTTGTTGATCAAAAAATGTTGGCATTTTGTTCTTCATTCACACGAGGTGCAAGTGAAGGTGACAGAAATGGTAGTTGCGTAACCAAATCTGATGTATCTAGCGTTAAAGTCCCCTAGAAGTGCCTGTTATTGAACTAGAACAGCTGTATCTTGGGTCCCTTTTCGTTGGGCTATTTTTTAGGAAGTTATGATATTGGAAGATGGGGAAGAAAAAATCTCTCGCCAGTCAAAACTAAAAGTTGCATGAGAGCCATTGTTATGTCGTAGCGTGGAAAAGGGATTTGTGGCTACAGCCAGAGAGTAGAACTTAAAACTATCGTATGGGACGTTCTACGATTGGTAGAAACTTCGTACAAATGGAGCAGTATTTAGGAATAGCTTTTGGAATATGGTGAGGCTGGCAGAAATAATCTCTGGTGAACAAACCGACTACGTTTGATAAGGCAGTCAGGGGTGGTTTTGGAGGTTGTAAGAGTCGGTTATGCTTGTGGTACGGTTGGTAGCTTTCCTTGGTTATGTGCGAGTGGTCTATGGCTTAGATTGTTTCGTCATTAGTGATACCTTGGTTAACCCCACGGATGACACAATATAGAGATGGGTTTAGGAGGGTTGTGCAGGTGCTGTTAGTAGTGATGTCGTAGTCATCTTTGTTTTTCGTCGGGAGGTATGATGATTACCAAGAGTGCGATGTGGTTGTGCTCAGACCACGACGAATTAAGGGATAACAGCGATTGGATTAGCTGGCTTTGAAATTTTACATTTGTAGGAATATTACGAATGTAATATCTAGGAGTAGATTTGTGGCAGAGGTACAAAAGCTAGTGGTAGTGGAGGTGAAGGAGGATGAATTCATACGGATCCAAGATGCGGTGGGTTTATAGTAGATAATGTTTTGGTGAGATAAGGCTTCGGCGTTGAGATGCCGATAGAATGGCGGGTGGTATTGTTAGTTAATTCAATAATTAACCAACAGTATTTTAATATTTTATATCTCTTCTTGTGGTCCTTGCAGATCTCTTCTTCGTTGGTGGTGTCCTGTCCTGACTTGAATCCGGTGATAGCTGTACTAGGTGATTATTTCCTCCTCTGTTTGCGATTGCGATCACGCCCTCTCCTGTCTGTTCGACGCTTGACAAAGAATGACGATATACTTAGGTCAGTATATTATGCATGATGTGATTACGGATGGGCACGATCAATAAGGGGGCTGACGAATTTGTCACCAATTACTCCATACCATAGTCAAGGACGATACTTCACTTGATGGAAGGAGGTGTAGATTTTCATCATTTAAATCACGCATTCTATGTCGATTCTCGGTCATGTGGTTTATGGAACTCGATCCGTTAAAGACTGAAAAAAAAATAGTTTCTGCGTATTTGTTCACATGCCTGCCGAAACAATTTTGGAATTGATCGCAATTACGGTCGTGGTGCATAAGACTTCACAGGATAGAGATGATATTTATGACACCTTAAAAGTAAAAAAAAATCTCTGGAACAGTGAAAACCGCACTGTCAGTAAATATGGCAAAATAGTCGATGCTTTTCATTTTAAAAATGATCTCTTGTGCGGGATAGATGCGGGTTGATTTTGTTGCTAAGGATGAAAAATTGCATATTTTATTGCAAGTCATGTAATTTCCTTGTGTTGGCCGGTTTTATTGCAAAGGGATTGCAGCTCAAAAATTAAAATGTTCGTATTTTGTAGGCTCATAAAACCTCTAACATATTGAAGTGCAAGATAGTTCATTTTTTCATTTTCATTTTACAATTAATTTACTCTAGCTGAACTTTTTGTTCAGTTGAGCTGAGTTGATCGAAATACTAATTTCTATACATTTGCGCTAGTAACATTTAATTATTTTAATGTTCATTAGAATCTGTTTTTCATGACTTTTTCCAGTTTGTCCATAACGAATTTTATCAAATGTTTGTTACTTTAAGTAAAACGGCAATTCATAAAAAATAACAAAAATAAAACTAAACAAAACAAGAAAATAAATTAAATGCTATTTTATGCAGAAAAACCAAAATGAAAATAATTTTCTTTTTTAAACTACAACAATTAAATATTACAAAGATTTAATACTAATAAAAAATTAAATACTTACTTCTAACAGTTAAAAATTGACGCACTTTGTCACTTTATGGACATATACTGACGTGGTGAGTGTTGACATAAACTCAGCCTAGCACTCGAACCCTCCCCTCCACGCCGCAGTACACACAGAAAATAATTCATACTGGGGGGGTGGGTGGTCTGATTTTTTTTACTTCGCCCCTAATTATTAATAATTTCGATAAGTATAGATATCGACGGATTGATTTCGTAATTTTAAAAACGTGCTGACATCATCCCATCGTCATAAATTCCACTTTAAAGAGAGTAACGGTGGCGTTTGAATACGTCCTAATTTTAAGAAGAGATTTGGTTTTATCTTTCCATGCAAATTTTCAAAAAATATTGTATTATCATTATTTTTAAACATATTTCTATACGGAATATTCAAACCCTACTAGTTACTTTAATGGTAAAGTGGAAATTCCCGTATTTCCTTTAAACGTTTTTAATGATTAATTATAGCAGAAAAATAAAATAATTTATTCCGTAAAACTTAACTGTGATACATAATTTAAAATGTGAAAATACGGTTAGCATGGAATATTTAATTTTATTGTTAACGATGAGAGTTAAAAATAAAATTCCGAATGAAAAAGTTTGAAAATATAAAAACAACGTTATCATCTAACCTAAGTCAAACAGATCTTGCGCTTGCTCCGACTATTAAATATTTTTTAAAAATGTATTTGTTTTAAAAACGTTTATATAATTATTACTAAATTAATTACTGCAAATAATTTTCATTGTGATTAATTAAAGATTTGTTTTTGTTTACGCTCGTTCACAATTAGTTGACCTTTCTACTTTTCTTATAGACACCAAACGTGTATAGTTCAGTATTTTGATCAGGATCTGAGCTTGAATCCAATAGCAAAAGTCTTATTTTTGAATCTCATAAATAATCATGTTTCTTTATTCTGTTTATATCGGTTGTACATGAGTATTTAACCACCTAATTTTTGAATTTGAGATAGTTTTATGTAAATGAATTTCTTGGCAAGAAAGTCCATAGGGCCGAGATCCGGTTTATACGAGAATACCTCAAAATTTTGATTGTTACATGAAACACCCAGTATACTTTTTCAAATATCGATTTTACGTCAAAATAATTGTCAATTGACGTATTGCCTACTCTTCTAGGAGGTTCTTTGTTTTTAAAAACTACGGTTTTCTTGTACGTTGTTCGTCGTCGAAAATGGAGTTTGTTAATTTGTATGTTTGGGGTGGTATGGACGTGTAATTGATTGTGCATTTTGTTTGAAATATTATGTTTGCAGATAATTGAAGTTTTGAGTTGTTTGATGGTTGGAGTGTTTTTTGTATAGTGTCTATCACGATTTCTTTCGCAATAAATAATACAGGGACATTTCTAATTTTCTCTGCATAACAATTGCAGGAATCTTCCACTAGTGTTAAAAATATTCCGATAGATGAGGTTCCGTTGTTAGCTGAAAATCGGGGGAAAGGCAGTTAGAGTTAGCGTGTCAATCGAGCCAAATCGATTTTTGGGTTAATTAAACACCTTCATTGTAAACAGTTTGTCTTCAAAATAATTCTTGCGTATATATTTTTCTTTTGAATTCGCCAACACTAAGTTGTCTCTTGTTTCGGGGTTAAACCGCGTATGTTAACGATTTGTGTCTGTGATCAAATTAAGGGAATATTTATTCTAGTGTAAGTATATATTTTTATATAAATGCAAGCTCGCAGCAAATCATTTTTACCAACATAGATAAAATATTAAATACCAAACATTGTCTTATTCGTATGCGGACTCATTAAGCTGAAATCTGCTAAAATAAAAAGACAGTACAGGGCCCTCTCCTCTGATATTTGTGCGAATTAGCATTTGTTGGTTGTTGGTTATATTTATCATTGTGTAGAGGTGGCTGGTGAATGGGTATAGGATGCCGCTGGTTACTAATTGTAAAAGGCAATTAATTGTCAATTGGTATACACTTCCAAGCCAGACCATTAAATACCTCGAATTTTTATTTCTATTTTTTTATTTGTTGTATAGATGAGTGTGTAACCGGAGAAGGGAGCAGGATATTTTTCTAGCGCACTCAAACTTATACATCGGTCACGATGTTAGTGATCTATTTATAACTTAGCCGTGTAAGGCTTTGTTTTAATGAGTTTTTTGTCAGTTTGTTGAAGTAGAATTATTTGCCTGTGAGCTGATTTCTTATTGTATGTGCTTTATTACAATGTGACATGTATTTTGTGCTTTAGTTGTCACTAAACAATTGGGTACTTGTAGATTCCTTGACTATTTTCTTTTGTCCTTGCCTTTACCTTATTATCACCTGTGAAATTTTACTGTTGTGTTTTATATGTACCGTAATTTGCGTTATTATTTTATGCGCTTATTTACTTAAGGACCGGCATGATTGGTTTGGTGTTACGAATTCTATTATGATTTTCTATTTTTATAATTTATAACTCAATTGTGCGTGTGACTACATGTGTTTTTTATTATTGTGTTTCTGTGTAACTAAACTGCTTTTTATTCATGTTCTCTTAATGTTATAATTTTGTACGCACTTTAACCTGATTTAATGGTGTTTTGTTATATATTTAACCCTTTCATTGTTTTTTTTTAGTTATTTCATTTATTAATGTACTTGTGCAATTGCTTATTTATGAATAAAGTGGGTTTTATTGGTGGTTCTTTCCCACTGTAGTAGATTAACGGGCTGAACCACCGCTGCGCAAAGTTCGTTGATTTTAATTCGAGTAGTTTCATTTTTTTTACCTGCCCCGCATGATGCAACACGTACCTCATCCAGACTATCTCATTTAGATAGCACAATGTACCTAACACTAGACGGCGTCTTCGTTTGATCAGATTTGAGATTTGCGAGTAATTAAGTATCAGACTTGTAAATAAATTCTAATGTTTTAATTATTACCCGGAAAGTCAAAGTAAGGCAGGCAATTTATTTGAGTAATAGTGACACTATTGTCAGTCAAGTCAAATCACTTAGCGATTGTTTTGTTCTTGAAGTTGCATTATTGCAAATAAGTTGAAATTATGCTTTTCAAGATAGGGTACCTAGGGGACGCTACACGTCAATATCTTGATCCGCTTGGTGTTGCGTTTGATCATCTTCATTTTTCGCAAACTTCTTTGAACACCCTAAATTTCCAGATCCTATTTGAACATTTTTATCTTTAACAGTAATTCGTCTATTCGTGTAGCAGCTATTTTAAACGTGACTTCTTGCATCTTTAATGTAAGCCTTTTAAACTACAACAATTTTATATCCACGTCATGTGAAGTTGCTTTTTAACTTTGAGGAAAAATCCTGAACCGTTTTTTTGAGTAAATACCCTAAGGCTAAAGTATCACTTAACGGGTTGCTCTGTTGACGAGTCACATAACAGGTAATCGGGCCTGACGGAGCCCTAACTGCTGCAAAAAGGCACACGGAAATAAGTTAGGGACCTAGGCAATTAGAAATGGGGCCTGAGCTCACTAGACGCTAATGTAATAACAGCAAACCACGATTAGTTTTTAAAGTAGATTACCAGAGCCCAAGACGAGGGCCCAGCTGCTGTTAGACACGGAGCCGTAGCGGAGCTCCAGAAGAAAAATCAAAAAGGCACGCGGAAACAAGTCAGTCTTGCCAGAAGATGGTGATAAATCAATTACAGGAATCTTGTAATAGCTTTTAAAATACACCACAAGAACGCAAGATGAACAAAGAAAGGGGGCTGATAAGTTGCGGATCTCCACCGTGTATTTTGTTTGAAGTATTATGTTTGCGGATAAGTGTTCAGTTGTTTGATGGTTGGAGTGTTTTTTGTCACGTAGCACCCGTTACTGAAAAGGGGACTTCTATGGAAGCTCTTGCTGTTACCAAGTGAAGCCGCAGCAAAGCTCCAGAAGGAAAGGCAAAAACGTATACGGAAGAAACAGGTCAGGGGTGCCCGAAGATGGTGATAAACCAATTACAGAAATCTTGTAGTAACTTTTAAAATACAACACAAGACGAACAAACAGGGGGGGTCTGAGACGGAGGAACAAGTATTCGGAGCTCCAGCGCAAGTCTGTGAGATAGTATGGACCATAGTTTCCGAATGCTATTTCAAATTCTTAGTTTTTCAGCCATATCACTGATGCAAAAGGGGCCCAGACGGAGCTCCTGCTGTTAGAAATAGGGTCCATTTTTTATTAACGGAGCCCCATCTCTTAGAAACGAGTGTCAGGGCTGAATCCCAATTGTCGGAAATAGGATCCACATGGAAGCTGAGACTCTAGAATCAAGCCAGTCAAAGGTCTTACTTAAATCAGATTATGCATTTTGTCAGATACAGAAACAAGATCAAAATTTTGAATTCAGCTATAAAGATCTTAAATATACTACAAGATGGCTTCGGAAATGGTAAGTTCTAATTGCACACAAGAGAGGCCTGTAGTTATAATCTAAGAGAAACAACAAATTAGTCCTTTAAGAGACAGTGAGAGAGACAATCTTAGATGTTGAAACCTGTTTCACGATGCTTCACTTTTTTCAACATGCTGAAACAAGCTGTGGGAATAACAGTACCAACCCAGTCAAAGCATCTTACTTAATTCAGATTATGCGTTCTGTCCAAAGTACCTTCGATACAGAAACAAGTTTCAAGATGCTGATTTGATACCTGGCTCTGTTAAAAGGACTTTTATGGATTCAACCCTCAATACCAGACTCAGATCAATCTATATGCGACAATTTTTACCATGCATTTTTAATTAAACTCTAAGCTGCCCTTAAAAATCTGCAAACACCAATAGGCAATTATGGGAAATTACATTACCATCAGGGAAAATTCCAAAGGTTATTTGCATAAAGGGCTGGGCTTCTAATAATGACGCATATGTTACGCGCGGATTTTTATATTTAATCTCAGCGCTTACTACAACAGTTTTCTACTATATATCTCAAGTTGAAGTAGTAGTATCAGAAGCATTTATCTAAAGAGTACTTCAAGTATGTCTCCACTTTCTCATTATAGATAGACTCAATAGATACTATGTTTGAGTGTTTTATCACCATTTTCGTGATGATGCCTGCAGGAAGCCATTCTCTTCGAATTTTACGCGAATATTTATTTTTTCTAAGTAAACGTTAATGATGGATACTTTTGAGTGCCCAATAAAGAAATCAAACTTATTTAGAATAATAACTGGGTTCAATGAATTAATATCCGTGCAAATTGATATTAATCTATTGTTTAGTTAATCTACTGTTATCAACAATTGATTGGTTGTTTACAATGTTGCTTAATAGTAATAGTTAATCATTATTTATATAAAGTTTCAGACTTTATACAGTGTTGATAAACATCTTACCAGAGATGTTTTTAGTAAATAGATTTAAATCTACAACATTACAGTTGTTTATAAAACACTCCAATATAAACGACTATTTTTAGATTACTCATTTCTAATGAGTAAATAATACAGTATTACGTTAAAGCATCGCAAGTACCTAACCGGTGTTTAATAACAAAAGAATTTGTATTCAACATTTCGTCCAAATTCAACAGACGTATCTATCTCAAACGTTTTCACATGCAAATTAATAATCTCATCGACGACGAACGAGTCGAGAGAGAAACCGGAAATAGGGAAATAATGTTGTAAATACAACACAATTTGCGTTTGTTTATATAATTACTTTTAATTGGTCACATTCCATACATATCTAATCCGACACCGATATTTAAGGTGTAAGGTAGCGAAAACAAATCCAATTCTTACTACTAATTATTATCAACCAAAGGACCACGCCATTTTGTTATGGAAAGTGGCCTTCGGTTAAAATGCCTAATTTTTTTATATATATTAGTTATTTTCGTACTCATCAATATTGTTCATAGGCACGTCATCCTATGGTTAGTTTTAGAAATACAGGGTGTTAAAGTTTCAAAATACCTTCTTTTCCATCTTCATTATTTTTGGTTTGAAAGTACTGATGTTCATTTTATCTTGTAAATGCGATTTTTACATCTTTATAGGATATGTAGTTGTACAAAAAAGGGGGTACCATTCAATCCTATTTACAGGGTACATTATAGTTTTTAAAAAAAATTATTTTGTTTTATTACAGGCATATAATGGCTACTATGAAAGACTATTCATTGGATATGATATTGTGTTGCTTAAGTAAATTGTTATAAACATATATTATACAAGGTGATTCATAAGTTTTGTCCAAATCATCAATTGTTCTTAAAATCAAATAACGGAACCCTCTGTATGTGGGAATTGACTTTGACATCATTCAATCTTTCAGTTAGACCGATTAGGTGCTACTTATATACAGGACGAATCAATAATTTTGCAAAATATTAAATATAACAATAAGTCGAAAAACCTTGCTTTCTTTCGCCACTCTACCTAAAAAGTGACCCGGTCAAGGTATATTGATTTTAAAATCTTCGAATACAGTATATTGTAATCATGTTGTTCCTAAAGTTTCGTTTCAATCCTATGAGTAGATTTGCAGATACGAGTCTGGCATGTCAAATGAAATTGTCAGCCTTTTTAAATCCTTATGGAAAGTGGCCTTTGGTAAAAATGTATAATTTTCTGATATGTATTAGCACTCGACGTACTCATCAATATTGTTTATGTGACTAGTTAAAGTTTCATTCGCATGTTCATTATTTTTTATTTGAAATTACTACGTTAATTTTTTCTTCAAAATGCGATTTTTGCATCTTTATGGAATATGTAGATATACACAAAGGGTATAATTGATTGTTAGTTACAGGGTAATACACAGTTTAACGTTATAGTTTTTAAAGGAATATATTTGGATTTATAACAGCTACATAATTGCTACTGTGGGTGTCATATTGTGTTAGTTAAGTAAATAGTTAAAAATATATATTATACAGGGTGATACACAAGTTTTGTCCCAATCGTCAGCTCTTTTTAAAATCAAATAACGGAACACTCTATCATGTACTACGTAAGAATATACAAGGCGATTAAATAATTTTACAAAATACTAAATAAGACAAGAAGTCGAAAAACCTTTTTCGTTTTCATTACCCTACATCTTAAAATTAACTCTTTCAGGGTAGGTGTGTATATAGATTTTAAAATCTTCGAATACAGTTTATTATACTGATTTTGTTCCGAAAGTTTCGTTTCAATCCTATGAGATAGAGCCTGGCAAGTTTCACCAAGAGATATTAAATGAAACAGTTAGCGTTTTAAAGGAACTAATACGTTATCTTCTATGATTTATTGTTTAAGCTGGATTGAATTTGTAACGTCCAGAGAGTAGTTTTAAATTATGATACACAAGTCAGCATGTACACATGCTGTGCAAAGTGAAAACCAGAAATATACACCACCCACATTGTTTAACTCGCGTATAATGCACCAAAAATCAATAACACGGTTATTAACAGGAAAAAGGAATACGTCCAGTATTTGTACTGTACCTACTATATTGATCATGATACATTAAGGTATAAAACTATATTTACACCAAAACTAACACTAGGACTGTGTTTAATAGTTCATGATACCGACCAGTCGTTTGGATTTCGAAATAGTTAATAGATATAGCTAACTAGATATAAATTGAAACAGTTTTAGTTGTCGTCACTTGCAATTCTTAATAACAAAAATACATGTTTATCTATATTGTAGTACATATAAAACTATTTTACACCAAACAAGACTTGGTGATATACCACCAGTCTTTGGTTTCAATGTATATACTAGTATATGCTACAGTACAAATATAACGTATTCTATTTCGCATGAATTCAATAACTGGTTTATATTATCTAGTTAGCATTAATACATGATCAATAAATCAATTTTGTACTATTTCTGGTAATTATTTTACGACAATTTGGTTACATATGTAATATATCTTCTGGTTTTCTCAACAATAAACCATGATAGATAATTTGGTATCTCTTTAAAACCGCTACAGTTTCATTTGATATCTTGTGAAACTACATCTCAGATGAAACTGAATCTCTTAACTATAATAAGCTGTTGATTCTTAAAATCTATATACATAATTTGAAAGAGCTAATTTTAGGATACAGGGTAATGAAAAAAGAAAGGTTTTCGACTTACTATTTAGTAAATTGAATCACTGTATAGTCTTAAGTAGTACATAATACGTCTAACTAAAAGATAAAATGTAGTCAAACTCAATTCCCGTATACAGAGATTTGATGATTGAGACAAACCTTTGTATCATCCTGTATAATATATATTTTTACCCTATATAATATATATTTTTAACCATTAAACGTTAAACTGTGTATACTCCCTGTACATATCCCATAAAGATGCAAAAATCGCATTTTGAAGAAAAATTTTACGTAGTAATTTCAAATAAAAAACAATGAACATGCGAATCGTGGTATTTTGAAACTAACACTTTAACTAGTCAGAGGATGATTTTGTGCTCATGAACAATATTAATGAGTACGTCGGGAACTAACACATATCAGAAAATTATACATTTTTACAAAAGGCCACTTTCCATAAGGATTTAAAAACGCTGACAATTTCATTTGACATATCTTGATGAAACTTGCCAGAGTCTATCTACAAATCTACTCATAGGATTGAAACGAAACTTTAGGAACGATGTCATTGTATTCGAAGATTTTAAAATCAATATACCTTGACCGAGTCAATTTTTAGATACAAGATGATGAAAAAAAAGAAAGGTTTTTCGACCTATTGTTATATTTAATATTTTGCAAAATTATTGAATCGCCATGTATAATCTTAAGTAGTGCCTAATCTGTCGAACTAAAGGATAACATGAAATCAAAATCAATTCCCACATAGAGGGTTCCTTTATTTGATTTTAAAATGAACTGATGATTGGGACAAAACTTATGAATCACCTTGTATAATATATATTCAAACTATTTACTTAACCAACACAATATCATATCCAATGAAGAGTCTTTCACAGTAGCAATTATGTGGCTGTAATAATAAATAATTTTTTTTAAAACACTTTAATGTCAAAATGTGTATCACCCTGTAAACAAGATTGAATGGTATCCTGTGTGTACAACTACATATCCTATAGAGATGTAAAAATCGAATTTGGAATATAAAATGAACATCAGTACTTTCAAACCAAAAATAATGAACATCGCAAAATTTTGAAACTTTAACACCCTGTATTTCTAAAACTAGACATAGAATGACTTTGTGTCTATGAACAATATTGATGAGTATGACAAGAACTAATACATATAAAAAAATTAGACATATTAACCGAAGGCCACTTTCCATAAGAAAATGGATATCACATGTCTCACACAATGTACAGTGTGTCCCATTTTCGATGGTATTTCGGGGTAAAGATACAAAGTTGCGGTTTTCACAGTGCCCTGCTACTTTTTTGTGAGAAGAACGCTGGTATAAACAAAACTTTCATAGCCCGCTACATTTCTGAGATACAGAGCGAAATTGAAAATATTGCATTTCGGGGCCCCTCTTGTATCTACGTTATCCTTTAATGTACGGCAAAGGTAAAAATTGGTTCTTATACAGTTTTTTTAGTCGTATTTCTGCTGTAAGCTGTCAATTTTTAGCTATAAATAAGGGTTTATTAACGGAACATCATGTACATTTTTCTTGCGTTTGATTGGAAATTTTGTAAGCTTTACAAAAATATATAATACATGATGTGTATTTTAAATAATAAACCTAAAATATATGATTTCACAAAATCTGCGTAATAACATAGTGTGTATTATATAACATTAGAATTAGTAGGCCGTGATTATCGGAACAATTAAATGATCATTTACTAAGCGCTCGTCAAGACCTGTCAGTTGTAAAATTTATATTCTCCGCGTAATATTGTATTCGTTACAATGTGTGAAAATGAAAATTATCAACATTTTGAAAAACACAAGACTGTTTTATAGAGAGCAGTGAAAACTCCCGTGAGGCTTCCCAACTGTATTTCAACAGGTTTGTTTGAATACTTATTTATCTTTTGACGTATATGGATTTATTTTTTATTTAAATGTCATTTGGATTTACAGATATCCAGAAGGCAACCTTGTCTTTTAATGTTTTCTCGAATAATAAAAAAATTTGGTAGAACATGGATCATTTATCCGAGCGTGTGAAGTTAGCACCCCGACAAAGAGTTCCAATAGTTCTGATTAGAGTTCTAGCTTCCGATTAAAGAGTTTAGAAGTACTTTATAAAAAATAAAAACAGTTCCGCTCATTAACGGTTCCAAATTTTAATTTGAAAAATGGAGTGCTAACTGCACATCGAAAATCGAGATTTAGTAGTTCTGACTAGCTAAATTACAAAGTTCTGTTCCTGATATGAAAAAAAATTTTTAAAAAATTAAAAATTTTTGAAAATTCAATTTTGACATGCAATAGTTCCAATCAACTTTTGATGTTCTTTTATACATTCCTAAGAGTTCTCGCTAATTAAAAAAAAGTTATGATCAACAATGAAAAAAGTTATTTAAAAAAAAAAAGTTAACAAAAAATATTTTAAAGAGTTCTAATAGTTCTCGCAGCAGATTTGGATAGTATTCAAAAAGTTCTGAAAGAAATTCTAATGATCGAAACCGATCCGATTAATATTTATAGATTCGATTTAAAAAAAATCGTATTTTCTAAGTATCTACGATAAATATTTTGAAGAGGTCCAAAAGTTCCCAATTAGTTCTCGTGTAGCTCTCGACATACTCAATGCCTTTCCACAGAGGTTCCATGCTAAAATTAATTATGTAATTTTTTTTAAAATGAATTTATCCGAAAAATGGCCTATTTCTTACTAATTGTTAAAAAATTACCTAATTAATTTTTTCATCAGAACTCTTTGGAAAGACATTGTGTATGTTTAGAACTATAGGAGAATTGTTTTAGACTAATCAGAACTCTTGAAAATCGACCAGCAATCCGATCAATAATTAATGTATTAAATTATTATAAATTTTGTTATGCAGGAATAAGTCCAAACGTAATAATTTTTAATTAATGTGATACACAAAAAAATTTGGATTTAGCACCAAACTTAAAGACTTAGAATCATTAAAAACTATTTTTTTTTTCATAAAAGATTTGAGCTGTTTCAGTGAAAATAATTTTTCAATTATTAAATATATAGTTTATGAAAATACAAAATGGAAATTAAAAGAAAAAATAATAAGTTTAATAGCATTTTTATTAGGATAATTTGGAACCTCTTTTACAATTACGAACATAGGCAACATTGTAAAAACAAAAACAAAATCTACGTCAAACAGACGTTTAAAACTTCATGTCAGAGGTTAATGGACATCTAGATGCTAACTTAAAAAATAAAAAAAAATAAAATAATTTTAACAA
Organism: Vesta saturnalis; assembly: GCA_036346205.1. NCBI lineage: Eukaryota > Metazoa > Arthropoda > Insecta > Coleoptera > Lampyridae > Vesta > Vesta saturnalis. The sequence continues at coordinate 862,589 of JARFJB010002033.1, forward strand.
AAGCCGAAGTAGAAGTTTCTCTGTTGTCAAAATAGTGACAGAAGTGGAACATTTTCTCCCTAAGAAGTTTATTTTATGTTTTGACAGTTTCAAATAATGAGTACAAATAAAAACACAAGAACGAAAGAACTAACTAATTTATTTGCATTTACAGTAAATGATACAGGCCCACAATTATTGAAATTATTCACAATTTTCAGTTTTTTTGAAAACAATTTTCTGACACTAGGTTGTCAAGGTACGAATTCCAAAAAACATACGGATTAGACGAAACTATTACTAAATTTATTAATTTTTCGGGTTTTTGTGTTTCCGCTTTTACAAAAAATAGTATATACATCTCAGGAGAGAATGTATTTCTCTCTCACTATGTATAATATACTATTAATGAGCGAGACTCTTTATTTTTTATAAAGTACTTCTAAACTCTTTAAAAGGAAGCTAGAACTCTAATCAGAACTATTGGAACTCTTTGTCGGAGTGCTAATTTCACACGCGTCAAGTAAACGTGGAAAAACGCAACACCCAGAACAACAAAACTATCCAGCAAGACAACATATCAGAGCCTAACCAGAAAAAACTAGTGCCAATAAACACATGCGCAAAAAATAAAAACCAGAACACGTAGACCCCCAAACATGCAAAGAAAATAGCAATCCAGTAAATGCATTAGCACAAAAACGTGAACCACGTAAACATGCAAACACCAAACAATAAACATGTAAAAGACAGTAGCCAACAGTCACTCGAACACCAAACTTTTAGTTTGAAGGGAGTACATTCGAGCGTTACTCCGTGATAGTGTTCGAAAGAATTGTCACTGGTTAAGCAAGGAGAGGGTGGTAGGCATTCCGAGGGGTAGGTTAAGAAAACACAGGGCATAAAATTACAAAACAGATATAGAGAAGCTGTGAAAAACATATGCCAAAATTTAATGTAATACAGGGACCGCCCCATAAAGTTGGACACACATAGGAAAAATTTGTATTATTCAAATTTCTGAAAAACTCTATTGGCGGTTCGTTTCTGCATGTCTGACAACCAAAAAATCCATTGTGACATTTGTCACGTGACCATAGATCTGGCGGGAATGATGCCGAAAAACGGATCAAATTGACAAGATATCGAAAAATTGAATTAAAAAAATGTATTTAGAATGCAACAAAGACCCCAATTTTCAACCAAATCAAAAAAATAAAAAATACAATTTATTCCCCCCTGCTTTTAATACGAAACATCATAAAATCTTGTTTTATATGGAAATAGTTTTAATAACATAAAATACATAATTTGTGTTCGGTTTGTGCTGGTTGTGCTACGCATTTTATTTTTTTTTTCGATAATTGCAATTTTTATAAACAAATTAAAAAATAGCGCTATGGTAATTTTTGTAATTTTTGCAATATTGAAATTCTAACGGTTGTGCTGCGTTGTGCTATGCTTATGCTGCACAGCACAACTTTTATTTTTTAAAAATATCGAAAATTACAGATTTTATAATGGAAATAAAAATCGTGATTTGCCAACTTTTACAATTTTTGCAATAATGAAAATCTAACATTTGTGCTGTGTTGTGCTATGCTTGTGCTGCACAGCACAACTTTTATTTTTTAAAAATATCGAAAATTAAAGATTTTATAATGGAAATAAAAATCGTGATTTGCCAACTTTTACAATTTTTGCAATAATGAAAATCTAACACTTGTGCTGTGTTGTGCTATGCTTGTGCTGCACAGCACAACTTTTATTTTTTAAAAATATCAAACATTATAAATTTTATGACGGAAATAAAAATCCTGATTTGCAAACTTTTGCAATTTTGCAATAATGAAAATCTAACGATTGTGCTGTGTTTGCTATGCTTGTGCTGCACAGCACAACTTTTATTTTAAAATATCAAAATTTTAATTACAATCGCATAGTGTGAATTATAGAGCCCCAAATCTTTCTTTAAGGTATTCGCGACGCTCTTTTCTCGGTTCGATATTAATTGTCTATGTCATTGGGTTATGTAATAAAACCATTTGATATGTTGAAAATAAATAAATAAATGAAAAATCAACAAACCATTTTCCTATAAAAATTGGAATTTCTGAGATATTAAAAAAGGAAAGCTGTGATATGTAGCACAAACGTAGCACAGGCAGCACAATCATTAGATTTTAAATATTGCAAAAATTGCAGATTTTACCAACACGCGATTTTATTTCCATTATAAAATCTTTAATTTTCAATATTTAAAAAAATAAAAGTTGTGCTGTGCAGCCAAACATAAAACACAGCACAATCGTTAATTTCCACTATTGCAAAATTGCAGATTTTACCATATCGTGATTTTTATTTCCGATATAAAATTTTTAATTTTGATACTTTAAAAAATAAAAGTTGTGCTGTGCCAAACATACACAACACAGCACAATCGTTAGATTTTCATTATTGCAAAATTGCAAAGTTTGCAAATCACGATTTTATATCCGTCATAAAATTTTTAATTTTTGATATTTTTAAAAATAAAAGTTGTGCTTGCAGCACAAACAACACACACAAGTGTTAGATTTTCATTGTTGCAAAAATTGTAAAAGTTGGCAAATCACGATTTTATTTCCATTATAAAATCTTTAATTTTCGATATTTTAAAAATAAAAGTTGTGCTGTGCAGCACAAGCATAACACAACACAATCGTTAGATTTCCACTACTGCAAAAATTGCAGATTTTACCATATCGTGATTTTATTTCCGATATAAAATTTTAATTTTGATACTTTAAAAATAAAAGTTGTGCTGTGCAGCACAAACATAGCAACACAGCACAATCGTTAGATTTTCATTATTGCAAAAATTGCAAAGTTTGCAAATCACGATTTTATATCCGTCATAAAATTTTAATTTTTGATATTTTAAAAAATAAAAGTTGTGCTGTGCAGCAAACATAACAACACACACAAGTGTTAGATTTTCATTGTTGCAAAATTGTAAAAGTAGCAAATCACGATTTTTATTTCCATTATAAAATCTTTAATTTTCGATATTTTAAAAATAAAAGTTGTGCTGTGCAGCAAACATAGCACAACATCACAATCGTTAGATTTCCACTATTGCAAAATTGCAGATTTTACCATATCGTGATTTTTATTTCCGATATAAAATTTTTAATTTTGATACTTTAAAAATAAAAGTTGTGCTGTGCAGCAACAAACACAACACAGCACAATCGTTAGATTTTCATTATTGCAAAATTGCAAAAGTTTGCAAATCACGATTTTATATCCGTCATAAAATTTTTAATTTTGATATTTTAAAAATAAAAGTTGTGCTGTACACAAGCATAGCACAACACAGCACAAGTGTTAGATTTTCATTATTGCAAAAATTGTAAAAGTTGGCAAATCACGATTTTTATTTCCATTATAAAATCTTTAATTTTCGATATTTTTAAAAAATAAAAGTTGTGCTGTGCAGCACAAGCATAGCACAACACAGCACAATCGTTAGATTTTCATTATTGCAAAAATTGCAAAAGTTTGCAAATCACGATTTTATTTCGTCATAAAATTTTAATTATATTTTAAAAATAAAAGTTGTGCTGTGCCAAACATAGCAACAACACAGCACAAGTGTTACATTTTCATTATTGCAAAATTGTAAAGTTGGCAAATCACGATTTTATTTCCATTATAAAATCTGTAATTTTCGATATTTTAAAAATAAAAGTTGTGCTGTGCAACAAAGCATAGACACAGCACAAGTGTTAGATTTTCATTATTGCAAAAATTGTAAAAGTTGGCAAATCACGATTTTTATTTCCATTATAAAATCTTTAATTTTCGATATTTTAAAAATAAAAGTTGTGCTGTGCAGCACAACACGGCACAATCGTTAGATTTTCATTATTGCAAAAATTGCAAAAGTTTGCAAATCACGATTTTATTTCCGTCATAAAATTTTTAATTATATTTTAAAAATAAAAGTTGTGCTGTGCACAAGCATAGCACAACACAGCACAATGTTAGATTTTCATTATTGCAAAATTGTAAAAGTTGGCAAATCACGATTTTATTTCCATTATAAAATCTGTAATTTTCGATATTTTAAAATAAAAGTTGTGCTGTGCAGCACAAGACACAACACAGCACAAGTGTTAGATTTTCATTATTGCAAAAATTGTAAAGTTGGCAAATCACGATTTTTATTTCCATTATAAAATCTGTAATTTTCGATATTTTAAAAATAAAAGTTGTGCTGTGCACAAGCATAACAACAACACAAGTGTTAGATTTTCATTATTGCAAAATTGTAAAAGTTGGCAAATCACGATTTTTATTTCCATTATAAAATCTTTAATTTTCGATATTTTAAAAATAAAAGTTGTGGTGTGCAGCACAAGCATAGCACAACACACAATCGTTAGATTTTCATTATTGCAAAAATTGCAAAGTTTGCAAATCACGATTTTATTTCCGTCATAAAATCTTTAATTTTCGATATTTTTAAAAATAAAAGTTGTGCTGTGCAAGCAAAGCATCAACCAGCACAACCGTTAAATTTCAATATTGCAAAAATTACAAAATTACCATAGCGCTATTTTTAATTTGTTTATAAAATTGCAATTATCGAAAAAAAAAAAATAAAAATGCGTAGCACAACCAGCACAAACCGAGCACAACGTAGCACAACTTTCATTTTTTGATTTGTAAAAAATGGCGGCTAACTTTTTGCAAAATGATTTTTGCTCATAACATCGTCATTTCTGAGAATTTTCAAAAACTTTTTTTCAGCACAAATAGCACAACGTAGCACAACTTTCATTTTTTGATTTGGAAAAAATGGCGGGGCTAACTTTTTTTGCAAAAATGTTTTTGCTCAAAACATCGTCATTTTTGCGAATTTTCAAAAACTTTTTTTCAGCACAAATAGCACAAGTCTGGCACAACGCAGCACAACTTTCATTTTTTGATTTGCGAAAAATGGCGGGGCTAACTTCAGGGACGTTAAACGAACTAATATTTATAATGAAAACACATTATTTATTCTTATTAAATTTAATATTGGTTAGTACATTTGAAATTAAGCGATATTTTTGAATTTAATAAGTTGGCTTTGGAAAAATCAAATATTTCGGCTTACAAGGATGAAATTATTGCTCTTTAAAGTGCACCTCATAGTTTAAGATACCTAAAATTATGTAATTTATGTTATTGAAACTATTTCCAGGTAAAATAAGATTTTATGATGTTTCGTAATAAAAGCAGAGGAGAACAAATAGTATTTTTTATTTTTTTTTCTGATTTGGTTGACAACTGGTTGCAGTCTAACTACATTTTTCGATATCTCGTCAATTTCACCCATTTTTCGGCATCACAATTAACATTTTTCAAAATTTCCGCCAAATCTATGGTCACGTGACAAATGTCACAATGGGATTTTTTTGTCAGACATGCAGAAACGAACCGCCAATAGAGTTTTTCAGAAATTTCAATGCTAAAAGTTTTTCCCATGTGTCCATCTTTACGGCCTTTTTAAGTTCACACTTGAATTTCAGTGAAAACATCGGTGAAATGGAGAAAAGATATCGTGGAAACTGTATTTTGTCAATGTTGGCGGATTATTGCTATAATCTTCGACGAGAGAGTAATAACAGCCAAAAAAATTATTTTCATGTTTAATATATTCAGCATTTTTATCTCAGAAACATTCGAAAAGTTAAAATTTGTTGTTCAGTGTAATTTTTACTTTTTTTTAACCTAATTAACCGTTGAGTTCTTCAGAATATGTATTATGATATTTGTATTATTAAACCATATTTACAAAAAGATAGTTTATATAAACAATTTACTAATCATATTTAATATAATAATATATGATACGATTATATTTATTAAATTGTTCACCTTATAAATTCAGTTTACATAATTTTGATATTGTGTACAAAGGGCACAAAGTCAGGCCATACCAAACATTTACTTACCCTCTTTGGTTTTATTTATTTTGTCTTAAAGTTTACAAAGGCGTACGGCCCTAAATGCGGAATAAAATAACTATTTTGATGTAAATTGTGTAAATTGTAATCGATTGATACTTACAAACAAGTTGGAAAGATGTCCATGAAACTTCTACAGAATGGGTTGTGTACTGCACGTTATTCGAACGTGGGTTCGATACTTAAATATTTACCAACTTAAAGAGATTAAAATTACCATTTTGATGGGATGGACTTTAGGTTTTGTTTTGAAGTTATCAAATGAAATGTGATCAGCGACGGAAGTCTGCAGTATAGATAGGAATAATTACGGTTATAATTTAATATCAATTAAAACAGTGTAAAGAGTCCTTAAGTTATGTAGAAATCTAATCTCGATTCTTTTAATTAACCCAGTTTAAGTGAGCAATTTCTTAGTTCTACTCTTAAATTTAAGTGCAGGTTTTGACGTAATACTTATCACGCACTGATAGTAGGATTTACTTTTACGATTATAAGTAAAAATTGTAATAACGGATTTAAACTGCTTAAATAGTAATAAAGCAAAAACGACCTGGAAAAGTAATTAAAGTACTTTTTCCATTATTAATTCAATCAATCTCTTCCATTTTCATAATTAGCAAAAGGTCATATAATATGTATATAAAAAAAAACAATAATATCAATACTTTTAGTAAGCAATCAAAAATCAATTTAGTTTTGATGATCGTATTAAGTACACAGTTTTCTAATTTAGAGGATTTCTCGAAGTACCTACTTTCATTTGTTTAATTTAGCTTTGGAATAAATCTTTTATATTGTATCCTTAAAGGGAAAAAGTATTTTCTATCAAGGCTGAACATTAAATGTAGATAGGGACGTCGGTTTGTTCTCATTCATTTTAATTAGACCCGAAAAAAAAGTGTGGAATGTGTAAAAGCGGTTGCTTTTCACATCAACTAAAATTAGAGAAATTCTAGTCTTGCCTTCTTTATTTTAAGTTACAAAGTGTTACGAGAATATTTATAAATGAATTGTTGTAACAATCGACGAGATCCAATTTTAGTTTTAAAACAGGTTTTAAAACTGAAACATAACCAAAAAAATGTATATATAAATGTTCATACCTGCCGGGTCCTGTATCTTTATATAGCCGAATATTCTAAAGTTAGAATTTCGTGTGATGGGATAAAAAACAATCACTCCTCTGAACTAAAATAGTTTTTTTTTAATTCACTACAAATCCCATTTATTAGAATAACTGGATGGGAACTGTCACAAAAAAAAACTAAAAGTACCGGATGTGCTCCTTTAGACATAACCGCAATTAACACACTTCATCTAACTAATAGAGTTTATTTTATCGATATGTCACTAACTTATAATTATTTCGTAAAAAAAATCATAACTTGAATCATCGTACACATTACCTCATATCTACGCAAGCAACACGCTATGCTAACTCAGGAAATGACCAAATTTCATTTCGTAGACACACTCGTGTTGCCACGCCTCTAATCGGCAACTATCGTTACTTTCAGTCTGTGACGCGGAATGTTTAAAATGATGACAAAACATAATTAATTAAAAATTCCAAACACAAAAACGTGTTGTTCAAATTGACCTACTTTATATTAAGGTAGTTTGGGTCACACACCATAAGCAAAATCAAAAGAAGCTCGAAGCGAAAGAAAATCGATAAAGTGTACATGCTTCTCCTTATAGTACGAAAACTCGCATTAATCACACACAATCATCCAATCATATTTTTGAATATAAATACACTTTATATTTCACTTAAAACAATGCGCGCCCACAAATTTACATTATTACCAGAAACAATCCAAAATTCTTTCCGCACTGAACAAGCTCTAAATTAACTTATACTGCACTCTCGAAATGTGTTATTGTTGTCTTTTCCCGGATAAGAGTGCATTTTTGTTTTAAACACATTTTAATGCTGAAAATAGCACTCAAAATAAGAAATCTATTGCGCTAAAGCTTAAATCATTATTTGTGTTAATAAAAACGTTCCTCTGTACCGACCGAAATAACATTTTTACAAAAGGTAAATGAACGGCATCCTAATACTTTTAGCAGAATATAAACTTTAAAGTTATAATACGCAATTAATATTTGGATTTGGTAATGACATTAAAATTGTAATTTCCTATTTAAATATTTATAATAGCAATATTTTCTTAAACATTAATAGTTAAGCTATGTAAAGTAAAATTAAACAGGACATCAAAACTTCAAAAACGTACAGCCGGTGCTCCTGCACCGGACGGCAAATTTTAGGGCGGCATTTAGACTATCAGAATGCGTATTTTTAGAGACATATTTTAGTTAGGATTACATGTAAAAAAAGCGATTGCTCCCAAATTTTCTTAAACTTAAAAAAATACATAGGTATACTTTGGATACATGGCAGTTATTTCGTTATTGTAAATCTGTTCTCTATTCTTTAAAAACACCACAGGTAAGAACTTATAATTCTTACATTTCTGTCGATTCCTAAAAATCTGACCATAAAGATTCGGGGAAAAAAGATACTTGATCCCTAGGGAGACTCGATCACCCCCTTTGTATTTCGCGGGCATGCAATTTTTTAATGGTTCGTTGGCATCACTGATTATATTACATTAGCTGTTACTAACGACACCGAGCTAGTAGCGTAGTGGTGACACAACCTGCTTAGCAATTTAGCATTCTAGAGGTAATAGGTTCGATCCCCGTTACCGTCTACCTTGTATGAGGTTTTTTCAGAGGGTTTTCCTCATTCACATGTAGCGGCAAGATCACTGCGTATATGCACACCATGTGCGACTACTTTGGCGAATGCTGGAGCAGTATTTCCCCCTCAGAACCCTAACTCCGATCCTTCCGATCCTATCCTGACCACACCCATCCTTAATCCCAACATGCATATATACGTAATGTATCTTCGTGGTGTGGAACGTACGGTAAGTAATATTACCTTTGTTTTTCACGATTTATTAATGATAATAATAATAATAATAGTTTATTGATCAACAGATTATAATCCATTTACTGATCAAATTTACAAAAAAAGAATCAAAATGCATATTATGTAGGATATATAACTTGTATATTACGTAATACTTGATTTAGTGAACTATGCTGTATATCACAGTAGAGACATATAGCATTAAAATCCTTAAAGATGAAATACATCGGTGATCCAGCAAGTACATTAGTATTCGGCACAGAATAATAAAACGTATCAGACCAAGCCTAGTCCTTCTTTCTTCTAAGCTCATCATATCAAATCTACTTGGTAATGCATTTTGATAATAACCCTGTGCAGGATAAATACCATCTAACTTATCACTAATAAATTTTAGAAGCTTCATTTGTACATTTTCAATGTTAGATATTTGATATTTATTAGTAGGACGCCAGACTAAAGCACAATATTCTAACTTGGAGCGAACAAGTGAAAAGAACGATTTTTGAGCATACATGTTAATAAACGATTTAGTGATTCTAGTGATAAAACCTAACATCTTTATTGCATAAGAGCAAATTTAGTTTATGTGATCACAAAAAGTAAGGAGGAATCAAAAAGTACACCTCAATCCTTTACCGACGATACACGTATCAATTAGTCAGATCCTATAAAGTAATGGTATAAAATGGGATTTAGTTTGCGACTAAAGGAAGAAACCTTACATTTGACGGGATTTAGGTAAATATCATTTCTATCACACCATTTCATCAATTGTTTCAGTTACAATTGTAAATTTATACTGTCATTATCACTTCAAATAGATGAGTATAGTTTAACATCATCTGCAAACATAAGAACATTGCAGGACAGTTCAGAAGGCAAGTCGTTAATGAATAACAAAAATAATAAGGGACCTAGATTCGAACCCTGTGGTACACCTGATGATGCAGTAAATTGCACACAGATTTGTAATTATTATACGTAACGTATTGATGGCGATCAGACAAATATGAAGTAAAGGAATTAAGCAGACTAACACTGCTATGCTATGATCAACACGATCGAAAGCCTTGGAGAAATCCGCATATATTACGTCTACTTGAGAAGGATTATCAATTTCATGTGATATAAATAGCGTAACACACATTAGTAGCACTAGATCTACGTTCTGTAAACCCGTGCTGATAGGGTGAGATGTACGACTTAACGAATGAGTAAATACGAGAATAAACAACAAGCTCAATAACCTTCGCAAAACTGGATAAAATACTAATTGGCCTGTAATTGCCAATATCTGTAGGGTCACCAGATTTTAGTATTGGACAGATGCGGCCAATTTTCCATATACCTGGAAAATAAGATGTAGTAACTGATAAATTGACAGTATACATAATGGCAGCATAATCTTTTACTAAAAAACTGGGTATTCGGTCATGTGCTGACGTCTCCTTATTCGGAAGTTTTTGAATGCTCTCGTATACTTCAGCTTTTGTAATTGTATTAATTGTGATATAAGGCATATTACTGGTTTCTATATTGGAGCAACTGGTTAAATTGGGAGTTTGAGTGCAAACACTAGCAAAATACTCAGCGAAGGCAGTAACTATTTCTAACGGCGATGAAAGGATTTCGGAACCATGGCACATTTTTCCAGAAATTCTAAATCTACCACGTTTGGAATTTAAACCCAAAACGCTTTCGCATTATTAGATATTGAGTTTTCCAGATCTAAGGTATAGGTACGGAATTTAATTTAATGAGTTTCCTTAAACGTTTAAATTCGTCTAAGTCACAGCTACGGTCGATGCTTCTAAATCTGTTAAGGAATTTTAAGCGGATATTATAGATTATTTCAGGATAATATGGCGTGGCACGTACATATCAAATGTTGAGTACAATAAATTACAAAATTTTATGCATGCATCATCCACACAAGAAAAATTACGTAACGATGACCAACCAATCAATGTTTAGTAAAGAATTATATAATTTTATAAAGTCAGCTTTCCTAAAATTATAATCAAAGTTTATCTTACTAATAGGAAATGTTGACTTATCCATTTGGTTACAATCTACAGATACAGATAATGGAGGATGGTGCAAATCTTCTCTAGTATACAGAATATTATCATGTATTACTGTTCATTTAACATTACTAAAGACTAAATCTAAAATACGATTGTTAGTATTAGTAATATTATTACATTGCGTTAAACACAATATGATGCTAAGTTTTTGTTTTCATAACAGTTTTATACTATTTCTTAAGAAAATTTTCATGTAACCTTTTGTTCTCTCTCTCTCACACTCTCTCTCTCTCTCTCTCTCTCTCTCACTCTCTCTCTCTCTCTCTCTCTCTCTCTCTCTCTCTCTCTCTCTCTCTCTCTCTCACTCTCTCTCTCTCTCTCTCTCTCTCTCTCTCTCTCTCTCTCT